>NW_026845477.1:155803920-156209045 GCF_025583915.1 Anolis sagrei ordinatus | reverse complement strand
GACGGCCAATTCTCTCACACCAGAAGCAACTTGCAGTTTCTCAAGTCGCTCCTGACACGACAAAAAAAAATACTTTTTGTGTGTCAAATATGGTCAACATTATTAAGAGTAAAGGTTTGGGAGTCTAGATATATTCACGGTTTTTCCCTTTTGTAGAGGTGCACCCCTAATACCATGAATGTGGAGGACTGTGGGATGGTATCATCAGTATATGTGAAATTATTGATATCTCTTCCTTCAGTATTCATGCTTTCTTCCTCAAAGTGTAATTCTTTGTTAAAACTTATACATCAGGAGAGTCAAATGTTGTGGCAATTATATTGCACTCCAGGACAGGAAAAGCCCTCTGACCTTAAACACTACACCATTGGATAAAGAAACAACTCTTTTATTGAAGATAATTAAAAAGCAGTGAAGTAAAAAAGCACTTTAAAGAAACAGGGAAATCCAATAGATAGGAAGATAAGCAGGAACAAAGTAGTCCAGGGTAATAGTCCAGCAAAGTCCATAAAAACAAAGTCAAAACTACCCAGATAAAATGCAAGAAATCGGGAAACATGAATCCAAGGCATGAATATAAAAGCATAGAATCCAAGAATCAAAACCATTAAACAAAGGGACTTAAAACATGAATTTTCCAAACAAAGCTTCCATGAAACAAGGACGAGATCATGACTTGATTTCAAACGATGCTTCATCTGACTACATATCCTGTACTTGGGACTTTTATCTCCTCATTAGTTATGTCTCTAGCATTTAAAAATTGGTTTCGCTTTAGCTGAGAAGGTCTTATCTTTTTCTCTCGGAGCTTGGCAGAATGCTGAAGCCACTGTTCGGCTTTCCTGTTTTGACTGATCTTCTCCCATCTATCTATTTGCTCATTAATTTTTGCAGCTGGGCCAGGTACCAAGCTGTTTTCATGTTCCCTATCATGGGAACTCTCTGGTAACAATTCAGGGAGCACACCATCATCCCCACATCCCTCAGGGACATTCTCATGGGAAACTACACTTTGAACAGGGATCTCCTGGTCATTCTCTGCATCAATATCCTTGACAAAACCATTGCCATCTTGAAACCCATTGACCTCACTCCCCACATCCAAAGCACCCTGATCCTGAAACACAATCACAGGCTGAGCTCCAACATTTTAACAGTAATCCATGGTTTTTCATGATCTACACAATCAAAGCTTTGCTATAATCTATAAAGTAGACTGTATTCTGAAATTCTTTGGTGTGTTCCATTATCTAATATATGTTTGCAATGTGACCCCTAGTGCCTCTCCTTTTCCTCAACGAAGTTTGGATGTAGCTTGTAAATAATCAAACCCACAAAGGTTAAACCCAGAATTGCAAAGATTTGAAATGATTACTAAAGACAGTTTTATAGTTGAACACAAGAAAACAAAAGTAATCACCAAAGATCATTTACATCACTTTAAAGGAGATAATGAAGACATTGAAATATAGTATTTAAAGGTTTTATAGACTTTGGCTCAATCATTAATATGGATGAAGAATGCAATTAACAAGTATGGAGACTATAGATAAAACTCTTCAAAAAAATTAGAAAACTAGAACTTGGAAGAGTAGCTATGAAGGAACTAGACAAGATCCTGAAGTGCCAAGACATATAATTGAATACTAAAGTTAGTATTGTCCATGTCATCATATTTCCCATTTCTATGTGTGGTTTTGAAATCTGGATGGTGAAGAAAGCTGATAGGAAGAAAATCGAGTCATTTGAAATGTCGTGTTAGAGAAGACTTCTACGGACACTGTGGTATACTATAAAGTTGAATAAATGGATCCCAGACAAATCAAGCCTGAATTCTCCATAGATGCTTAAATTTCTAAATGGAGATTGTTGTGCTTTGGTCATAGCATGACAGGACAAGGCTCATTACAAAACACAATAATGCTTGGTAAGGTAAAAGGCAGTAGGGAGAGAAGGAGACAGAGAGAGAATAAATCAAGAAAGCTATAGTCATATATTTGCAAGATCTGGGCGGGGCAGTTGCATGTTGATTGACGTGGAGGTCTCATTCATAGGGCTGCCATACATCATAGTCAACTTGATGGCAGTTATTTATTTATTTATTGTGTCAGGAGCAACCAGACATTTGTATTACATTTTTAACAAAAACAAATAAACAGACAAAACACAAAGTTTGCAAGCTTGGTAGTTGATTAAATGTCATTTGACCAGTATCTGGCCACTTGGAGTGCCTCTGGTGTTGCTGCAAGGAGGTCCTCCATTGTGCATGTAGCAGGGCTCAGGTTGCATTGCAGCAGGTGGTCAGTGGTTTGCTCTTCTCCACACTCGCATGTCGTGGATTCCACTTTGTAGCCCCATTTCTTAAGGTTGGCTCTGCATCTTGTGGTGCCAGAGCGCAGTCTGTTCAGCGCCTTCCAAGTTGCCCAGTTTTCTTGTGTGCCCAGGGGGGAGTCTCTCATTTGGTATCAGCCATTGATTGAGGTTCTGGGTTTGAGCCTGCCACTTTTGGACTCTCGCTTGCTGAGGTGTTCCAGCGAGTGTCTCTGTAGATCTTAGAAAACTATTTCTTGATTTAAGTCATTGACGTGCTGGCTGATACCCAAACAGGGGATGGGCTGGAGATGTCACTGCCTTGGTCCTTTCACTATTGGCTGTTACTTCTCGGCGGATGTCAGGTGGTGCGATACCGGCTAGACAGAACAAACTGCCTGATGGATGTAGAAGGGGAGAAATGTCCTTTCCATTTCCACTTTGTGTATTTCCATTTTTTCCTGAAAATGTAGATTAATAGGAAATAGGTTGTAGTCCTATACTACAAGTTTGGAGTGTGTATCCCATTGAACTCAGCAGACATTATTTTTGAGGTCATATATAGGATTGTGGAGTTATTCTCTCAGGATTACTATCACACATGCCTTCTTTAAAAACCTGCACAGAATACTCCCTAAACTCTTTGGAAGAGGAAATCAATAGCTGAATATCACTGATGAGATTTTAGGTTGGTGATTGATTGTGGTTTTGTGTCTGTGATGAAGCTGTAAAGCTAAGCAGAACAGAAATATATCATGTGGTGACAAAAATCCAGGCTTTATGATGATGTAAGAGATCTAGATGTGCCGCCACTTCTTTCTAGCATCACAAACTTAGGAAGCTCTTAAACTGGGGCTCTCAAAATTCAAAATGAGATTGGGTTTATGAAGTAGCAAATCTAGCAGCTAATGCTGCTCGAAATGAGATTAGAATAAGGCACTAGCTTGTGTGGGAGCTGAGATCAATACGAAATATGTGGTACTGCATCTCAAAAGGATTTCTGCACAGAGAAGCTTGTAATAGAGCCACGATTATATCAGTGCTGGCTAAGCAAGTGAGTTAGAACCAAATTAGAGAGGCATCCACTGCTATTGCTCTGCTTTAGGAGTAAGGCTGCCGGCTCTCATGAGAGGGAGGTAATCATGTCACAAATAAATAAACTGCTAGCTATGATCCCAAATATATATTGATAAAACCAAATAACATTTTATTATAACCTCACCAATGTCCTCAATAACACAGTAGCAAAGAACTGATATATTTGATGTGTGAGAGGACGAGAGAAAGGGGGAAGGCAGGAGAAGAGACTAAACTACATAAACCAGAATAGTTCATGGTGGCATACAATGATAATATACTTACAATAAACAATATACATTTTTAAAATATTTATTTCCGGTATTTCTGCCCCGTCTCTTCTCTACCCTCAAAGGGGGACTCAGGACGGCTTACATTTTGGCAGCAATTCAATGCCACTACAAATAAACAATTACAATAATTGTAACCATTAAAATATATAAAGCATTTATTAAAAACAGTACATAAAGCATTAATTAAAACAATAAACAGTATCATCAGCTGTCACGCCATTCCAATCACTTTCCAACCAAAGTGCTAATTAAGTCTGCTGTCCAAAAGCCTGGTTCCAAAACCATGATTTCTATTTCTTCCTGAAAGCCAGGAGGGATGAAGCCAATCTTATCTCACTTGGAAGTGTGTTCTACAGGTGGGGGGGGCCACCGCCAAGAAGGCTCTGTCTCTCGTCCCCACGAGGCGCATTTGTGATGTTGGCGGGAACGAGAGCAGGGCCTCCCCAGATGATTTTAAATTACGAGGTGAGATGTAGAGGCAGATGCGTTCGGACAAGTAAGCTGGGCCAGAACCATCTAGAGCTTTATAGGTCAAAACCAACAGGAACACACACCCCCGTCTAGTTCCCGGTGTTGATCATTTACTAAGGCGACCAAGGTTGTTTCAGTACCATAGGGAAAATTGGAAACTGGCCAATAGTTGACTAATTGAGTGGCGTCCAGTGATGGTTTTTTCAACAGCAGTTTTATAACAGCCTGTTTTAGGCTGGCTGGAATCTTGCCCTCCTGTAAGGAGGCATTAAACACCACCTTAACCCACTCTGCCAAACCCCCTCTGGCTTCTTTGATCAGCCAGGATGGGCAGGGGTTTAGGATGCATGTGGTAGGCCTCGCCTCTCCAAGGATCTTGTCTACGTCCTCAAGCTGAACCAATTGAAACAAATCCATTAAAACCAGACAAGCAGATGCTCATGTTACAACCTCAAAGACTGCTGTTAACGTGGCATCGAAGATTGAACGTAAAATATTTTGGCTGACATGGAGCACATACAGATATGCATAGTAGTGGTGGTGGTGGTGGTGGCAGTAGTAGCATGAAGAGCATTTTGCTCTATGTCCTCCTTGCCATGTAACTCTTCAAGTTGAGGAGCCCATAAAAAAGAGACACAAACCTATAAACCATCACTAACCTGGCTGATCACATGGAAATTAAAACTCAGATTTTTAAGAGACCCTTAAAAGTCTGGGGTTTTGAGGGACATTACTACTATGATATTTGTACTACTACTTCTTTCAAGTCTTGCCATTTAGAATATGGTGAATTGTGGAAAATTCTTATAAAAATGTAAATTAAAACTTTCTTCATCACATGGTGGAATCTGAATTTGGTCATCCTGGTTCTCAATCCATCAAGGGATACCTCGCCATTGGATTCAGCCTTGTTTCTCAAGGCCTAGAAAAGATCCTCCTGCACTTTGTACTACTGCTCTTACCAATTTGACTGCTCCAACTTCTTCTTTATCAGAATCCTCTCTGCTTAAAGTTCATGATGGGGATCATAACAAGATCATTGCAAATAAGTTTTTGAAACTAGAGGGTGAAGAATAGATTAGTCCAAACCTGGATTTGGCAGAAATCCTGAGGCTGGTGGTCAAGCCTATGGCATATATCTAAGGTTTCTTTCCATTTTACCACTGTCTTAATACACTGCTTCCTTCATTTTCAAAATAAGCACAGGGAATTCTACTACGTATGTGCATGTGTGGGGAGACTTCTGCACCCCATTCCTTCCTTCAGAAATACATCATTCTTGTCTCCAATACATACTCTTTTTGGATTTTCTCAATTCCTGTAGTTTATCTGCCTGCATATGTTATTACAGTTTGATACCACTGTCACTGTTTATTCCTATGGAACGTGGGATTTGCAGATTTGTCTGCCAGAGAAAGAGTTCTAATGCGGGAGTTCAGGAGGAGAAACTAATTCTTAGTGCTCGATATCTGAGAATTCTAAATATCTCACCAAATTATAATACTCCTATAACTTCTGTAGGATGGATCTCTAGTGGTTATACTGATATCTGTAAATCCGATATGCTCTTGGCTGCACTGCACTTCCAATATGTTCTCCTTAAAACTATTTTTACTCAAGTCCAATTTCTACTCCATCTAATCTAAAGAGATAGGGCCATGGGCTGCCGATGCTGAATGAGTACAGTGTTAATGAAAAAGCCTGGGTTGGGAAATAATCTGTACTAAATGTACCCAATAAACATATCTGCAAGGAAACATCTTGGTGACCTTCTACTTTCAAATAAAGGGGAGGAAAAGGGAGAGAGAGATATTATAATAACTTGACATATACTGCCCTCTGCTGGCTACTTTTTTAAACATTGTCGAAGGCTTTTATGGCCGGAATCACTGGGTTGTTGTAGGTTTTTTCGGGCTATATGGCCATGTTCTAGAGGCATTCTCTCCTGACGTTTCACCTGCATCTATGGCAAGCATCCTCAGAGGTTATGAGGTCTTAAAACATCGTTTATATACTTTTCCATCTTGAATTGACACAGTGTGCTTAGATCCACAATTCCCACATCAGTAATCTCTCTCTGAGAGATTTCTCATGTGGTAATGTTGCTGAAGAGTCTTGTTTAACTAGCAGATGTTTTGCTCATTTAACCTGCTTTTTGAAAATTGGAATAAGCGTTAACAGATTGTTTAACTTCGCAACAGATTTGGTTACATTTGTAAAACAGATGTGACACAAATATAGACAGCTTCCTGATGTTTGCTTTGGCAGTAACTATCAATGAATCGGGAGCCTGGGTATGAGCACTGGGTTACAACATGAGAGAACAGGATCAAACCCCCGCTCAAGCATGAGAACTCACCTTGGGGAAAACACATACTACTAGCCTCAGAAAGTCCCTTTGAGTTCATTTAAGTCAAAAACAAGTTAAGGACACATGCTATAGCAATGATAATTCAATGAATAAACAGTGCCACCAGTCAAAAGATCAGCCAGAGGCTACCTGGATTCACCTTCTTCACTCTTTCCATTACCTTTTTCATTCTTCCACTTCTACCACCTCAACCCCTCCTCCCTGCTCTGCAATGGTACTCCTGCATACTGCATGCAATGCAAGAGTGCCATTGCAGTTTCCATATCAGCTTAGTAATAATAATAATAATAATAATAATAATAATAATAATAATAATAATAATACACTTTATTTATATTCCGCTTTATCTCCCCGGAGGGACTCCGAGCGGATTACAGTATACACATATGAGGCAAATATTCAATGCCTTTTACACATAGTGGGAAACAACATACAACACAGACAAAGGTAAAGGCCTTCCCCTTTTTCCATCTCTAGCATCTGGAGACAATGCTCAACTCCGGCCAAGGGGAGGTGTTCATGTTCTATTCTTCTATGCCTAGGAGCCTGTTGTCCATAGACATCTCCGATTGTGTTGCCAGCATGTCTGCATATCTACATAGGATGCCCTTTCACCTTCCCGCCAAAATGGTGTTTATTGATCTACTCACATTGTATGCTTTCAAACTACTGGGTTGGCAGAAGCTAGGTCTGACTGTTGGGAACTCACCCCGAACCACAGCTTCAAATTGCAACCTTCCGGTGAGCACATTTCCTGCAGCTGGTGGTTTAACCCTAACTCTAAATTCGGTGTAGCAATGAAAATGCTGGACTGTGATCCAACACAGGTTCAGTAATTTGGACATCTTTTCTAAAATTCAAACCAAAGCGCAGTTTGAGTTCATCACCTCACTGACACTAGAGTGGGTGGCTAATTATGCCTTACATACTCCTGATTGCCACAATATCAAAAGTGTGACATTTTGATTGTATCCACTTTACAAAGGGATAGAAAAATCCCCATTTGATTTTCTTTCACTTTTGATTTTTTTAAAAAAAATGAGTTTGGTTTTATTAAGACACTAGCTGTCCCCTGCCATGCGTTGCTGTGGCCCAGTCTGTGTAGATGTGTTTTTTGTGTGTATATATTTGTGTATATGTGCATATATGTGTGTTTGCGTATATGTGAGTGTGTGTGTAGTTTTGTGCATCCGTTGTAATGTATTTTTTTGTTTTTGACTTTTTAAGTCTCTTCTGCTGTGTTTTTCAATGTATTTATGAGTGATGGTCACTTGTTGGCCTGATAGGTGTATTGTGTCCAAATTTGGTGTCAATTCGTCCAGTGGTTTTTGAGTTATGTTAACCCTACAAACTAAGATTACATTTTTATTTATATAGATTGCACAAAGTTTGCAATGTTATTCCTAGTCTGAAAAGCAGATTTCACACTTTGGATAAAGTTCAGTAGCAGATTCACTCTCTGCTTAAGAGATAACAGGCTCTACAGGAAGAAAAGATGGAAATAATCTCTCTTTCTTTCCCTACTTTCCTTCTCCTTCTCTGTCCCCACTTCTTATCTACAATGTTGTACAAAAATCCCTCAAAAGATGGCAGTGCCCCATTCTTTGAAGTCAAACTATACACTTGGCTTGCTCAGAGCCCTCTGTGGCACAAAGGGTTAAACTCTTGTGCTGACAGGACTACTGACCGAAAAGTTGGTGGTTCAAATCTGGGGAGTGGAGTGAGCTCCCATCTGTCAGCTCCAACTTTTCATGCAGGAACCTAAGAGAAGCCTCCCACTGGATGGTAAAACATCCAGGCGTCCTCTGGGCAATGTCTTTGCAAACAGCCAGTTCTCTCGCATCAGAAGTGACTTGTAGTTTCTCAATTCGCTCATGACACACTAAAAAAAAACGGACTGCTGGCAGCATTTTTGTTTTCCCCTCCCCTGATTGCTGCAGCTTGGTGTGTTTGCAGCATCCATTCTGTTTGCAGACTGGGGACCTTTCCAGACAGGCCGTTATCCCAGGAGCATCTGCATTTTAAAAACGCAGACGTTCCTGGGGGTCTGTCCACCTACACCCCAGAAAGTGCACCCTTTCTGAGTTGAGTGTCCAGATGTCCTTCCAGGATTAGCCCGGGCGGACACCTGGAGACTCTACCTTCCTCCCCAAAAGCCCTAAAAAACCCCTTTTTAAAATAAAAATACTTACCAGCCTCAATTGGAGAGCTACAGCAGCTCTCCTGGTGCGTAGAAATGATGCACCAGGAGAAAAGGAGGAGGGTCGATTTTCCTCCCCCCCCCCCCCCCAATCTCCTGGCACATTATTTCTATGCACCAGGAGAGTTACCACAGTTCTCCAATGGAGGCTGGTAAGTACTTTTATTTTAAAAAGGGTGGGTTAGGACTTTGAGGGAGGGAGTGGCTATTCCCACAGTTTTCCTAACTAATTTAGTCCAGAAATGGTGTCTAGACTGCAGTCCAGACAGCTGAAGTAGTGGTATTATCCTACACCTTCCAAGAACGCATGGAATAAATCCACTATCTAATTAATTCCTCACAAACCAGGGTTTTCCTGGTTTGTGGTGAATTAATTGCGGGTTGCCCAAGTTTCCGCAATAAAGGGGCTGTCTGGATGTGCCTTGGGAGAAAAGGAGAGGGCTTGAAACATTGGAGGCTGAGTGCAGACTAGGAAGCTGTAGGGGATGGGAAGTTGGGAGGGCTGAAGCTGGCTGGTTTGATAGAGTGGCACATAACTCAAGAGTTGCAATGGCTGCAGAAAAAAAATGGGCAGGAGGTCAACATGCACACCTCTTGTTTGAATAAGCACTGCAAGCCCCCTAAAATCCCATCTATAAATTCAGAAATATAAGTCTCAGTGACATCACTGCTAGAAATGTTGCCAAAGGTCTAAGTACTTGATCTGAATTTATGGAGCTCATATAACTTGGCTGCCTAACAGCATTTTCCTTTCCCTCATAATTTTTCTCTACTCTGAAATACAAAAAGAGAGTTCTGTACTAGCCATTACATTTCCCAGTCAAATACTGCATGCACTCAAATCCAACACTCACTTTTTTGGCTAAATTATCTTGCCAAAATTAGAGTGCACATTAGATTTGCATAATACAGTAATCTTAGTACTGAGCCAAAGCAATAGGGGAAGATGCTAAAGAAGTTGCACCTGGAGCTTCTATTTGAGGGGTGTCATCTGTAATTGAATTGTCATAGCTCAATGCTATGTAATCAATATGTAGTTTGGTGAGGCATCCACACTCTTTGGCAGAGTCCCCAAAAATACAGTCCCCATTGTGCCATAGCATTGAACCTTGGCAGTTAAAGTGAATTTATTCCACAGCATAGATGCAACCTAAGGTTTCTCTTCCACTGGTGAAGGCTTTGGTATTCCAGTGCTTTTGTATTCAAAGAAGGAATTCTAAGCAAGCAGCAACTGTAATGGCCGTATTACAAAGAGTGCACCTTTTGCATTACATTCATCAACAAATACTTTTGGAAAATTGAGGGGCGCATTAGATTTGATGGCACATTAGACTCAAGTAAATGTAATACAACAGTAGCAAGGGATTTCATTGTATGTGGTATAGTGTGTCAAAAAAGATGTTCTGTGCATGACTACACTTGTTCTTTTCTGTACGAAACTTGCAGAAATCATATATTCTGCCCCAGAAACTATTTCTTTGCATGTTGCTTTAATCAGTTTTAAAACTTTTTTTATTATGTGATAGATTTATTGCAAGGAGGTGCTCTCCCAAGCAAAGGAAGACATTAGTCTGTCACAGTATATATTTTCCTCACTGATGTATCTTGCACTTAGCATGATTTGTTTTGTGATTGTTGCAAGGGTTAATTTGCAAGTTTGAATGCTGAGGCATGTTACTATAATAAAATCTTCACTGTGGGGAGGAAAGCAGGGCATTCATAATTAATGCACATTGACTTTCATGCTTGGTGTGACCCTTAGTTTCTGTACCACTGTAGTTCTTTTCTCCAATGTATTTTGGATTTGCCTTGTGGCTTTTGGAGGAACAAAAGCGAGCATTACTCTCTGAAGTCTTGTGTCATCTCCCTCTAACCTTAGTATCTTTAAGATGAAGGCAAAAACTAGGACCAGCACCCCGCAGGGACACCACAGGCTGTCCAGTTACAAGGAAGTTCAGCATGCACAGCATTTTGCTCACTTAGAAACCTGGACTGAAATCTAGTATAGTTGGTTTCTCATATGGAAAATCTGATGTGCTTAATAATTGTGTGGAATAGGAAATGTTAGGTATTGGGTTGCTGTGAGTTTTCTGAGCTATATGCCCATGTTCCAGAAGAAAGAACTCTTATCTCTTGGAGGCAAGTATGAATAAAACGTTTTTAAAAACCCAAGATTATGGCAACCGGACTGATTGATAACTGGCAAATAGAGGGAGAAAACGTGGAGGCAGTGACAGACTTTGTATTTCTAGGTGCAAAGATTAGTGCAGATGCAGACTGCAGCCAGCAAATCAGAAGATGCTTACTTCTTGGGAGGAGAGCAATGACCAATCTCAATAAAACAGTGAAGAGTAGAGACATCACACTGACAAAAAAAAATCCACATAGTTAAAGCAATGATATTTCCCATAGTCACCTATGGATGTGATAGCTGGACTATAGGGAAGGCTGAGCGAAGGAAGATAGATGCTTTTGAACTGTGGTGTTGGAGGAAAATTCTGAGAGTGCCTTGGACCCCAAGAAGATCAAACCAGTCCTTACTCCAGTGATTCAGTGACTCCTGGTGGACAGTTTCAAAAAATCCATGAACCCAATATAAAGCTGCAGAAAATACATAAATATTGCCACGAGATGGCAGCCAATCTCCAAGCAGATGAATATCCCATTAGTTTTAGAATGATATGTACCATGTCTTTCATTTCCTTGGGGAGGGGGGTGAGTGTGAGTGCAAAACATTGTTCAGATCTAGAAAGTATCCACCCCATAAATGTACACAAAGTCCATCTTCATGTGAGACAAATAAGGTGTAGTGTAAATGGAGTTCCATATACACCACACCAATTGCTTCATCTGAGGTAATAAAATGTGGAGTGAAGGGATGCAGAAATAATACAATACAGAGTGAATGACTGCACCAACCAGTCAGATCAGCATGGTTGCTGTTGCTTGTTTGTTACTACAAAAATGAAATGTTTGCAGAAGGCCAATTAAGTCATAACCCTACATAAAGCAAAAAAGAAGAAGATAGAAATGTGCTTTTGGGAATATCATTGCATTACTTCTTGTGTCTCTTCACTTTCCATTGAGCTAGGAGGCTGTGTGACATGCCTCCTAGCTCAATGGAAAGTGGGTCAAGGTCTTCACTTGACCAAGAAATTCACTAGTTGACCTTGGCCAATCTCTCCTTTTCAGCTTGACTTACTTAATCATGGCCTGGATCCTCTAGTTAATTAGAGCATGCCAGTGAATCCATGAAATGTATCTATGTGTTGAAGCATTAGAAGCTTGCATGCCACAAGTGGTGGAAAGCTGAATTTCTTCTCAATTTTAGTCTACACTATAAATGAGCTAATTTATTTTATTTATTTACTGTATTTGTATACCGCCTTTCTCAGCCAATCAACAACTCAAGGCGGTTTCTAAGGCCTCTTTTACACTGCCATATAAATTCCAGATTATCTGCTTTGAACTGGATTATATGGCAGTGTAGATTCATATAATCCAGTTCAAAGCAGATAATGTGGATTACCTTCTTTGATAATCTGAATTTTATGGCGGAGTAGAAGGGTCCTTAGTTTGGTATGATGCCTTATCCCAAGCGTCTTCTTATTCTCTCAGTTTACGTCTTTATTTGGGCAAAGTTGTGGAAACATTCCCTTTCTTGACAGAACTTTAAAGTCTGTCAGTAACAAGTTACTGAAAAATCTTGAAGTATTTCGATGCCTTCCATAATCTAATTTACAGTTTTGTGAATCGTCTGTTGTCATTAATTTTGTTTTCTGAATGATAAACTATAACCTGCCTTTGCACTTTCTTCAGGAATCCTTCCAAGGCTTATGATATGCCATTGGTATACGACCCCAGAGAAATTAACTATTATATGTAAATGGGTGTCTTATGTGTATTGGAAATATGAACAACATGTTACAGATTGAGGCCCCTTGACACAGATGAATAAAATCCCACATTATCTGCTTTGAACTGGAATATATGGCAGTGTGGATTCAGATAACCCAAGGCCCTTCCACACAACCCTATATCCCAGAATATCAAGCTAGAAAATCCCACATTATCTGAGTGTGCACTCAGATAACCCAGCTCAATCCCACATTATCTGAGTGTGGACTCAGATAACCCAGATATTGTGGGATTTTTCTGTCTTGATATTCTGGGATATAGGGCTGTGTGGAAGGGCCTGGAATAGTCAAATGTTGTGACATCCATTTCTTCAAGAGGCCATACTTTTTCATGATCTAAACCAGAGTTTTTCAAGCTCTGCTCCTCCAGATATTTTGGACTGCAGTTCCCACCATTCCTAACAGCTGGTAAACTTGTTGCGCCCCTTCTACACATTATCTGCTTTGACCAAATTCAAAGCATATATTGTGGGATTTTCTGCCTTGATATTCTGGGATATAGGGCTGTGTGGAAGGGCCCTGGGATTTCTGGGAGCTGAATTCCAAAACACCTGGAGGAGCATAATTTGATAAAAACTGATTTAAACAAATGTATACCTTATAAA
Source organism: Anolis sagrei ordinatus (assembly GCF_025583915.1). Taxonomy (NCBI): domain Eukaryota; kingdom Metazoa; phylum Chordata; class Lepidosauria; order Squamata; family Anolidae; genus Anolis; species Anolis sagrei. The sequence goes on along the minus strand of NW_026845477.1, from coordinate 156,195,801 downwards.
ATATTTTCTGTGATCCGCGCCCCCCCCCCCCCAAACTGATGGACACCTTTCCCTCCAAAGGGGGAGACATGGAAGTAGACTGAAATTTTTCTGAATCTTCTGACAGAAGGCAAATGTGTAGGAGCGAAAAGCCAGCCCTAAATGGCAAACCTCAGCTGTTTAAAAAGCTCCTTTGTGTGCCTTTCCAGCAGCTTTCACTCCCTTAATCTTTAGTGTATGTAAGGTCACAAAGAAGGCTTATGAAGGAGGAGTGAGAACAAGTGGGTGACATAGCAGCTCACGGGTAGCTAGTAGTATGTGGAAAAGAAATACAACCAAAAAAAATCTAAATGTAACATTTTTGTTAATCTTTTTTTCTTCTACTTGGTTAAAGAAAAAAAAGAGGTTCACTCCTTTCTCAATTCAGTTGTTTCCAAACTAGTAGAGTGACATAGTTTGAGCATTGGAATATGACTGAAAGCCAGGGACTTTATCCCACGCTGCACTGCCCCCTCTCCCCATTTCTAAACATTAGACTCCATTGAGGGTACGATTTATGATAGAGTCCTTCCCAGGACAACGCAGGGGAACTTCCTGTCAGTGTATTTCATGCTTTGTTAGAGAAGCATCTAAAACACTCCAAAAAAAGGATGGGGGAGAAGACAGTTGGAAATAGTCTTCTGGACTCAGGAGATGAAATATAATTGGAGAAAACACCCAAAAACACCTGGGATGGGGAGCAGTGAAATTTGCTCGGGTTGAATCGCTTCAGTGACGTTCAGTAAGTGGCATTCCTATGGACAGTCTGCTACCAAGCAGTGACATTTCTCTCTCAAAATCCTGCTTCGTGAACCTGGCCTGGTATTTTTTTTGAAAGTCAGGTTTCCCCTCAAGTAGTGTCATATTTAAAATCAGTGGCTTGGGTCTACTCTAGAGTAACAGGATTGGAGGGGAAAATCAAGTATCCCACAAATTATTTTCCCACCATGTTTTCTTTCAAAAACTGAATGGAGGGGGGAGACTACACTGGCTTCTGGGATAAATCTAAAAACTAATAATTTCAGTAAAACTGGAAAGAAAGGACATCATGTGAAGTGGAATGATCTTGTTATGGTTTTATGTTATATGTTAATGTTTTTAAATGTTTTAAATGTTTTTATGGTGTTGTTGGGCATTGAATTGTTGCCTCTGTAAACCACCTCGAGTTGCCTGCGGGCTTTTTTTTTTTTTTTTGGTAGTGTCAGGAGCAACTTGAGAAACTGCAAGTCGCTTCTGGTGTGAGAGAATTGGCCGTCTGCAAGGACGTTGCTCAGGGGACGCCCAGATGAATTCTCAGCCTGTAGGCTGAGAAGGGCACTATACAAATATAGTAAATAAATAAATATAAATAAATAATGAGAAATGGAAGGACGTCCTTTATAATGCTGTAAGACATAATGCCACAGTAATGCAAGGGTGGGTCAAAACTTAATGCCTCTATCACTCTAATTTTTATTTCTTTCACAGCTACTGAACTATCTGTGCATGATACATAGAAGTAACCTTACTCTATCATACTGACCAATTAGAACCATGAATCTGAAGCTAAAAGAAAGAGTGTCATTGAATTTCTGACAAAAGAAGATTGTGCACCTAAAGAAATCCATAATTGCTTGAAGAATGTGTATGATTTGGACCCTTCTGACTTTTACCTGTTTGCACCTCTGAAAGACAATCTATGTGGTTTCAGATTCTATGCTTTGAATGACATTAAAACAGGTTTAAAATCATGGGTCACGAAGCAAAACCCTGAATTTTTCCAAAATTGTTTTGATGCCTGGGTTAAGCAATGGCAGAAATGTGTACAAATTGATGATGACTATGCTGAACAGTAGTTTTGCACAGAGGACAGTTCAGACTATGATCTGTAGCAACTTCTGCTGTTATAAGTTCATTCATAACGTTTTTATGACACAGGAGGCAAAGCTTTTTGACCCACCCTATAGTGCTCCACCACATACATTGTAGAATAGAGTCCCAGGACTTCAATCCCTGTTCAGTCTCTTTTCAGTAACTGCCTTGAAGGGGGCCTTGAGACTATGGTAACAGTAACTAATTCTAGTTAGGAACTTCCCAGGCGCTGCTCCATGGCCCCAAGAAGATATGACTGCATGCAATCCTTCTCAAGGTAGAATTTGGTCTGCTGGCCCAAAAGGCATGTGGACGTTGAACTACACTTCCTGTTTGTGCTGTGAAAACAGTATATGTGCACATTCTAGGTTGACTCCTTCAAATATTAGCTCCGTCCTTAATGATGGATATGCTAGAATAAACAAAACATTGCAATATATGGTAGGTCAATAGCTCCAAGAAGAGCAGACTCCAAGTGAAGACAAGCAACTTTTACCTGTTTAAAAGCACTCAGGCCCCTTGACTCCCACCACCACCCCATCCCCACCTTCCTTTTTCTTTGTGGTCTTCTTATAAGAGTCAAGGTCAAGAATTGTGAGGCCCATACAATTCACATATCCAGAACAAATCCCTATGCTCAGAATGTTTTTCATTCTGTCCTATATTTAAATAATAATAATAATGATGATGATGATGATGATGATGATGATGATGATGATGATGATGATGATGATGATGTATTTATACCCCACCACCATCTCCCAATAGGGGCTTGGGGTGGCTTACAAAGTAACAAACAGTGGTGCCACACCATTATGATATTTTTACCCTGCCTTTCTTTGCAGTGGACCCAAAGTGGCTTACAACATATAAAACATACAATACAAAAGTTAAAAACATATTTAAAATCACATATAGTATACAACCAATTAACCCCTCTCCCATATAAAACCCCTTCAACTTACAGGAATTTAACTTAAAACTTAACCCAGCTCTGGAGCATATGATTAGACTTTAGTTAAAAAACCTTCTTAAATAGGAAGGTCTTTACCCACTTCTGTAAAGTCAGCAGGGATGGGACAGATGATATTTCTTCCAAAACAGAATTCCAAAGTGCTGATGCCACCCCTGAGAAGGAGCCTTCCCTGGTCCTACAGAGATGCATGTTAGCAGGGGCCAGTGTAGAAGTCCCTGACACAACCAAAAAAAGGTCTCCCTACAGGATCTCAGCGCTCAACCTGGTATGTATAGGGAGACATGGTGTTCCAAGTAGCCTAGACCAAAGCCATATAGGGCTATATAGGGAAGAACGAGCACCTTGAATTAGGCCTGGAAATGTATAGGAAGGCAGTGGAGCAGTTTCAGTAATGGGGTGGTATGTTCCCTGACATCAGGCCCCATTTGAAGCCTGGCCACCAATCTTTGTACGAACTATAGTTTCCGAGAACTTTTCAAGGGCAAACTTATGTAGAGTGTGTTGCAATAGTCCAATCTGGATGCAACCGTTGCATGTACCACTGTGGCCAGGTCTGACCTCTCCAGGAATGAGCGCACAAACTTCAATTATGTGTAGGCCAACCTAGTCACCGCCAGCACCTGGGCTTACAAGTTTAAGGTGGAGTCCAGGATTACACCCAAACCATGCACATGAGATTTCAAGGGAGTGTGACCCCCATTCAGCTCAGGTTGTAACCCTATTCCTAGATCATATTATATCTGGCTCCAGTTGGTGGTTCTTCAGGATCTAATGAAACAATGACAGCAAAATAGATCCCCAGCCTGAAATGTGTCTACTCCTACACTTAGGGACTGTGAGTCTTAACAAAAGCACTCCTCATTATGTAAGCTGGTTCTCCCAGACAGGCCTCTATACAAACAATGCTGCTATAGAAAAAAAATCTTTCAATAGACTGAGTAGAATTTAAATGTCAAGAGATGCCCCTTCCTTTAATGTTGAGACATTCCCCTTTGACTACAAGGGGTGAGACCACATTAACCACCATGGTGCTATCCCATGGAATCATGGGATCTGTAATCCAGTGAGATACTCAGAATTCTATGCTACAGAATAATTGTCTCTAAGTAGGGAATGCAAAGTTCCTTCCACGACTACAAATCTCTGAATTGTATATAAGGACGCCCTGGCAATTACCGTAAAAGGATCTCAAACTGCTATAATTATGCAATATAGATACCAAGCTGCTATAATTATGCAATGCAGACTGGGAAGGAAGTCTGTCTGCCAGCCTGCAGGATGGAAGAGCAAACTCTGTCATCACATTGAAAGCATGAAGCTGGAAATGCTAATCCCAGCCCAGCAATAACTGCTGTGGGAATGTGTGAGCTATTATGCCGAGCACAATGCCCCTCTGGAAGCTGCCTCTCTAAACAATCCCTTGCCACTGAGCAAGGATTAAGCACTCAGCAAATGAATAGGCTGAGCTGAGCTCAGGGCAGATGTGCCAAAATTCTCACCTTGCAAGAGACTGGTGGGGAGCAAGTGCAAAGCACACACATTGTTTTGTTGGACATTGTAGTTTAACACAAAACAGAACTTCAGGGTAGTGGAATAAAATTGAATAAAAGATTATCTACAGGTCTCCTATCATGCTACAAACCCCATCTGATACAAACTTCAGGTATTTTTATTTCATTTTACAATTTTTTCTAGTAAATATGACATAGCTTGCTTGCTCATCCTCTTTTAGCCTCAGCCTCCTTATGCAGACATTTACACACATATCCTGTGAAGCACTGAGCCATCATCATGTTTATTCTTCTAGTACAATTGCAGCTCAATCCTTTTGGATGTGAACTGATTGTGACTATTGTGTTACCTGGGGCAGGGGTGTGATAAGTGAAATTGGAGACGGTATGTAACCCTATTTTTTTCACTTCCAGGTTCAGATTTTCTCTAGTCCTTCCCATCCATCTCACAGAATCATAGAGTTGGAAGGAGTTGCATGGGCCATCTAGTCCAAATACACAACTGAGAATATATCTAGATTGTGGTGGTTGTAATTTGATGAGGTACCAGCACCTTTTGGTAGAGAAAGCTAAAGACCTTGTAAAACTACAACTGCCATGATTGCATGGCATTGAGCCATGGCAGTTCAAGTGGGGTCAAACTGCATTAATTCTAATATGTAGATGCCCCTAAAGCACCTCTAAAACCTATATTTCGATGCTAATTGTGAAAATTTGACACATCATCATCAGCTCCTCACTGCTGCCTCTGCAATAGACATGTGGTATCACATTTTTTTCCAGTACAGAACAGGATCAGCATCAGCCAAAGACATTGGCCTCATCCTACATCTTAACAGGGTGGAGTTTCATAGACATTATTCCCTCTGAGACTTTTGTTATTCATTCATTCACTTGCTTCCGACTCTTCGTGACCTCATGGACTAGCCCACACCAGAGCACCCTGTCAGCTGTCACCACCCCCAGCTCCTTCAAGGTCAAGCCAGTCACTTCAAGGATGTCATCCATCCATCTTGCCCTTGGTCGGCCCCTCTTCCTTTTTCCTTCCATTTTCCCCAGCATCATTGTCTTCTCTAAACTTTCCTGTATTCTCATTATGTGGCCAAAATACTTCATCTTTGTCTTTAATATCCTTCCCTCCAATGAGCAGTTGGGCTTTATTTCCTGAAGTATGGACTGGTTGGATCTTCTCGCTGTCCAAGGCACTCTCACAATTTTCCTCCAACACCATTCAAAAGCATCTCTCTTCCTTCACTCAGCCTTCTTATGGTCCAGCTCTCACATTAGTAGGTGACTATGAGGAATACCATTGCTTTTACTATGTGGATTTTCATTGCCAGTGTGATGTCTCTACTCTTCACTATTTTATTGAGATTGTCATTGCTCTCCTCCCAAGAAGTGTCTCCTGATTTCCTGGCTGCAGTCTGCATCTGCAGTAATCTTTGCACCTAGAAATACAAAGTCTGTCATGACCATCACATTTTCTCTATTTGCCAGTTATCAATCAGTCCAGTTGCCATCATCTTGGTTTTTTGATGTTTAACTGCAACCCAGCTTTTGCACTTTCTTCTTTCACCTTGATTAGATGGCTCCTCAGCTCCTCCTCACTTTTGGCCATCAAAGTGGTGCCATCTGCACACCTAAGGTTGTTAATGTTTCTTCCAGCAATTTTCACCCCAGCCTTGCATTTGCCAAGTCTTGCACATCGCATGATGTGTTCTGCATACAAGTTGAATAGGTTGGGGGAGAGTATCCAACCCTGCTGTATGCCTTTTCCAATCTTGAACCAGTCTGTTGTTCCATGGTCAGTTCTTACTGTTGCTACTTGGTCCTTGTACAGATTCCTCAGGAGAGAGACAAGGTGGCTTGGTATGCCCATCCCACCAAGAACTTGCCATAATTTATTATGATCCACACAGTCAAAGGCTTTAGAATAGTCAATGAAGCAGAAACAGATGTTTTTTCTGAAACTCCCTGCTTTTCTCCATTATACAGCAGATATTGGCAATTTGGTCTCTCTGGCAACTCTCGCACCATGTATTGCTGGAGTCTTCCTTTCAGGATCTTGAGCCTCACCTCATTGGCATGTGAAATAAGGGCCACTGTACGAAAGTTTGAGCAGTCTTTAGCGTTTCCCTTTTTTGGTGTGGGGATATAAGTTGATTTTTTCAAGTCTGATGGCCATTCTTGTGTTTTCCATATTTGCTGGCATATGGCATGCATCACCTTGACAGCATCATATTTCAGGATTTCAAACAGTTCAGCTGGGATCCCATCGTCTCCCGCTGCCTTGTTGTTAGCAATGCTTCTTAAGGCCCATTCAACCTCACTCCTCAGGATGTCTGGTTCTAATTCACTCACCACACACTCTGAGACTTGGTTGAATCAATACCTGCTTTCTTCATGGCAATCTCTAGTTTCTGTGCACAGCCTACAATTTCCCTCTACACTTCAGCAAATTGTTTATATGATTTCTTGGTCTAAACAGCTTATGATCCATGTACCTTAGGAACCAATCAGAACAGGGCTATATAAAACAGTACTATCACTATATCTGTGGAGGAATACATTTCGAGACCTTCCATGGATACCTGAAACAATGGTTAAGATATTTTGACTATCCTTGGGCCAGAAGCATATCATAGGATCATACTGGAGGACTAGAGTATTTTCAGGACCATGCATAAGTGAAGCTATGTATATCTGGTCTGTCGATAAGGGGTGTTTTACTCTACTAAAGAATTAGGACTGTGCCACTGCAGTGCAGGATACAGATGTAGTGGCTCCATGCAATAGTGAAGACACCCCAGGTCTTAGTTTGTATCCACCTAATGTACAAAACTTCACCCCTTCCAAGATAGGTTCAGAACTTTGGACAGCTCCCCATTGACATGGCAGTCCTCTGCTACCGCTGCTTTACAAGACTTTCCATCTTATTATTAGCTGTTAACAGCTTACTGGGAAAAACAGAAGATGTGCCTCTCAGTTCTGCTGGGTAGGTATTTGCTGGCTGGTATTAAAGGTATAACACAAAATGGGAAAAGGTGGGTCTTTGACGTTCTGTCTTAAAACCACAGAGCTCTTTGGCTTTCCCCTAGCAGTAGGAAGAATTTACATTTTGTTCAACACATTTTGATCACACACCCATTCACTGAGAGCCTGCCTCTGTGAAAAGACAATGCAGGGACAAAATGAAAAACTCAATGATTTAGCAACTGTTTACAGCAGCCAATTGGTATCTGCTAGGGTTTGGTTTCAAAACTCCTGTGGATCCCAAAATCTATGGATATTCAAATCCCATGATATACAATGAGGTAGTGAAATCATATCCTTGATATAAAATGGTAAGATCAAAATTTGGTTTTGGGGGTTTAAGGGTTCCAAACAGTTCAAATAGATGTCTAGGTATATCAGTTTAATAGCTGAAAAACCTAACTGCCTTGCATGAATACAGGTGGATATAAGGAGAAGGTTGACTCAAGCAAGTTTTTAACTCATCTCAGGGAGATTCCTGATTTTTCCAAATGGTAATGAATTGCATTTTCCAAAAGGTTATGGCATCATTTTTCCAAAAGGTTATGTAAAAGCCAGGCCTTTCCAATAGATTTTAGCCCATGTGAAGAGGTGAAAAAGCATGTGTTTAATTCAAGGCCCACGGACTGAATCCAACCCGCTATCTCCTTTTATGTGGCTCCTCAGAAGCTGGACTACATCTCATGTCTTCCTCCTCATTAGAAATCATGACTGGGGCAACTGGGAGTTGTGATGCAATTAACATCTGAAAGGCTGATGTTTGTTCTGTTTAGTCAGGAGAGTGGGATCTGCATGATGGGGTTAAATACATTCTCCAGACCCTTCCAGACAGCTGTATAAAATCCACATTGAACTGGATTATATGAAAGCCTGGACTCAAATAACCCAGTTCAAAGCAGAGACATAGTTTTCTTAGATCTACAGAGACACTCGCTGGAACACCTCAGCAAGTGAGAGTCCAAAAGCGGCAGGCCCAAACCAAGCACCTCAATCCATGGGTGATACCAGATGAGAGACTCCCCCCTGGGCACACAGAAGACTGGGCGTCTTGGAAGGCGCTGAACAGACTGCGCTCTGGCACCACGAGTTGCAGAGTCAATCTTAAGAAATGGGGCTACAAAGTGGAATCCATGACATGCGAGTGTGGAGAAGAGCAAACCACAGACCACCTGCTGCAATGCACCCTGAGCCCTGCCACATGCACAATGGAGGACCTTCTTGCGGCAACAGCAGAGGCACTCCAAGTGGCCAGATACTGGTCAAAGGACATTTAACCAACTACCAAGTTGGCAAAATCTGTGTTTTGTTTTTTTTTAATCTGTTTGTTTGTTTTGTTCTGTTAGAAATGTAATACAATGGTATGGTTGCTGATGACACGATAAATAAATAAATAAGTGAAGGACATACATTGGGATGTTCGGTGTATTATGTCCAAATTTGGTGTCAATTGCCCCAGTGGTTTTTGAGTTCTGTGAATCCCACAAGCGAACATTACATTTTTATTTATATAGATAGAAGGTTATTATTGGGAGCTCTGTCCCTGAATGGAGGGTGGGGGCGTGGCCACTGAGGGGGCGTGGCCTTCCCCAGCGCGCCTTGCCTGAGATGCCTTCCTCAGCATAGTCGACGGCTGTCGCTTTCCCGAGCTGCCAGCCAGTCGCCAATTCCTTTCTGTGTGTGTATCCGCTCGCCCAGGATGCCTTCCCCGCGTTGGGTCCCTCCGCCGCTGCTGCTGCTTCTGGGGCTGTGGCTGTCCCTACTGGCCTGGCAAGGGGCGGAGGTCTCGGCCTCGGGTCCCGCGTGCCCTCCCTGCCACCCGGAGCGCTGCCCGTCGGTGCGCTGCTTGGCGCCGGAGCTGAGCGCGCGGGACGAGTGCGGGTGCTGCGCGCGCTGCCTGAGCGCCGAAGGGGAGCGGTGCGGAGGGGCCCGGGGCGCGCGCTGCGGTCCGGGGCTGGTCTGCGTCAGCCAGCGCCAAGGGGAAGAGCGCGAGCGCCAGCAGCAGGAGGAGGAAGAGGAGGAGGAGGAAGGCACCGGGCGCTGCGTCTGCAAGGAGGACGGCGCCGTCTGCGGCTCGGACGGGCGCTCCTACGGCAGCGTCTGCGCCCTCCACCTCCACAGCTGGCGCGCCCTGCACGGCGGGCGGGAGCGGGTCCGGAAAGCCCACGATGGAGAGTGCAAGCTGGGTGAGAGACAGAAAGCGCAAAGGGAAACCGGGGGAAGGGGGAGCACCAAGGGGGGGGGGGGGGGGGGACTCCAGCCTATCTAAACTCCAATGACGTAGACTTCCCACTTTCTAAGGTCCAGTGACATAAACTTCAGCCTTCCCTAACCTTCAACCCCATCCCAGGAGGGAAAGCAGAGTATTAACTACTCTTCTGTATTTACTTTCCTTCCATCCCGCTTTTCATCCCACGTAGGGATTCAAGGCAGCTAAAGAATGAAAATGGCCCCATGCAAACGAAAATAGAAGTGTGTGTGTATATATATATATATACACGAAGGATGAATAAAAAAGTAATGCCTTCACCTTCAAAACTCCTCAACAATTGGCACTACTAGTATGTGACAGGTACTGGCTTGTTCAGTAGACTCTCCTCTACTGTTCCATTTTTGCATATTTTAGAACTGCTAGGTTGGCAGAAGCTGAGGCTAACAGCGGGAGCTCACCCCATCCAGCGGATTTAAACTGCCAACCTTTCAGTTAGCTGTAAAAAGGTGTGTTCTCTAATATAAAGTGTTTAACTGTTTTTTAGTATATACAAGGGTTGAATGAAAAGTAATGCCTCCACCTTCGTAACTCCTCAACAAATGGCAGTACTGTTTATGTGGCAGGTACTGGCTTGGTTGTTGTAGGTTTTTCCGGGCTATATGGCCATGTTCTGGAGGCAATTTTTCTCCTGACGTTTCACCTGCATCTATGGCAAGCATCCTCAGAGGTAGTGAGGTCTTGTTCAGTAGACTCTCCTCTACAGTTCCATTTTTGCATATTTTTGAACTGCTAGGTTGGCAGAAGCCGAGACTAACAGTGGGAGCTCACCCCGTCCAGTGGATACAAACTGCCAACCTTTCAGTCACCTGTAAAAAGTTGTGTTCTCTAATATAAAGTGTTTAACTGTTTTTTAGTATATACAATGGTTGAATGAAAAGTAATGCCTCCACTTTCGTAACTCCTCAACAGATGGCAGTACTGGTATGTGGCATGTACTGGCTTGTTTAGTAGAATCTCCTCTACAGTTCCATTTTTGCATATTTTTGAACTGCTAGGTTGGCAGAAGTTGAGGCTAACAGCAGGAGCTCACCCTGTCCAGCAGATTCGAACTGCCAATCTTTCAGTCAGCTGTAAAAAGTTATGCTCTCTAATACAAAGCATGTAACTGTTTTTTAATATATACAATGCCACATGACCTTGGAGGTGTCTACGGACAATGCTGGTTCTTCGGCTTAGAAATGGAGATGAACACCAACCCCCAGTGTCGGACACGACTGGACTTAATGACAGGGGAAAACCTTTACCTACCATATTCCAAGCATTTCAACAACCTAAAATTGCAGGTAAACACTAGGAATAGAAATCAGCAAAGAAAATTACCAAGAGAATGTGAGAGTAAGAACTTTGCAAGAACAACTTTCAGGATCACTCTCTGCAATCCTGGAGACTGAAGAGATTTGGGGGGAGGGGATTTTTTTCCTTCCCCTGCCCTGTACCTATACATCTGTTGCACAAACACACATATACCGACTCCAGTCCTGTAACACTTTTCTCTGGGAGTAGTCCAGTTTACTCACTGCTGAACATCTTTTTTAAAGCCAATGCAATCTGTGCTCAGAAATCATGCATTGCCATAATACCAAAAGACTCTGGACAATCATTATTTTGACATTAATGCCCTACTTTTCTGTGATAAAGGAGCATGTTTATAGAGTTGCTGGTTAAAATGTTCTCCCTTCAATGATTGTGCAAAAGATGGGAATTTATCAGGTGTTTTTTGTAGGCAACCAGGTAACAAGCAGTATCTCATGAAATTCCCTCTTCCGGACAACCATTAAAGGAACAAGAACCTTGCAATCCTAGAAAGAGGAAAATTGAAAGAGCTACTTTCACCATTAAGTCCAATTTCCTGCTACATCCTGGGCAGCAGCACATCCTGGGCAGTTTAGCAGTTTTTCCCCTCAGTGTATGATCCCTGAATGTCTGGGCTTTGACAATGAAGAGTCCCTTTCATCTCTCTTGGCTGCTCTCCAGAATTTCACATTTGTTCCCTTCTATTAGAGGATAGAATTGTTTTGCAACACAACTTCCCTGCTGCCCTAAGGGGCAGTGGAGGACACGTCCCCAGCACCAATCTAGCTAGCCTTCATAATATGGAGTATTATGTTAAGTTGTAAGTTTTCCAGGCTGTATGGCCATGTTCTAGAAGCATTTTCTCCTGATGTTTCACCTGCATCTATGGCAGGCATCCTCAGGGATTGTGAGGTCTGTTGGAAACTAGGAAAATTAGGTTTATATATCTGTGGAAAGTCCAGGGTGGAAGAAAGAACTCCTGTCTGTTGGAGCTAGGCGTGAATGTTTCAGTTGGCTACCGGTATTACAAAAAAACACTCTAAAAATATAACAATAAATAACGAACAAAACTCAAACACAGGAGAACTACAGACAAGAAACAATCAGGAACAGCTAATCACCTCTCAACAAAGGATTCTCCCAGGCAGTAACAAGCTACATCTAAAACCGATCAGGCCACCAAATGCTAATCAAGGTGGCCAATTGAAACATTCATACCTAGATCCAGCAGACAAGAGTTATTTCTCCCACCCTGGACCTTCCGCAGATATATAAACCCCATTTTCCTATTTCCAACAGACCTCACAACCTCGGAGGATGCTTGCCATAGATGCAGGCAAAATCTCAGGAGAGAATGCCTCTAGAACATGGCCATATAGCCCAAAAAACCTACAACAACCCAAAGCAGAAAATCCCACAATATCTGCTTTGAACTGGTTATCTGAGTCCACACTGCCATATAACCAGTTCAAAGCAGATAGTATGGGATATTAATCTGCTGCGTTGAAAGAGCCTGAGATCTAAAGATCTAAAGTGCCTTCAAGTCATTTCTGATTTAAGATAACCCTGACATGGGGTTTTCTGGTGCAAGAGTGTGTGACTCATCTTAGTGGGTTTCCGTGGCCAAGCGGGGAATCGAATAATCATCTCCAGTTATAGTCCAATGTTCAAACCATTCCATCACTCTGATTCTCTTTGTATTATTTATACAAGACTCTTTCTAGTTGGTATCAGTTGATTCTGCTTCCTCTGATATAAAGGGCACCCCCTAAGCCCCCATCTTCACATCTTTCTCAATCTGCTTTCCCAGATTTTCTCAAACCTTCACCATTCCTTCCTTTCCATCCCAGTCTCCTGCTGCTCCACACAGCTGACAAAACCAGGATTGGACCACCAACAGGGTGGCTTCTGTGGGAAGCACAAGAATGTCCTGGGGGGTGAGAATTCTTGGCTCTCTGGTGGAGTCAGACACTTCCTGCAGGGCTCAATTGAAGTACCCAGCTGAGACCATGGGCACTGCCATCTGGGCATGCCATAATCAGGGACAGCTGCCAAGAGCTGAACAGCAGTTTTCCCAGGAAACAAGAGCCCCCTGCTGCATGCTGAGAAGCACGTGCTGGATTTGTCAGGTTGGAGTCCTGCTTCCTGTTACCTCCAGTGTTGTAGCGGAACCAAGGGTTGCCAGCTCAAAGTGATGGACTTTTAAAATCACCCTTGGGCAAGTCACATTCTCTCAGCCTCAGTGAAGGCAATGACAGCCCACTTCTAAAGAAATTATATCAAGAAAACTCTGTAATAGGCTCAGAGTAGGTTGGAAATGACTTGGATGCACCCAATGCAATGACATGGTGACATCATTTGCTATTATAATTTTTATTATGTTTATTTATACCCCATCTTTTCTCTCCACAAAGGAGACTCCAAGTGGCTTACATTAAAAGCATTTCATACATTGCTGCATTTCCTATTTCCTCATGCCTTCAAATTTAATTGCAAGACTATATTGTGAGCTATCCCTACTGGATAATGAAGTATTTGAGGATGATTGGGTCTGGGTCATGCAATTAAGACCAATGGTAGTGAAAGACATACAGCACACACACAAATGAAATAGATGGACCATTTGCCTGCTTTTTCTTAGGCTCCCATTATGAAGAATCTTAATGGCAATGCCATGGCAAGTTCCTATACTTCAAAATAGCCCACTACACTTTGATTAACTCTAATTTCACAAGTATTTTAAAGCTGAATTCAGGCTCATGGTAAACTACAATTAAGGAAGTACAATCATTGGGTGAAACCATCATCACAGTATAGTGGCTGAATAGATTGTTATTATTATTGTTTTTTATTATTATTATTATTATTATTATTATTATTATTATTATTATTATTATTATTTCTTGCCTGCCTCTCCTCGTGGCTTGAGACAGGTTACAGCACTGTAAAACATACATTCACCTAAAGCATTATTTAAAATATTAAAACATATTTCCACGATACATATTAAAATACACAAAAACAAAGATTAAATGTAAGATACAGGTTTAAACTACAGCTTATAACAGTGGCAAACACACATTTTGGTGCCTCAAAAATTAGCCCTGTTTCTAGATGTATTTGAACTGATTATTCTAAAAATTGCACAGCTTTTCCCTTATCATCTCTAGATTTTGAGACATAGAGTGTATGTCACCTTCCAGTCTTTGTCTGCTCTCCCATAGAAAACCATTATAACTATATCTAAGGACCTAGAGTTAATGTGGCCTATCCAATATAATTTTCTGAAAATAACCTCAGAAATAGGCTTAAAAACTGAGACATTAATAATTTTTTGGGGTTGGGTTTTCTAATCAGCCATCAAACTAGAATCAATAATGATGGCTTAAAGTGATGAATACGCTTCATAGTTTGGGCTTAATGTTGCTTTGTGTGATGGCTGAATTGATGGCTCTTATTTGTGGCTGTTCCGGACATGTGTTTATGATAAAATGAGAGAGCTGAGCAAATCAAAAATAGAACTAGCCAATAATCAACTAAAAATATATGGACCCATTTATAGTGCCATCATTAAATCATAGAGTTGGGACAAGGGTTAGGAATGAAATATCAGTCCTACTACATTTCCCAAATGAAATGCAAGGCTGGAATGAGTCCTGAAACTGAGCAGGAAAGCACTGATAACAAACAATAACTTGGCATAAGGCTCTAACAAGCCCCAGCACTGCTTTCAATCCAGCCTACTCACAGCAATGGTTGAGACAGATATAGTTAGTTCCAAGTACCAATATTTTACAGAACTTCAAAGTTACACAGAAAACAATGAAATGCGTATGAGTGACATCTAATGCATATGTGGTAATCCTTATCTGAGATGTATGTGACTGCAATGAGGCCACCAATTTGTAAAGATGGCACCCAGTTTGTAACAATTCCACTAATTTGTAAAAGTTTGTAAAGGCGCCACCATTTTATAAGGATCTATTAAATTGATAACACAACTAATAGCTTGTAATGTTGATTTAGTCTTTCTTAAATGTGTAGCGTAGTTTAACTTGAAAGTATTTGTAACAGAGACTTGGCTTTAGAAGAAATTGTAACAAGTTTATTGAAGCATAGAAGAAGCTTGATGGTTTCAATGTTTCTTATCTCTGAGAGGCACATATCTTCAGAAGTTACATTTATAACATTTCATAAAACAACTCTTGAGAGTACTATTCCTTCCACTAAACAGGTTTCAATATACAAGTGAATCTTTACTTCTTATTTAATGCAAATAGGGGCATCCACCATAATCCACTTTAATGCGGGGTGGGTGGGGGGGAGGTCACTCAGAAATACCAGGTGCTTCAGGCTTTTTTTGGAAGAAGGAAGTGGCAAACTATTTCTGAGTTCCTTGTCAAAGAAAATCTGTAAAATGTATAGGGTTAGCATACATTATCCGAAAATTCGAAGACATGTACACACATACAACTGCTATGACAACATCCCATGAAGTCCTGGGATTGGCCATCTGGAGAAGGGCCTTTAGATTTGTCAACCACAGAGCTTCTCTACTATTTCACCAGAATACAAGTTTCAGAATTCCACCGATTGTTGTCATGGCAGTTAAATCGACAACATAGTGCTTTAATTATATAATGAGGATGACCCCCAAGTTTATCCACAGTTAAGTTGGTAGCCCAGCCCCTGGTTTGAAATAATGTCAGAACTGAACCTAAACACCTGATACTTTTTGTCTCATTTTCTATATCCCAATAGAGTTATATCACATAAGCCTATTAATTGCTGTTTATTTACTTGCCATGCAAAATATAGCCCTTGAAACGACTCCATATTTCTATGTTAGCCAGTCTTAAATGGTGTGGAAGAAGCAAGGCTGTTCTATTTTGTTCCCCATCTACTTGTCACTTTGGGAGGAGGAAGCAAGCTTATTTTCTGCTGCTCTGGAAACTAGGTCATAGGACAATGGCTTCAAACTACAGGAAAGGAGATTCCACCTGAACTTTAAGAAGAACTTCCTAATGGTGAAAGCTGTTCAGCAGTGGAACTCTCTGCCCCGGAGTGTGATAGAGCCTCCTTCTTTGGAGGCTTTTAAAAATTCCAAATTAATGTTTGCATATGCTTCCAACTTAACAAATCTGACATAATTTGATTGATTAATAGAATCATAGAGTTGGAAGAGACCTTGTGGTCCATCCAGTTTAACCCCCTGCCAAGAAGCAGGACAATTGCATTTAAAGCATCCCGACAGATGGCCATACAGCCTCTGTTTAAAATCTTTAATGCACTTAAAACCACCTTTGGATATTAATGTGGAAATTGAGGATAGCAGAGATTAAAAAAACTGGAAAGCAGGATTTCTTATTAGAATACGATCTTTAAAAGTGTGCATCTCTAATAACTTAATATTAAATTGGTCCTTGTAACATTTATGTGGCTCCCTTATTTCTCAGGAACGATGCGTGTGCAGCAATAAAAGTCGTCTTTGTCTTTGTAAAATATTATTAGCAAATCTTCTAGAGCCTTGTTCCTGAAGAGTTATGGGCTGACATGAGAGCTGCTAATGCTAAGCAAACATTTAAATAATGTAATATTTATGTCTTTGATTTATTTCAAACATTAATATGCAGCCCTTCAACCTCCACAAGGCAGTCAATCGGCAAACAAAAGCATCTGAAAATTGCTCCCTGTCTAGATCAAAGTTTTTAAAGCTTAAGAACAAAATGCCATGTATAACAATAGAATAAAGCACATTTGATCAGGACCCTTTCAGGGACACACATGACCCCCATCTACACTGACCATTTAATGTGATAGCTGGACAATAAATGCCATGGACGTGCAAAAAGAAAGCCCTTAATGATCTGTGGTTTTTGAAACACCATCTGAGCCTCAAACTGGTTCCAATATTTCCTACGTAGTCAACTGCACAGCAAAACCACTTCCTTCAATATTGGTTTGAAACTGCATTAAATAGTCAGTGTAGATGTGCCCATAGAGTAATACTAGATGGTACCCAACCTTTCTTAGATAGAAGGCATCTTTAATAGAAGTTTCAGCCCATCCCATGAAGGAGAAGAGGTACAACTAGATAGGTATCTAGGGAAATGGGTGGCATTCCATAGAAAGGGGTGCCATTGATTTGGGAAGGAAGCCTCCCACCAGGGAATCTAACATAAGTCTGGATCCCATCATTTCTCAAATCCTTACCTCTCCCAGCAAACAGAGAAAGGAAGAGGGAACTTTGCTACCAGACTGGAGATGTTAGGAATTCCCTTTTCTCATTCTCAACCAGCCTTCCCAAATAGGGAAGCAGGAAAAAGGACTCAAACTACCTACTCTCAGCTGCATTTGATAAGTGCCAAGTGAGCTATCTGATCAGGAGTCAGCTGGCACCTGCAAATGCCAGCCGAGATCACTTTGTTCCTCATCTTCATCTCTCCTATCTGAAGCACAGAATGTAGAAATTCCATCTCACACTTCAGCTGAGAAATACCATCATGCCCTGAAGTTATTTCCACACTCAGGATGCCAGGGAAATGCCCCCAATGTTCAGTTCTCATAGGGTTGGAGGTCAGGGCAAATCTGTCCACCTCACTCCCAAATGGTTCTGTCACTCTGCCTTAGTGGGCACCTTCCTGATGTGGAGGGGGGCACAAAATGAAGATGTAAGCATGTACAGTCTTTTTTGATGGCCTGTTGCTAGAAGTCTTTAGGTGCAAGATTTAGAATGGTGTCTGCAAACCAGCAAAATTGAACAAGGTAATATACATATTGCTGTGGCCTCTTATTCTCTGTCTAACGAAGTAAATAACCTCTTTTTTTCCAAAAAAATATTGTCTAAACAGTGCCTTGGTGTTGGCTATTCCATTAACCCCTTCATCTCCAGCTATCCAATTGGACAGCCATGGGAACTCATTCAAAGAGGGGACATTTATGTGTCATTATATCTTAACCCTAGGGCACTAATTTATTCATGTATAATCAATAGGGTAATATTTAACAGTCCCCCTTGAGAGGTGGATTGTGTGTAACAGCTGCTTCTTTTTTTGTTTCTAATCAAGGCGGTCCTTTTTAGTTTTTGATATGCATGTTTTAATGAGCAGTGGGGCAAACAGAGGAGGTTTTGGGATTGTGGAGTTGTTTTTTTCTCCCTCCCACCCCAATTCAGGTTTTGATTTTTCCTGCCGATCATAATGCTGCTTCAGAAGTAAAATAACACATTTCAATTATCTGTGATCTTGTCTTTTTCCTGGGCATGGCCCAATTTATTTACTGGAATGCCATGTAACTCAAAGCTTGGAGTTCTCTGTTGCATTAGTGATGTTGTTTCATTTAAACCAGATCTTTTCATTAATGCCTTTGTAGTGTTTTCTTGAAGCAAAGCCAACACCTCTCCACACTCCTCTCTGCCACTCCCTGGCCTTGACAACCTCAGTCAGTCTTGCTTTGGGCAGGATTTGGAGAAACGGGGAATCTCACACGAGATTGGACTCTGTTTCAAAAGAGCCCATGATTCCTTTGAGCTGCTCCCTCTCGGTGCTTGCTTTCACAAGGCTCGGAATTGATCAAGGCAGAAATGACAGATCTCCTTTCATCCCCACCAGCGCTTTTCACACTCTCTAATCCTCTTACTGACTCGACCAATAGACGGTCAGTATAGAGTTTTGCTCATTTCACTGTCAATGTGGTTACACTGCCATTTTCATAAATTACAGTTTTATTTAGTGTGGGTGAGCTTTGCTTTTCATTGCTATGGTGTTATTTCTTCAGGCTGTCTTTTCTTGCAGTGAGGGTATAACTAAATGATTGGGGGAGTATGAAGACATTCCCCCTTCAAATAAGCATTCTGATTCTCACAGATAATTTCAGTGAGATACTGAAAATTGTTCACAGCTAGATTTGCATTGTTTGCATTCCCTATATCACTGTTACTGTTTCTTTTCTTTTGAAACCTACACTGTGTTTCTAAATGCTCAGCTGAAGTTTTAGGTTATTGCAATGCTAGAAATTTGAGGACCAAAGTTCAGAGTAGGTAGAATTCTTGGTGGAGGGACAGTGTCTGAGATCCCATGGCATATCCCTGAAAGGACATATCTAAATTGTACAGCTGGGGATGATGGGAATAATAATAATAATAATAATAATAATAATAATAATAATAATAATGATTCACTGGAACTTATGTCACAAGTACCAGCTGCCAGCAGTAAAGAATTGGTGGGATCATAAACCTGCAAAGGTCGTGGAAAATGAACATGCAAAAATACTGTGGGATTTTCGAATCCAGACTGACAAAGTTTTGAAACACAATACACCAGACATCACGATTGTGGAAAAGAAAGAAGTCTGGATTATTGATGTCGCCATACCAGGTGGTAGCCGCATTGAGGAAAAACAACAGGAAAAACTCAGCCACTATCCAGACCTCAAAATCGAACTGCAAAGGCTCTGGCATAAACCAGTACAGGTGGTCCCAGTGGTCACCGGCACACTGGGTGCCGTGCCAAAAGATCTCAGCCAGCATTTGGGAACAATCAACATCGACAAAATCATGATCTGTCAACTGGAAAAGGCCACCTTACTTGGATCTGTGCACATCATTTGAAAATACATCACACAGTCCTAGACGCTTGGGAAGTGTTCAACTTGTGATTTTTTGATACGAAATCCAGCATATAGATCTCGTTTGCTGTGACATACTGTGATTTTGTGTCAGTAAAATAATAATAATATTTCTTACCTGCCTCTTCTCATGCCTTGAGATGGGTTACAACATTGCCAAACACAATCATTCTGTAAAATATACATATTAAAACATATTTCTACAAAGTACATATTAAAATACACAGAACAAAGATAAGACACGAGTTTAAAATTCATCATTAAAACTGGTTGGCTAGTCCTGCCGGAAGAGATAGGTCTTCAAATGTGTTTTAAATTCCGGCATCTAATCTAGCTGTCAGAGTTCTTCCAGCAGGTCATTCCAAAGTTTTGGGTTGGCTGATGAAAAAGTCCTCTAGGTGACGGTAGCCAGTTGGGTTCTGGGAGGCTGGAGCAGAGGACATCAGTCTTCAGGACAGATTGTATGGGAGAAGGCAATCCTGTAGGTCACCTCGATGAAAAACATGTAGGGCTTTATAGTTCAACAATTATTCACCATGGTAGGTGATGCTGACTCAGCTTGTTTGACAGGACCTTTCTTGATATGTATAAACCCACTCTGTATCAACCTCAAGTCTCTGGCTGGGGGAAAGGGAGGTTAGGGTAACAGGGAATGCAGACAAGCTGAAGCACAGACATTCATGCTTTATGACTTGTCTTATATTCTTCTGCAGTGGTGTAGAAATTAAACCAAGGGGGTCAAAGATATCTGTCTAGCAATAGCTGATCATCAGGAAGAAACAGAATTGGCTTTGGCTTGGTTTAGCTTCCTGTTGACTGAGGCCTTGAGCTAGCTGGAATGTTGAACTCAGACGAACTCAGGAGTGCAAATCTCCCACCCGACAGATGGTTTGCACCTATAGGTTTTCGCTGAAAGTAGGAATCTGGGAAAGGATCTATGCCTATTTTTAGCAGCAAAAGAGCCTTTGTTTAGCCAGGGGAAGCAGGAAGAGAAGATGAAAAGAAAGCCTTTTCTAAAAATCCAAAAATACTGTAGCAAGAATGGTGATTATGCATTAAGAGATTTTCCAAATCAGTATAAAGAATCTTGAGGTCTCATAATACAGATTCTTAGATTGTGCAATTTGTTATTGCCTCCATGTCTACTTGGACTATTCTACTTTGATGTGATATCAGAAGGTAGTTTTCCAACCACATCTCAGCCTTCCTGTTTTCATGTTACTCAGGAAAAGGCAAAACATAAAGATGCCCCCATATATGGAACTGGTTCATTGATCAATCTATCTGAATACTGTCTTTACTCAAGTATAATGTGCCTTTGAAGGTAATGCACACCTCAATTTCAGCTATGTATTTTAGCAAAAACTGATGAGTATTAGACTTGAATAAATATGGTACTCTCAACACTGGCTAATTGCAGAGGTTCACAGATGTTTATTAGGACTGAATGATGATAGGAAGATGGCCTATGCTGGTGTGTTCTAGCTTTCTGCAAGAATGGGTTTGCACCACTTAAACGAGTGAGCGCTGCTATTAGGCAATGGTGTGATAATCTCCTTAGTCTCAAAGGTGTTACAAGATCTATTTGCATACTGATCCAGATTAACACAGTATGCCAATCATTTTTTAGAATCTATCAGTTTGCATTTCAAGCTTTTGTGGTTGAGCACCAACAGTGGGATCCAGGAAGGCTCAGTTTTCCTACCAAGCACATTTGAGCAGATGGTATGAACCATGTGTTCTGGCAGAATCCAGCAGTATTTTTGCCAACCCTGCCAGGGCTTCCCAACACTGGCTGTGCCAGCTACACCCCCTCTGGGCATCATAACAGTTGTGGTTATCATTGCCACATCTTCCTTCCCAAAATGTAACCACCAGGTATTCACCACACAGTAGTCACACCTACTGGCAAAATGCTGTTTGCAATGGAACCCAGTAACCAGCATGTTGTGTTTCTCACTGTGCCAACCTTCTATCTTCCTACCACTCCAAGGAATGCCCAGTGCAGTCAATATAACATATTAACCAGCTGTCCCAGTCAGAGCCCTGTAGTTACTCAGATTCTTCAACAAATAACTCCAAGAAATTTTAGAAAGGTTACTGTGAACTACAGCTTTGTTGGGTTGTGGAGTAGAACATAAAGGATTGTAGCGTCAACACTAACAGCAGCCACAATAGTTGTGATACTGTTGGGATGCACTTCCATGGCCCTTTCTTCCCAAGTATCTTCAAAATCTCTGGGTGCTCTGTCCAATCAACACTGGAAGCAAGGAGATTGTTCAATGGGTTTATTTGGTCAAATCACCTTGCTGGGTGAACAAAGAAAAAGTGCCACACAGTCTGAAACACAGCTCAGCGTTTATAGTCAACACTTTGAGCACCTTGAGCACACAAGCTATTTTTCTGATCTGTGCCTCATCTCTGTCTCTTTCTTTGTTCCATTTTGGCCCTTCATGTGCCAGCTCTTTTCAGTGCCTGATTGTCTTCAGATTTCTCCTCCTGCTTCTTTCTAAGCATTTCCTTTTGAACTTTCACTTCTCTTTTGCCTGATAAATTCCCACTTCAAGACCCTCCTGAAGTTTGGTAGTTTTCCATCCCAGTGTCCCTTCAGTACCAAGGAAAGTTACAGTTGGCACTGACAATGTGTGGAACAGGCATTTCTTGCTGTAATTTTTTTCTACAAGTTGGTTGCAAACACTGACAAGTGGGAGATTTCACACTTTACTACCCTTTCTAGTAAGAAGAAGGATAGATTGCTGTTATGGCTTCGGTGAGGAAAGCCCCAAATGCTATAGCAAAGCAAGAAAAGCAATGCAGCAATTAGAGCAGCGGCCCAGAGAAATACTGAAAGCAAATCCACTTTTTATTTATTATACTATTTTAGAAAAATACAAAAAGCAGACCCAAAGTTTACAATGCTGCACAGAAGACTGGAAGTGGGAGTGGAGGGAGATTTATGGCAATGCCGTGGATTTCATAGGATTTTCTTAGGCAAGAAATAGTGGCGATTTTGCCAGGTTTTTCCTCTGAAATATATAGCCTACAGCACTAAGAATGTCATTGTGGCCTCCTATTGAAGTTCTGACCAAAGTTCACCCTTCTTAGCTTCCAAATCAGACAGGATTTGGTATTCTGATGGTATTTAGGCCCGTGTATGGAGACTAATCCTTTCTAAATCTTTTCTCCTCTGGTTTTTTTCCTCTCCCTTTCTAGCTTCAGGCTTCTTTGTTAACTCTAAAGGGAGAAAATATGAATGTCAATCTTAAATGCCACATGGGAAAGGAGAGAAATTATGAAATATCCTATGAGGTGGGACCAGTCACCACTGGCAAGCAGTACCTGGCAGGTTAAACAAAAGGGAATGCAGTCCTCAGACTGGGGTAAAGGTCTTCTCCCATAAAACTTCTATGAGCAGATGGATTTTCCACAGGTTTTGAACACAACATGGACAAAATCACTTGCAGAGGATGCTTCAAGGAAACTAACTGGCAGGAATTGGGGTTAAGCACCTCCTTGGCTTTGTGTCTGGAGATGTTAATCTTCACATATTGCATCCAAATGCATGAGAATAAATAGCTTCAAATCTTCTTTCCACTGGGCAAGATTACAGGAGGTTTTGTGAATTAATTATTTTTCACATGGTGGGACTTTTTGTTTAAAAATCCTTTACACAAAGAACTCTTCATTTTTTCTTCAAAAATGTATTTGCTTATAAAGTTCTATATTATTCTCATGTGAATTTTTCACAGAAAAGTCCAGCAATGCAAATAAAATAAAATAAAAATAACCCAATACAGTTGTTGCCCATGACAGAAAGAGAATGGTGTGTGCCGTGATGTTTCAAACCTCAATGCTATAGTATAATAGCAGGCAAATGGGCTGATAAAAATCTTTTATGAGTGCAGTGGACCTAATGTGCTTTTTAAATTCACTACCACAACAGAAATTTAATCCACCTGGGCACACATTTTGTTATGTGCCTTAAAATGCAATATTCAAATGCTGCTCTTGAGATTTGCAGCAGCAGAAGATTGCTGTTATTCTTTCTATTAAGTAGCAATGCTGAAGTGTGCTGTAGTTGCTTTACTTAGCATTTATACAGTGATGTGCCCACTAGTCTTATAGTGGGCTGCTTAACAATTGCTGCAGTGTTGGTGCAACTTAATCAGTATTCTGTACATTCTCAGCTCTTTTCCATCAAGGGCAGGAGCATTTGGGAAAAATTTCTTTTTCTACCTGTCTGTCTACCTGCTTGAAATAGGACTTTTCTAGAGAGAAGGCTGTAGAAATTTCCTTATGTGTGACTGCTATATGATGTTTCCGGTAATTTCGGCTTCCAGTCGTCTCCGTTTCTGGTCTCACTGTCACTTTTGTTGATATTCAAAGGAAACGACTAACCCTCTTACTTCTGTTCCAATTGTAGTATTGTTTTAAGTTGTCATTATGTATTTATCATCCATTTGTGATTTTCCTGAATGAAATAGTTTTTTACCGGGGACCAATCTGTTTTTATTATCTTCATCTTTTGGTTTGCCTTCATCTGCTGTGTCAGTCTGTCCATGTTCATAATGTCTATTATCTTAGTCATCGACTGTTCTTGTGTTGGTATTTCCTTGGTTCTCAAAAATCTCACGTAGCAGATTCTGGCTGCAGTTGTGAGGAAGTTGGAGAGTTTTTCTTTATTTATTTCCAGCTCTGTCTCTGATATTCCTAGTAGAAAGAATTCTGGCTTAAACTCAATCTTTGTTTCTAGTATCATCTCAATTTTTTCATGGATATTTCTCCAGAAGGATTTGGCAATTCTGCAAGACCACCACATGTGGAAAAAGGATCCTGTCTGTTCTTCACACTTCCAGCACATTTTGTTTGTGTTTTTATAGCATCTGGCCAGTTTTTGAGGTGTGATATACCACCTATACATCATAATCATCTAATTTTCCCTCAGGTCCATTGCATAGGTATATCTTATTTTCTTATTCCAGATTTGTTCCCAATTTTCAAGGTTAATTGGGTGGCCTATATTCTCGGCCCACTTAATCATACAATCTTTGATCAGCCCTGTCTCAGTGGACCACTTTTTTGTTGCAAGATTTAGAGGCTCCCAAGATGGCTGCCACAAGACTTCCACCGGAAATTTCAGCATTTTTAAAAAAAACTTAAGATGCAAACATGCAAAGATGTGTATCATGGTATAAGTTTTGTTCCTGAGTTATATAAGCTGTAGGGCCATCTATGCAGAAAGATGATGTTCCTGTGTTATACATATCTGTTCCTGGTTGTTCTTATTGTGAAAAGATGTACAATGTTAACTAGGCAGCCACAAGTTTGTCCTGGCCAGAGAAAATGTGCCCTCCACACCTTTCATGAAGTTTCTGGCACACAAACAAAGCCTTCTTTGTTTGTGTGTTTGTTTGCCTTCTTCTCAACTGTCACCATCTTTTTAGGAACTGACCAATCAGGAACAAACATCTAAAACCCAGATAAAAAAATCCCATTATTTCCAATTGCAGGGGCATACAGACATGTGAAGATCCACATATTTGGCTCAAAACTACAATATTCCCACACCTGGAAATCTCACATTTTTTGCCTTTTGTAGCAATTGCTTCCACATTTACAGGTAACAGCATCTGGCCACCCTCCTATTTGCTGCGGAAGCTCCTGGGATAAAGGTACTGTCTAGACAGGCCCTCAGCCATTAGTGCAGGAATTCTCAGATACGGTTTTAGAACAGAAGTTGTGTTTTTCCTACATCACTTTTGTGAGCCCAGATAGAAGGATTTCAGCAGACTCTTGTTTAAAAGGAGTTGTTTTAAATAAGGTTTTGTACTAATCACTTTTAAGTCTTTGTCTCATGTTAAGTCTGCATCATTAAGCAGTTAATCCCGGAGAATGCTGAGTTCAGAAGATAAATGCTCACAGAGGGTTTTTTTTACTCCTTAGTACAATGTGGAAGTTGATTGAATCAGAAATGGTATGAGATTCATTGCCCTTTGGTTTTTGTTCTATTTTTCAACCTGCCTGTTTAAACAAAGAACAAAAACTGAAGTAACTGACTAAACAGCTTAAGTAGCCTTACAATTAATTTCACAAAAGCCCACTATATTTCTAACAACAAACCCTGGCTTAAGCTTTGTTCATTATCATTTGGTTTCCTGATAAGCTAGAATGTAGAGGAGCTAAATGTCTTTCAGTCTGACATCATTCTTTACAAGATCATCATTGTTGGGCCCACTGGTAGCACAGCAAGTTAAACCACTGAGCTGCTGAACTTGCTGACCAAAAGGTTGGCAGTTCGAATCTGGGGAGCGGGGTGAGCTCCCGCTGTTAGCCCCAGCTTCTGCCAAACTAGTAGTTTGAAAACATGCTAATGTGAGTAGATCAATAGGGTAAGGCTTCTGTGGGAAGGTAACAGTGCCCCATGCAGGCATGCCAGCCACATGACCTTGGAGGCATCTATGGACAACGCCAGCTCTTCGGCTTAGAAATAGAGTTGAGCACCACACCCCAGAGTTGGACACGACTATACTTAATGTCAGGGGAAAGTCTTTATCTTTACCTTATTGTTGGGTCATTAAATATCAAATCACAACTATCCACCCTTGTATTTCTGATTTTTATGAATGGTTGTAAAAGCTGTGCAGTGAAAAAAGCTTATAGGCAGAAAATCAACTCATTTGAAATGTGGTGTTGGACAACAGTTCTGCAGATGCTGTGAACTGCTTTTTAAAAGCACATCAAGCCTAAACTCTCACTAGAAGCCAAAATGATTAAACTGAGGCTATCATACTTTGGGGATATAATTCATATGAAAAGCATAACTCATCTTGATATTGAGCGAGAATTTGGAGGGTCTCGCCTTGGAGGCAGTGATCCGGCAGATCCACCAAGGAGTGTCCGCAATAACCCATCATGTAGCCTAGTGCCAGTTGATTCAAAGTTTTCATTATCATTTTCTTTACTGCTGGAGTGACAGCATCAAAGTACTGATAGAAAATTATGTTGCACCATATCCTGTTGCTATTTTGAGAGGGACCGCAGAAGAAAAGGACAGAGTACTGTAGGGTTTTGGAATACTCATAGGAGGTGAGGAAAAGTGGATTTTTACTTTTTGTTGTTGTTGTTGTTTACGTGTGTTCTTTCATGCATTTGAAGGTTTTCCTGCATGGTTTGTGGGCAAAAAATATCACAAAATCATGTTGACTTTTAAAAAAAAATGTGGAGGTTGGTGGGCTTAGGAGAGGTTTTTTGCAAAAGTGGAGTCTGGAGTTGCATCTGACCAACAGGATACCTATTTCTCTATGCCAACATTACTGCAACTGAGAGAAGAAACCTAGTAGAGTGGAGTATTACTTAGCATTTACCCATCCTTCCAGAACTCCTGTCCTTGAGGGAGAAGCATGTGGTTCTACTTTCTCTTTTTCTACTTTCCAGCAGTAGAAAGTAGGATTTTTGAGTAGAGAGGAGGGAAGTGAATTGAAGAACTCCTTCCCTTTTACACTCTGTATTCCCTGGGTGAAGTAGAGCTGGCAGCCTGTAAGTTCTTACATCTCTCTTTGATTTTGACTCTTATATGCTCCCTCTTAAATAATGTGATAGAGAAGGACTTGACTTTTCCATGGATGGTGTCTGTATGCTTCTTAGAAGTTCTGAGCCCAAAAGCCCTTAGGAGGTACATGACAATTTCAGTGTGTTTGGAAATGATGCCCTTGATGTCTCTCACGCTCATTTTCCTGAAGATTAGAACTGGATTTTCTGCTACTAGCTTAGAATGTTATGCTTGTCAAACAGCATTACTGTTCATAAAAGCATTTACATACCGCTTTTGGGATTTACAGTTTCTCAGCTACTTCCCATCATCAAGTTATTCCATTTGAGAACGGGTTTTCTTTTCATGTTTTTTTCTATATTCTTAAAAGTTTCATAGCTTTGAGCGCATGTGAAAAACTATGAGAAATTAATGAATGCAGCACGCACGACAACAAAGCTACTCACACACATCATGAAAGGGAAATTGAGACAGGAACTGCTTTCATAGTGCTGTGATACCAGGAATGTGGTCATGGTTGCATCTGCACTGTAGAATTAATGTAGTTTGGCACAACTTAAACTGCCATGGCTTAATACTATGGAATCATGGGAGTTGTAGCTTTCCAAAGTCTTTAGCTTTCTATGTGAAAGAGTGCTGGTGCCTCAACGATCGCATAGCATTGAGCTATGGCAGTGAAAGTTGTGCCAAACTGCATCACTTCTGCAGTGTAGATACATTCTCATGACTACATGCAGATTATTCTGGTTTAAAGGACTTGGGAGCATTGCTAAAGCTCTTTGGCTGCCCACATGAGCTGCTGGGTCAAGGGCCCATGAAGACCACTGTGACTGCATCACCACCAGTAAGCAGCACCCTGCCAGAGGTTTGCTGGTGATGTCATATTTCTAGTCACATGTTTGGATGCCCTGGTGTGTCATCAACAGAAGTGACATAACCAGTACACTTCTGGTGACCATGTAGCAATGGCTACACTGCAGCTAAGGACAGTGGATCTGGCATGATCCAGCCCAATCCAGCTCTCCACACCTCCAAAACTCCAGAATCTTTCCAGAGCTGAGAGGTTAGACTGAGAAATCGTGATTCATTTAAGGTTACTTAATGGATTTGCATAGGGATTTGAACTTGGCTCTTTGACAGTGGTTCTCAACCTTTGGTTCTTCAGGTGTTTTAAACTTCAACTCCCAGAAATCCCAGCTAGTTTAGCAGCTGTTAGGAATTTTGGAAGCTGAAGTCCAAAACATCTGGAGGACCAAAGGTTGAAAACCACTGCCTAGATCAGTGGTTCTCAACCTGTTGGTCCCCAGATGTTTTGACCTACAACTCCCAGAAATCCCAGCCAATTTCCCAGCTGTTACAATTTCTGGGAGTTGAAGGCCAAAATGTCTGGGGACCCACAGGTTGAGAACCACTGGCCTAGATGAAGTCCAACTTTATATCCATTGCACTATCTGGCAATTGTGATGTTTATAATTTTGGTTATAGTGTTCAGAATCACTGCGGAACTCAAAACAAATTAACCTGGGTTGAGCAGGTCTCTTTATTCATTTTTAATGTACTGAAACTGTTTAATGAAGAAAAGATTTTGAACAACTCCAAAGGTTCTGAACTGAGTACATGTAAGCAGTGTTTGCTGCCTTTTCAAGAACATAATGACCAAGGAGAAGAACCAAGATGCTGATGGAAATTCCCATTATTGCGTTGTTGGATTTCAAAGACATAGCTCTGTTAGGGCTAATATACATGGACCAAAAAATCCCTAGACTCACTTTAATTCTCCATGTTGCATGGTGACATCTGGTGAATATCTTGGATTTTCTGCCATTTTCCTGATCTTGCCCTACTTTAGGCAAAGTCAGAGCATACACCAGGGTTTACAGGAAAGTATCTGGATACATGTAGCCATGTGGACAGCTGGATTGGGTCTCATTCAGCTTGATCCGCTGTCCAGATGAACACCACCACCCTCACTCTTTCTCTGTGTTGATGTTCATTCCTATATTGCCACCGCTGCTCCCTCTCAGCCATAGAGCTTACTGATATCACACAACCTGCAAGAGGAAAGAGATTTTATAATAACTTTTAACCGGCCCTGTATGTTTGCAATGTTTTACAGACAAATTGCTTTCCTTTTTTCCTGTGTGCATATCTCAAGAAGTAGCAATTGCTAACTTACAATGCTCAAATCTCCTCTTCATGTGATCTGAAATTAATTTGTGGTCTCGTTGTTCAAATATTGAGCAAGTCTCCAGCAGGACAAAGGAAGCAAAAAAAAGCCTAATATTATTTTGCTAGTCCTTTCCGAGAGAGGTCACTTTGAGCCCTGTGATAACATATACTGTTTCTATAATATGACACTGACATTACAGTGTGATGTTTTTACCACCTCTCTTTATATGTCATATGGTAAAGATGAGCAACATGAATCAATATTTACATCTAATAATAGTCCTACTACATTTATATCTTAATGGTGTTCAGTGGCTGTAATGTGATACACAAAGTACTGAAATAGAACAGCATAATATTATACAGGGAAATGTCAAAGCCTGTGCACAAATGAATCTGGGAGGTGGGATAACAGGTCCCTTCTGTGTTACCTATTAAAATAACTGTCAGTCCTGAGTTAGAAAATACCAATTTTGCTACGTCTCAGCCTGAGAAGGAAAGATGTACAATCTCAGATTACTACGGGTCTTATTCCTGGCTTCCTTGGCTCGGTACTTTTTTATGAGAATAAGTGTTTCATGTCTGTTTGACACAATAGGAGATGAAGTAATTTTCTTTGTTTTACTGATGTTTATGGTTTCTTTCAGTTTACTGCATTGTGGTTCTTGGGCTTGATTCTCATAAACAGGCAAAGCCAAAGAGGTTCTTTACATATTTCTTGCAATTCAAGACCTTATAATTATTGTGAGAATGAACTGTACTTTTAATATACCAATGCACTTCATTGTCTTGGTCAGAATGTGGGTCTTGCTTGCAGCCCTCTTTCCTCTGGTCAGAAAGCTAGACCTGGGCTGGACACACTTGGGCCTCGGGAGCCTTTATGGCAGTGTTTCTCAACCTATGGGTCCCCAGGTGTTTTGGCTTACAACTCCCAGAAATCTCAGTCAGTTTACCAGCGGTTAGGATTTCTGGGAGTTTAAGACCAAAGCCCACAGGTTTGAGAACCACTTCTCTATGGCCTCTTTTCCCAAATAGAGGCCATAATGGTCCTCCCCTCTTCCCCATTGCAGATATGACTACCACAGGGCTCAGCCTTGCAGTGACCAAGGACACAAATAGATTGGGGTAGCTTCCTTTTGAAGTTGCAGTGGCTCCCTCTTGAAGTTGGAGTGGAGTGGAGAGGAAGCATCCCTTTAGCTGCCAAGGAAATACTCCATATCATTGAGTCATTACAGTTAAGTCGTGTCAAACTACATTAATTCTACAATGTAGATATACCCACAGATTATGCCAGCTCAGCAAGCAACACAAACGAGAGGCACCATGGAGAAATAAGCCTGAAACCAATCACACTTCATGGGTCATTTTGTAGTCACTTCACCTTTTGTTCTTTCTATCCCTTAACATAACAGCATATTGGTCAAAGGGGGGCATTTAGTGAAGAGATTACAGAAGTCCCAGCTGGTTCAAAATGCAAGTGACTGAGCCCCACAGCTGTGATTATCTCCTGGCCTCTTTCTGCTGCCAGATCAAAGGTCTTTGTTCTGCTGCATCAGGGCATATCTCTTGTTCAGACACCTTGTCTAAGAGCTTTGGTGTTTCTGGAAAGGCAGATGACCAAACAATGAAAAAGAACATAAGCAGTGATTTCAGGAGGTGATGGTACCTGAACACCAAAATATGACTAATCCAGAGAATGAACTCCTTGACTGAAGTGCTGCCAGATGTCCATCCTTCCTTTAATAAAAGGTTTTGCTATGGTTGTAGTCAAAGGACAATTCTGCCACATCTGTCACGATCAGATTCCAAGACAGTGTGTGGACTGGTCAAATGTGAACTCAGAGGTGGCTCTAGGTAATTTTCAATGGTAAGCAAACAGTATTTTGCCCCCCCCCCCCAACCAATCATTGATATATATTTTCTGTTCGTCATGGGAGTTCTGTGTGCCATATTTGGTTCAATTCCATCATTGGTGGAGTTCAGAATGCTCTTTGATTGTAGGTGAACTATACATCCCAGTAACTACAACTCGCATGTGTCATGGTCTATTTTCCCCCAAGAGCGCCTCAAGAGCACCCCTGGGCAAAATCAAGTATACTGCAAATGCTTACTTTGCGTAATGGGTTGAGCCGCCCCTGTGTCACACATGTCTTCTGTCTTTAAAACAGAGATAGTGTGAGATGAAGAAAGGCAGAAGACAGTGTTTTGTATGGAAAATCTTATGTTTCTACTTTTACTTTTAAACCAAAATGTTTTCAAATTAAAGTATTTCCATAATTATTCAATTATATAACTGAATTAATTTGGTTCCAGCCAATTTGTGGCTGTTAGGCACTGTGGAAGCAAGATAAATAAGAAAAAAAAATGTCTTTTGAAGAACCCCAGCAAATTGCTTGAAATACTAAAGCAAAATGCCTCTTCTCTTCTCCCACCCATTATGCTGATCCAGTTCTCTTTTTAAAATTAGTTCAGATGCTTCTTCTCGCAGACAGGCCATACAAAACAGAAAAGGATAAAGAGAATATACAGAGAAAGGTGAAATTTACACTTAATAGGTCTCCATCTGCCAGCCTGCGAGGTTTTGTCAGACTAAGAGAAATGAGTCAATTATTTTGAATCTTTTAAGCCAGTAGGGCTTGCTGCTGCAACGGTAACACTGTACATAATGATGACTTTTCAGCTCATGTTTGTCACAGCAAAAGCCTAACAAAAATTAAATACTGGGAATCCTTAAACAACTAAGCCTTGTTTGTGGCATGTTACCAGGCAACTCTGCAAAAGCTTGGATGATCTTGAAAGGAGAACAAAAGGGGGGAAAGGCTGCTTGCATGAGAACTATTCAAATGGATTTCACTTTCAAAAGGAGCAGCGCAGCAAGTTGCGTGCAGGGATATCTTGATCTCACCATCAGTTAGCAGACATACCGTATTTTCCGGCATATAAGATGACTGGGCGTATAAGATGACCCCCAACTTTTCCAGTTAAAATATAGAGTTTGGGATATACTCGCCGTATAAGATTACCACAAATAAAAATTTAAAAAACATCAGATTTGATTTCAATATGGTAATTTTCCTAATACTGCCTCCTTCTCTGCCTCTCAGATCTTGCACATGCGCACCTGCACTGCTTCACTGCAGTCTTCAGGAGCGAGATCTGAGAGGCAGAGGAAGAGGTACAGTAATAGGATACAAGGATGGATCAGACAGGTAAAAGAGGTGTGTTTTTCTGGGCCCAGAATCACTCAATCCCCTTTTTCCATACCCCGTGCGCCCCGGACACCTGCAGCTTGCTCATTTACACCTTCCCGGTGAGGTGCCCCTTCACCTCACCATCAGGTCCGCATTAAGTCCACAAATCTTGATGTATGGATTTTCTTCTACCATACTTGTACAGCGTCACCCTTAATACTTTCATACAGTTGCTGCATACGGCAGGGACGCGGCCACTGCCATTTTTGAGCTCCCCCCATCATATGTGGCAACCACAGATTCTCTTATCTGTATTGGAAGTTTCAGCACCCGCTCTATAAGACGACTCCCGGCATATAAGACTACTCCAGCTTATAAGTCGATTCCCGCATATAAGACCCCTGACTTGTGAGAATATTTTCTTGGCTTAAAAAGTAGTCTTATATACTAGAAAATATGGTACTTTTCAGCGTTGTTTTATTCATTAAGCTAATCAGTTGTAAATCTGCATGTGTCGTTGGTATAGATCACCACATCCCATAAATGTTGCCTGGAATAAAGATAGATAGATAGATAGATAGATAGATAGATAGATAGATAGATAGATAGATAGATAGATAGAGATAGACAGACAGACAGACAGACAGACAGACAGACA
The DNA here is from genome assembly GCF_025583915.1 of Anolis sagrei ordinatus. Classification (NCBI taxonomy): domain Eukaryota; kingdom Metazoa; phylum Chordata; class Lepidosauria; order Squamata; family Anolidae; genus Anolis; species Anolis sagrei. The sequence goes on along the minus strand of NW_026845477.1, from coordinate 156,162,655 downwards.
GACAGACAGACAGATGATAAGATCAATTTTTATAAAACTCTTTGTTAACAGCTACAGTATATGGATGTGTTGTTGGAGTATATTCTGTATTAAATAGCTTCCCTGGATAGTTCTGAGGCCCTTGTCCCATTGATACCCTCTACATGGGATAAAAAATCCTTGTCCGGGTGGCATCTTGTACTACCTAGATATGGCAATACTGGAAAAGCTACTCTCTTGAGACAGCTTCAAACCTGACAATACAATAAGTTGAGAACCCCCCAGTGGCGCAATGGGTTAAACCCTTGTGCCAGCAGGACTCATGACCGACAGGACAGCAGTTCGATTCCAGGGAGAGTGGGTTGAGCTCGCTCTGTCAGCTCTAGCTCCCCATGCGGGGACATGAGAGAAGCCTCTCACAAGGATGGTAAACATCAAACATCTGGGCATCCCCTGGGCAACGTCCTTGTAGACGGTCAATTATCTCACACCAGAAGCGACTTGCAGTTTCTCAAGTCGCTCCTGGCACGAAAAACAAAAGTTGGGAGCAGATAGGGGTTGTTTTGTCACTGTTTCCTCCAGCATGGAGATGGGAAGTTATCAATGTGGGACTCGAGTGCTGTGTGTATGTGAAGAGGGCAAGGAGAGAAGTGGGTCTAGGGCTCAGCTTCATATGGCCACATCCTCCTACATCCACATCTTTCTCTTCACACCCGTCTTGTTTATATCCTGCCTGTGTCTTTCATTTTCCCCAAGAATGTATGAGGAAACAATACAATATTGACAACACACTCTGCAATTGAGAGTAGTATAGTGAACGTATTAGGGGAAGGCCTAGGGTCTAGATGGGCAGAGGAGAAATACGGCAAATAATTTTCTCCTGGTGGGATGTGACACATTTTTCTTGGTTCTCAAGCTGCTCATCTCATGTGAAACTATATAGTACATTTACCAAACATTCATATCATTCAGACTTTTATATCATTTCTCAATTTTTTTGGTTGCCATGTAGCTACCCACCACACATTCATTTGCTTATTAGTCCTGGGAGGGGGGGGGGAGCATTTAAAGTCAAATCTCCTTTGATGATGCAAGTTTATTTATAAAGCAAAACCAGTAATGCAGATCTTTTTATATTATAAATGTGAGACTGGAGTGCTATTTTTGTTACCTGTATTCTCCCCAACAAATGCAAAGACTAACAAATGCACAGATAATGCTGTTTGTTATTAAAAATGTGAAACAGAGAAGGATGGATGTGGTGAAGCCAAGTTAGGTATTGCTTGGAATATGACAGAAGAGTACTGAGCACAAGTTATCATTCCCCCTTCCCCTTTTTTTTGAATGACAGCTTTTATCCCAGTATCATTAATGATCACCTTTCACTTTCCCTGATGCCTGATGCCTGGATAGCATTTAGCAAGGAAACAACAATGCTGAAGTCAGGAAATCCAAGAGAATCCCTTGTGTATAGAACTGAAGTGTTAAGGCTGGAAAATGACCAAATTGCGCATGAAGTACCTAGCACGTTGCCATTCCACAAAGCAACTTGCATGATAAATACAAATCAAGTGGGGGTCCACAGCAAAGACAATGACAAGAGACAGAAGTGAGCAGTTTCCACTCTATCCCTTTCCCAAACTAGAGAAAGAAAAGCAGTCCTCTATTACTCCCGCCTTCCTCACTCTTTTTCCCCACTCAGATAACATTCAGCAGGATTTTTTCCTTGCAAATCTTGGAAAGACAGGAAGACAAATGTCTGCGTGCTGGAAGAAGCAAAGACCCCCAGCATTGAAGCGATGGTCCTCCGCCATCAACTCCGCTGGATCGGCCATGTTGTCTGAATGCCCGATCACCGTTTCCCAAAGCAGTTACTCTACTCCGAACTCAAGAACTGAAAATGGACTGTTGGAGGACAGGAAAAGAGATTTAAAGATGGGCTCAAAGCCAACCTTAAAAACTGTGACATTGAGAACTGGGAAGCCTTGGCCCTTGAGCGTTCTAGCTGGAGGTCAGCTGTGACCAGCAATGCTGTAGAATTTGAAGAGGCATGAATGGAGGGCAAAAGAGAGAAGCGTGCCAAGAGGAAGGTGCATCAAGCCAACCCCGACCCAGATCGCCTCCCACCTGGAAACCTACTGGGTTCAACTGATCATCTCTAGTCATTATTAGAGGAGGATTTATGTCAATGAGTGAAACTGAGTTGATGTCATAATTCAGTACAAATACAAATAAGGTCTTGTTTTACCTCCCCTTTTCAGTTTTAATAATATTTATTTATACCCCGCCACCACCTCCCCAAGGGGACTCGGGGCAACTCACATGAGGCCAAGCTCAGCAATACTGTAAAACAGTATACAACAGAACACAGCAAAATATAAAAATAAAATAAAGTACAATACAAAACCATTTTAAGAACACATCAACAATATAAAATCACAACATTTAAAACACAGAGATTAATCATATTGGGCAGGCTGATTTCAATGGATTAAAAATTTAGAACACTGGTGAGACAGCAGTGTAATGTGTCTGGACAGGGGATCCGAGAGGGAGAGTAGGGTGTGATTGCACTAGGAGGTAAAATAAAGTGCTACCGAGGGCCTTTTTACAGAGGTAGGCCATGTCAGGGTATTATTGTTCATTCATCCATTGAAGGCGCACTGGAATAGCCAGGTTTTCAAGCTCTTCCTGAAGACTGCCAGGGTGAGGGCTTGTCTAATATCTCTGGGGAATGAGTTCCAGAGTTGGGCAACAGCACTGACTCACCACCCAACAACTGATTGAAGAGAGCAACTCTACTAGGGACTAGCCAACGGCCCAACGGGATGCCAGCCATTATACGGTACCCAAGTTGTGTACAATATAGTGGAAGTGATATATGCAGTTTTACTTATCCTTGGTTTTAGTTACTTGTTTATGGTCTCCAGTATAAGCTGAGTACTTACTTCTCAGTACGTCCATTGTTTGTCTCATTGAAAACAATAGGGTTCACTATTATTCTTGGTTTCATTTATCCATGGGAAATCCAGGAGCGTTTCCCTTGTGGATATTAGGTTCAGACTGTAGGCTTAAGAGGACCCTTCAATCAGCTCCAAGCAGGCATCCATGCGTGGGACACAAAGAAGCAGATACATGTTTTATGAATTCACAACTCACATTTGTAGACATACTGAACTGAAGGTGTATACCTGTGATGTATTTTGTGACAGGGCTCAAGAAGGCCTAGGATCAAATTGCCCATTACTGTCAAGAATTATTTCTTCCTTTTCCCTCCTGTGGATATAATAGCTGAAAACTACTTTTGAAGGAAAGATGCATCTGTGTCTGCCTGATGTCACTTTGGGCAAAATATGAGATCAGAGAACATAGTAACAGTGTGTCTCTCAATAATTCATTATGCTGCTTTGGAGGATGAGAATAATTTCTCTTGGTAAGTAAGGCAGCTACTATGAATCTCAGTTCAACTTTTTGTTATTTCCTTCTTGTAGCTTTACCCATTTAGGGCATTTGTGCCTACAATATTTCTAACATTTGGCATTCACTATAGTTGATTTTTTTAAAAAAAACATATTGCCCCTTTGTTATTCAAATGCCAAGTGTGGGATGTATGCAGCCCCTAATTAGCTGGAAGAAAACCAGCTGAGTATCGCTGGATTTGCATACAAAGGATATTCGGCATCCAACTCAGGAACTGGGGCATCAGCTAATGAAGAGTTAAAGTTCAAGGCTCTCAGGGGTATGGAATATCCCAGACAGCACAATTGGCACTATAATGAACTCAGAAATGGCTTAAGATGACAGACCCCAGGGGGACACATGCTGCATTGCCACCTCATGCAGCTTCAGAGGACTAAGAGCTGATCCTTTGCTTCAATTTGCCGCCTGCAAGTGTCAGATTGCAAACACTGCCCCAGGACGTTTGCATTATTCGTGAGAGGGATTTATTTATTTATTCAAAGTGTATGCAATTACTATGACACTCATTTGAAATGGGGATTGCTTTCAAAAAACACTCTTAATGGAATCTGAAATAGGAGCTCCTTGCGCGGCCCTGAATATCTTTTCTTGGCTGCAGTGGGCCTTTTCGTACCTGGCTTGTGCTGCAGTGAATCTAACAGGCTGCCATTCCCCACATGAGAAGATGGGGAAATGTAGTCTGTTTGAGGGATATAAGTTTGATGGGGGGAAGGCCCGTAGCCAGGATTTTGATTCGGGAGGGGTTGAGTTTGATTTGGGGGGGGGGGACTGAGTCTGAGTGACCCTAGCAAACCTTTTGTATCGTTACCCCAATACCCCCATGCATATGGGATATATTGAGCATGGTGATCAGATCATATGAATAAACATAACAGTTTAAATAATGTACCAGTAAGGCCTACTCGCGGACCACCGTGAGAATTTCAGGGGGGCTGAAGCCCCTCAAGCCCCCCCCCCCTCGGCTACATGCCTGATTGGGGGGAGGGGGAGCCTGTAGAAAAAAAAGACAAGTGTGTGTCTACATCTGCTCAAATCTCAGTGACCAGAGGCCAAGGTATTATCCTCTAGGCCAGGGGTTTCCATACATATCATATTGGGGTTTGTTTGTTTTTTTGTTATGTCAGGAGCAACTTGAGAAACTGCAAGTCACTTCTGGTGTGAGAAAATTGGCCATCTGCAAGGACGTTGCCCAGGGGACGCCCGGATGATTTGATGTTTTTATCATCCTTGTGGGAGGCTTCTCTCATGTCCCCGCATGAGGAGCTGGAGTTGATAGACGGAGCTCATCCGCCTCTCCCCGGATTTGAATCTGCGACCTGTCGGTCTTCAGTCCTGCCAGCACAGGGGTTTAACCCACTGCGCCACCAGGGGCTTCATCATATTGGTGAACCACCATTTTTATACATGCATCATTTCGAGACACAGTAATTCAGTTTTACTAGAAAACCAGAGGTTAAACCAACCCCTTATAAAAGATTCAGACACAAACATAGGTTGTAATATGGAAATGTACAGGGCCACAACATATCTGGTTATTTATTCATTCGTATCAAAAGCATTGCATAAATTAGTATAAAACTGATTAAAAAATAGAAGGCGTGCAGGTGGCTAAATATCTTCTGACCAAAAAATGGGCAACAGCAATGGCATTGTCTGTAGCCTCCAACAATTCCTCCTATGTACATGAGGCAGGGCACAGTAGACAAGCATACAGATGCAGAGTGGTCTGTTCTGCTCCACAGTCACACAAAGTGTGGGATTCTTTTAGGTAGTGCCATTTTGCCAGGTTGTCTTTTGATCTGCCCACTCCGCTTCCGAGTCTATTCAGGGCCTTCCAAGTTGCCCGTTCTTGGTTTGCCCCTGGAGGAAGACCCTCGTGGGGGGCCGTCCAGTTGGGATTTCCTGGTGTAGCTGCCCAGAGGGATACCCTTGCTGTTGCTGGGGGGACGCCAAGAGGAGTGGTAGTTCTCATAAAGCTTTTCCTTGATTTGAGTCTACTGGGAGGAGGCTGGTAGCCATGTAGTGGGTGGCTTTCACAGTGTTCAACCTTATTTCTCTCACATTTAGAAACAACTTCCCATCGCAGATCGGGGGGGGGGGGTCAATGCCAGCTACCTTGTAGAGTTTATCAACAGGTGTAGGTTTAAGACATCCTGTGATTATTCTGCATGTTTCATTCAATGCTATCTTCACCTGCTTTGCATGGGCAGACTTATGCCAAACAGGGCAGGCATACTCGGCAGTTGAGTAAAATATATTTGGTGAAAACCTTTCTCTCTCACACACACATACACACACATTATTGCATATTTGACATAGACTCAGAGGTATCTCATTATGTTTGCACAACACACCTACACATGGCAGCTGACACACTAATGTGTCACGACACACAGTTTGGAAAGCTCTGCTCTAGTCTTTTGCACAATGGTCAGAACTCATACACACACAGAGCTGTCAAACCCTACATTTGCTGCTGCAGCTTCCCTACAGGGAGCAAGAGAGTGGGGAGAAAATTCAGTCTTGTGGGGGAAATGATGGGACAGAACACTCCACCTGTGGGTACATTCTTATTTCCTTTCTCCTTTCTTCCTTTCTCAGACATTGATTGTTTATCAGTGTCTGAATCTCCTAACTTGTTCCTCCCACCACTGGAAAACAATAGTAACAGAGCCCCCTCTCGGGATTTGTCAGTTTGTGGATTGTAGTTTTGGATGTTGCACAAATTATTAAAGCAATGGTTCCCAAAAATTAGTCCTCCAGGTGTTTGAAACTTCAACTCCCAGAAGCTTCAGCAAGCTTGGTCAATAGTCGGGAATTCTGGGAATTGACATCCAAAACAATTTAAGAACCAAAGTTTGGGAACCACTAAGCTAGAGGGTAGCCTTTTGTGCCCTTCTCCCCACCCACCCCCTACCTCCAAAAAAAGACACATTCAGGGACAGACAGGGGACTTGTTGAGTAAGGCATTATTCCCCGCCTGTATGATGGAGTGTCCATACTGTAGCCTTCTTGTATCTATCCATCTGAAAGATCTCTCCCCAACCCCTTCCTGCTGTTCCAAGGTCATATTTTGGAGATAAGAGCAATTCCCTTTAGGAATTTCACTTAGAATTTCGCTTTAGGAATTTCAGATTAAATTCACCATTATATTGTTGTGTGTTTTCAAGTCACTTTCTTCCTACTTATGACAACCCTAATGCTTTCTTTCATAAGGTTTTCTTAGCAACTTTGGTTGCAGGGTGGAGGGGTGGCATTGCCTTCCTTTGAAACTGAGAGGATGTGCCTTGCCCCAAAGTTACCCAGTGAGTTTTCTAGCTGAGCAGGGATTCAAACCTTGGTCTCCAGAGTCATAGTCCAATGTTCCAACTACTATGTCACTATATTAGTTTCAGAACAACTGAATTTAGAAAAGAGTGAACCTCAATTTTTTTTCTTTAACTAAGTGGAAGAAAAAGGGTTAACAAAATTGTTACATTTCAATATTATTTTTATTGTTGTATGTCTACCCCTTGCACTTTTAACTCTCCTTGATCTGCGATGCCATTTGGGTGTCACTCACCTGCTCCCATTCCTCCTTCATAAGCCTTCTTTGTGACCTTACATACACTAAAGATTAAGGGAGTGAAACCTGCTGGGAAGGTACACAAAGGAGCTTTTTAAACAGCTGGGGTTTGCCATCTGGGGCTGACTTGTCACTCCTACACATTTATCTGCTCAGTAAGAAGATTCAGAAAATTTTCCGTCTACTTCGATCTCTCTCCCTCTTTGGTGGGGAAAGGTGTTGATCAGTTGAGGGAGGAAATAACAGAAAATATTTTTTATAAGATATGCATTTGTTTAAAGGAAGCTTTACCAGTCAGAACAACGTTGTGATTTGACTGGTGCTCACTATGGCTGGTGAAAACAAATCTGATTTTCAGACTTGGTATGTGTGTTTTTGACTCCTCACCTCTCGAATTAATTAAGATTCTGGGCTGAATGTATTGATTTGGTTTTGCAATTAAAACATTCTGTTTGCTTTTACAACCAGATAAGGATTTCTTATCCCTGTTTTCTAGCAGATGAGCTGACCTTCTGCAATTTTGGGAACTTTACCTTAGTTTACAAAAGTCTTGTCTTCTATCTTCTATCTCATTAACTTTTGCACCTGACAAATCATCCTCAGAAGACAGTTTCTCAGAGAAAGTTTGCTGTGGGCCCCTCTCAGGAATTTGACTTTGATAATCTACAGGAGAAGCACTCCATTCATGAGAAAGCTCAGGCCCCTCAGCAAGATCAAAACCAGGCCTTTCAACAATGCCTGGACTTGACAACTCAGGCCCAGGAAAACCATCATCCCCATTGACATCAGACAAACATTGGTATCATGCTGAACTACAACATATATGGCAGTGTGGACTTAGATAACCCAATACAAAGCATACATTGTTAGATTTTCTGCCTTGATATTCTGGGTTATATGGTTATGTGGAAGGGCCCTGGGTCTCACAGAAGATGTAAACTGTGCCAAAATATCTGTAGTTGTAAAGAATTGAAAGTAAACCAAGCCTTTGCAAAGATTACAGCACAGCTTATATGGGAATATAATGAATTAAGTTAATTTTCTGGTCCTGCAGGTAGGAATGTGAGCATTTATCAGTTTCCTTTCCATCGCACTTTTTGGTATCCCAGGGGCATTCTTAATCAATCTCACCTCCATACAAGATTATAAATTTCCCGCCATACACGCAGAGGCAATGCACGATTTTTCTAAGTGTACACATTTCTATTTCTTCCTCTGACAATTTATTTGAAACACACATACCATGGCTCTTCCATCTCCTTGGTTGTTCTAATATTAATATTTCTTGCTGTGCACATTTTTCAAATGAAATGCATACATTTGTCATAACGCATTTCAAGCCTCGGCCCTTGGATGGCTTTTTCTGGGTAGACATGTTTTGTCCCTCTATCAATCTGAAGAGGTGTGAAATTGATATCTTTGTAGGAAAATGCATACTCAGCTATATGCATCTCTGCTTTCAAGTGCTGCTGATCACAATAGCAAACACTTAGGGAGGGTTGTTAAAACACAAAGGACTAACAGGTTTGGTTTTCTAGTGAAGCTTATTCGTGGCGGGGTATCAGTTGTGTGCACAGAACCAAGAAGAGTAGTGGAAAATTTAGATCAGTGGCTTTTAAAGGGAAAGGTAGAAAAGGGATACGTGAGTATGTATTTTGTGAACATGGCATTTCCTTATATTCAGGTTTATTTTGTGCATCAGGAGCAACTTGAGAAACTGCAAGTCACTTCTGGTGTGAGAGAATTGGCCGACTGCAAGGATGTTGCCCAGGAGACGCCTGGATGTTTTACTATCCTATGGGAGGCTTCTCTCATGTCCCCGTGTGGGAAGCTAGAGCTGATAGACAGGGGCTCGCCCTGCTCCCCGGATTTGAACCACCAACCTTTTGGTCAGCAGTCCACCTGGCACAAGGGTGTAACCCATTGCACCATTGGGGGCTCCTCTTATATTCAGCTAATAGTAGTAGTTGAGGAATTTGAAGAAAGGATGTCAATATGTTAATTTAAGCCCCTTCCCTCTTTGCTTGGAATCTAAGCAGCAAGAAAGAAATAACAGTAAAATGATGATTCTGCCTGCCTCCAACTTGATGTAAACTCCTCACAAAAAAAACTTATGTATTCAGTCATTGTAGGGGAAGTGGGGCAAATTCTACCTGGAAGGAATTGTACATCTGTGCTGATAAGAAAGTGGCATGGGGAGAGGACTACACTGAGTTTTGGCATCCCATAGAAATGCTCCCTGTGTCTCAGTGCTGAACATAGCAAAATGAGCAGAGCTGCTAGGCAGAAATAGGGAAATATAGTCAAAATTGGGTGTGGATAAAAGGCTCTATCAGAAGTTGTTTTTGAAACCTGAGACCACTTTGGGCACAAATATATTAAAATACAGAGGACTAAAATCTAGCCCATTCTATATAGTACAACCCATATATCCATGGGGAAATGTTCCAGGATTTTGTGTGGATATGCAAAACTATGAATAATAGCGAACTCTGCTGAATGAAGATCTTCCAGCCCGAGAAAATCGTAGAGCAGAGCTTTTCAAACATCTCATGTTGACGACACGCTTTTTACAAATCCATCATTTTGTGACAAAGTACATTTTACTATTTAAATTAAAACCACATTAACACACTTAAACATTACATATATTTAAACATGCCATCCATAATCATAATCTGGGGCCATTCCAGTAGTCATTGCACATATTCCGTATCCTTCTATTGCACTACAATTATTCTCCGAAGGCTTGGTCCCAAAACCATGTTTTCCCTTTCTTCCTGAAGGCCAGGAGGGAGGGGGCTGATATAATATCACTGAGGAGGTAGTTCCACAGCCGAGGGGCCACCACTGAGAAGAAGCTTCTGCTGTCAGCCTCAGCTTCTGTCAACCTAGCAGTTCGAAAACATGCAAATATTAGTAGATCAATGAGTACCGCTCCAACAGGAAGATGACGGCACTCCATACAGTCATGCTGGCCATGTGACCTTGGAGGTGTCTACAGATAATGCTGGCTCTTTGGCTTAGAAATGGAGATGAGCACCAACCCCCAGAGTCTGACACGACTGGACTTAATGTCACGGGAAAACCTTCACCTTTACTACAGTCACCTATTTAGTTTAATGGTTCAGTTGGACATATGAGGTCTGCATCTGTAATTTAAGTAACCCTTGGCTATGCTTCACTAGTTCTCTTTCCATGATCTACAGCTTGTCAGAAATGTGCTACAGAATAATGTCTTTGAAAAGCAGTGTTGCATTGACAAAAGAGTGGATGTCTAAAGAAACAGAGAACATTGCATTTTAAGGGTACAAAAAACCTATTTTGCAATCCCACCACTCTCTAATGTCTAAATGAAATCTTCAGATATCTATGGTGGACACAATCCTGCCGTTCACACAAGAGTACTGTTGGGTTCTGCGTTGGTTCTGTTTTGCATGGCATTTTGATAGCCAGACAGTGAACAAAACATACCACCACCAGGCAAAGATCATTAAAAAGATCACATAGGCACAATGGCAGGAGAGTCAATATCCTTCCTCTTTGACAGCCTTTGTTTTCTTCTTCAAAGATACCAAACTAATAACCTATGGACCAGGTTTGCTCCCTCAGGCAGTTCTACTCAATCTCCAGTGACACCATTTGAGGGTTTTGTTTTGTTTGTTTGTTTGTTTTTTGTCAAGGTAAGGCAAAACATGTCCACAGTTTGATTCATAAGGAAATGACATATAGTAAATTATTCTTGCAAAATAAACATACTCCATCTATCCATTTCTTAAACTCACTCTGACTTTGTAAATAAAGTTTATAAATATAAACAGTGCGTATAAATGTTTATAAATAATGCTGTTTGATCCGAAACCACGAAGCCTTTGATGTGCCAAATGTCTTATGCAGCCTGACCATGCAGGACAGATGTCAGTCTTTAGGGGGCAAAACACATGTTTCGATCTTCACTCGTTATCTGGAAAAAATAGGATCCTTCAAGCTTTTAAAAAGATAGGTAGAACTATATTTAATCCATGCAGTCCAGTACTTCAAGTTCTTTCTCCTAGTATACTATTCATGCAATCAGGGATAGCAGCACGTCTTTATGGTGCCGTTCTCTATTAAACCCTGAAGCATCGTGCAACTGAGATGCTTCGCATATCTATGCTTCTAGAATCATAGAGTTGGAAGAGACCTCGTGGGCCATCCGGTCCAACCCCCTGCGAAGAAGCAGGAAAATCGCATTCAAAACACCCCCGACAGATGGCCATCCAGCCTCTGTTTAAAAGCCTCCAAAGAAGGAGCCTCCACCACACTCCGGGGCAGAGAGTTCCACTGCTGAACGGCTCTCACAGTCAGGAAGTTCTTCCTCATGTTCAGATGGAATCTCCTTTCTTGTGGCCACACTTCTGGTTAGGTGCATCACTCTATCCTCTGCCCACCTCCCCCAGTTCTGCTGTTCTGTTTGTTTTCTTTTTAGTCATTTTGTGACGGCGCGACTGGCGCCACTTGTATGTAAATGTATAGTTGAATCTACAGCTGTCTATCAATGTTGTTTTACATCAATTGGATTGCTCCCCCAGCTCAATTGTTTGGCTCCACCCCTTCTTAGGGAGGAGGGCAGTGCTTTTGATTTCATTCTTTCCACCAAAGGCTCAACAGATGGACATGCGAAAGGCTTGGCTCAAAGCCCTTGGTCAAGTCATTTCTTACCACCAATTCTCAGGTTTATACCCTTAAGATTCATACTTCATGCCCAGCTCATCTGGACGACGTTGAGGATTTTTAAGCACCTTCAAACCAGTCTTTTGGCATCAGGAGGAAGACTTTGTGCCTTCAATATAGGCCATTGGACTGGGGTTGTGAATGTTTCAACTTCATAGCCATTGAGAAAGAGGGAACTAGGAAGCTACTCATCTGGAAAACTCCTTGGACCCAAGACAACCAAAGACTGTAATGTATATTTTCTTTACCCTTTTTGGAACATCAAGTTTAATGCCTCAGAAAGATAACTCCTTGTAAACAATAAAGCCTATTTTGAGTTATCTATAGTGTCTTGTTGATCCTCAAGAGTTCTAGTTCTCTAAAGGAAGGCAAGAAGCAATCCCCTGGGAAAAAGTTGCCACGTCCTTGTTTTTTCACTATAGATCCCCAGGCAGCAACGGCATAATTTCATTAAAAGCAACTTCACAATTTCAGAGAAATTTGAAAAATAAAATAATGAAATCTTCAATTGCTGCAAAGGGAGAGGGAAAGGAGGATAATCATGTCACATTTGCGTTGGCATGCTAGCACAGAAGCAGATCGGCCATATTGCACAATGCAAATGCCAGGACCATGGCATAATCTTGAGCTGTTGCTGGGTTTTCCCATCAATAAGAGAGGACAGGTTTTTTGCTGGGAGGTGGCAGACTGGCAATGGGTTCCACTTGGCATCATCCAATAGGAACCATCACCAATTGTGACAGTCCTGCTTCAGTGCCAGGTTGACATGTCTGTGTGATAAAGTTCAATTGTAAAGAGGTACCATACAACCCCCATAACTGCAGAATGGATATACATGTTTTCACTTATGCACAGTTTCAGCTATTCACTTAGGGCCTCCTGTATTATCTACATCCCCTTATCAGTACTTCCATGATTTTGAGCATTAAAAATAATCTGGTTTGCTATTATCCACAGTTTCACATATCTGGGCAAATCTGGGAATGTATCCACCTCAGAAAAGGGGGTTATATATTTAGTGGTCATGTGAATGTCATGCCTTAGTGCAAAATTCAGATATTCAAGCAATCAAAAGTATTTGTGGGGCACTTTCCCATAAATACTCGAATATAAGCCAACTCGAATATAAGGCACCTAATTTTACCACAAAAAAACTGGGAAAACATATTAACTTGAGTATAAGCCGAGGGTGGGAAATGCAGCAGCTACTGGTAAATTTCAAAATAAAAATAGGTACCAATACAATGACATTAATTAAGGCATCAGTAGGTTAAATGTTTTTTAATATTTACATGAAACTGTAATTTAAGATAAGACTGTCCAACTCTGATTAAACCATTATTCTAACTTTCTTCAGTGAAAATATGCTTACATATCCTTCCAATAATAATAGAGTAAAATGATAAATGTAATAATAATAGAGTAAAATAATAAATGCAATAATAATTATAGAGTAAAATGATAAATGTAATAATAATAGAGTAAATAAATGTAATAATAATAATAATAATAAATGTAATAAAAATACTAATAACAACAGAGTAAAATAATAACTTTGACTCAAGTTATTTAGTCAATGAGTTTGGTGTCGTCTGCAAACTTGATGATCATGCCTTCTAACTTGGATGAAGAGTTAGAAGGCATGATCATCAAGTTTGCAGACAACACCAAATTGGGAGGGATAGCCAATACTCCAGAGGACAGGAGCAGAATTCAAAACGATCTTGACAGATTAGAGAGATGGGCCAAAACTAACAAAATGAAGTTTAACAGGGACAAATGCAAGATACTCCACTTAGACAGGAAAAACTAAATGCAAAGATACAGAATGGGGGACGAATGGCTCGAGAGCAGTACGTGTGAAAAAGATCTTGGAGTCCTCGTGGACAACAAGTTAAACATGAGCCAACAATGTGATGTGGCGGCAAAAAAAGCCAATGGGATTTTGGCCTGCATCAATAGGAGCATAGTGTCTAGCTCTAGGGAAGTAATGCTACCCCTCTATTCCGCTTTGGTTAGACCACACCTGGAACATTGTGTCCAATTCTGGGCACCACAATTCAAGAGAGATATTGACAAGCTGGAATGTGTCCAGAGGAGGGCGACTAAAATGATCAAGGGTCTGGAGAACAAGCCCTATGAGGAGCGGCTTAAGGAGCTGGGCATGTTTAGCCTGAAGAAGAGAAGGATGAGAGGAGATATGAGAGCCATGTATAAATATGTGAGAGGAAGCCACAGGGAGGAGGGAGCAAGCTTGTTTTCTGCTTCCCTGGAGACTAGGACGCAATGGAACAATGGCTTCAAACTACAAGAAAGGAGATTCCATCTGAACATGAGGAAGAACTTCCTGACTGTGAGAGCTGTTCAGCAGTGGAACTCTCTGCCCCGGAGTGTGGTGGAGGCTCCTTCTTTGGAAGCTTTTAAACAGAGGCTGGATGGCCATCTGTCAGAGGTGATTTGAATGCAACATTCCTGCTTCTTGGCAGGGGTTGGACTGGATGGTCCACAAGGTCTCTCCCAACTCTTTGATTCTATGATTCTATGATTCTAAGTATAAGCTGGTGGAGGCCTTTTCAGCCTAAAAAAGGAGCTGAAAAATTTGACTTACACTCAAATATATACAATAAAGCAGTCACTAAAATGAGCTTTTTCAACTTTTGAGAAATTTAACCAAACACATAGACAATTCTGTCATCTGTCATTATACATTATATTCTCTCTCCCCACCTTCCCTCTCTGTATCATACTCATTTACATCTGACGGTCAACTGTGTCTTATAGCAGATGTGAACAATTATGCCATTAGTCTACCCTACTCCTTGAAACAGAAGAGACCCAGCAGGTAGTAATCCCTGCATCCAAAGGGAATTATTCTGCATTCTGCGTGGGATGCTTCACCTCTTTCTAGACTCAGTTAAGCAGCATTACTGCAAATATGCATTTGTCAATGGTAATTTTACAGATGGGAGCTCTCCTAACAGATGGCCTTATCCTTCTCCCCATGGCATTTCGTTTTAAGTGTTTTCCTTCCCTCTGTGCCATCAGGGAGGAAAGTCCGTACCCTCCATCCATCCTCCCTGAACCTCTTCAGTATTTCCTGAACATCTGCATATTGCCAGGTGTGTTGGTACCATCTCAGTGGCACAATCACCAGCCATGCAAATTTGGAAGAGCAAAGCATAATAAAAAGGAGGATTTCTATAACAGGTGATGGCGTATTCCTAGAGATTGGATCATAGATATCCCCCTGTGATAATTGCCATCTGAAAGAAAAGTAGTGCTAATGTTGACAGAACCCAGGGTGTCTGCATTTTCCTCGAGGTCTGTAAAAGAAAATTGGCTTAATTTTTTGCAAGGGTACCCCTCCAAGGAGAATTCCTGTCCCCCTGAAAGGTTGCCATAGATACAGCTAGGCAAGCACTCTGCGTGAAATAAAAAAGGGAAATATGGAAAAATTAAGGCACCTGGAAGCATTGTATTCCCTTTGTGTGCCATAGGCTGAAGACAGACACGCTTTTCTTTCCTTCTGAGAAATGAAGCAGCTTTGAAAAGAGGAACTGCTGATTCTGCCATGCATGCTCATTCTACTTTTGCTTCCATTAAACAAGGTTTTGCAGGATTTTTATATTGCTCCCAAATTGTTCGAAATCTCTTCTATCAGAAGCATCAACTAGAAAATAGAAAGCTTTGTGTACTTCACAGGCTCTGATTCCATCATTGTCCCCCTGTCGCTGCTTTAAAATTTCTGAAATGCTTTTGTGTGTCTTCAGCTGGTATCTTTTCCTCCAATGATGAAAACTGTGCTTAGTGATTGACGGGAATGTTGTGAAGTTGGTCATTATCCACATAAATAAAAATGTAATGTTCGTTTATGGGATTAACATAACTCAAAAACCACTGGATGGATTGCTGCCAAATTTGACACAAGACACCTACTAACCCAAGGAGCGATCCTCACACAAAAAAAAATGATTTTGTCATTTGGGAGTTGTAGTTGCTGGGATTTATAGTTCACCTACAATCAAAGAGCATTCTGAACTCCACCAATGATGGAATTGGCACACAGTTCTCCCATGACCAACAGAAAACACTAGAAGAGTTGGTGGGCAATGATCTTGAGTTTGAGAGTTGTAGTTCACCAACATGCAGAGAGCACTGTGCACTCAAACAATGAAAGATCTAGACCGAATTTGGCATGAATACTCAATATGACCAAATATGAACACAGATGGAGTTTGGGGGAAATAGACTTTGACATTTGGGAGTTGTAGTTACTGGGGTTTATAGCTCACCTACAATCAAAGGGCATTTTGAAGCACATGAATGGGGTAAACTTCTCACGAATGGGGTAAAGTTCTTACACAGAATCCCCATGACCAACAAAAAATACTTAAGGCCATCCAGTCCAACTCCCTTCACCAATGCAAGAAAACATAATCAAAGCCCTCCTGCACAAGAGCCATCCAGTCATAGATATAGATAGATATAAAGGATTCACACAGAGAGAGAGATATAGTATCATAGATTTGAAAGGGACCCCTAAAGAAGGACAATGATATGTTGCATGTTCCAGAGTAGGCAAATCAGACAAACTCTATAAAAACACTGTCAAAGAAACAAGAATCATAACTTCCCAGATTATTTCTCACCTGCAACAAATCATGTTTGTGGATAATTTGATTCATGAAATTTCCAGTACATAACAATGGAAACCATACCCAAAACCCAGGAGGAAATGGTGTTAGATCGAAGTTACTATAAAGTTGCAATGGATAATCTAGAAAAATCTTAGAGAGAATATCTCTCTAGAAATCTTTAGGTCCTTCTGAACAACTTTACAGTATGCTGGGATCAGAAGTCAATGAAATGAATGGTGTTTATTCACATTTACAGTTTCAGGCAACTGTGGTCCAGCCAGGAACGTATCTCCCGCAGATGGGTATCTCCTGCGGATACTGTATTGTAAAATTATTCAGAGCAGTATTTATTTTCCATAGCTATACTTGATTTCCATATTGTGACTTTTTGAGGGTCATGAACCTTCTCACAACGTGTTGGGTGGTAATAGGAATATAACTATGAGTTTGAGGAGTACTTTTGGTGAGAATTGGGATCCATGAGACACCTTAGATAATTGCAACATGATTCTTCCACTGCTGTTTTTTCTTGTAGTTCTGTTTTCAAATTTATTTTTACAACCATGGGAGTTGAACTCTTTGAAAGTGAAAAAATAGTTTGGAGGGGTTTTTTTATCCTCAAAAATTTGCATTCCGCACCAGGCTCCAAATCCAATTGTGCATCTTGAATTGCTGAGTATAAACTTTCAAAGAGAATAAATTTAGATACAACCTTAAGGCAACTGAATACATTTTACTTGATTGCTTTTGTCTAACATTGGGAATTAAGCTGATTGAACAAAAATGCATTAATAGACTATTCTTGATCACAGGTTTCCCATTCTGTAGACCGTCTGTATGCCAAAGGGAGAAAGTATTCAAACCCATTTACATCTGGAAAAGTTGTAATTCTGAAATGTGTTGTTTGTTTCTTTGTTTCTCCTCTTCCAGCTCCTGCAATTGTCGTCCCACCAAAAAGGATTCATAATGTAACTGGAGCACAGGTCTATCTGTCTTGTGAAGTCAAAGCAGTCCCAACTCCCATCATCACCTGGAAGAAGGTATTTTTTAAAGTAGCTCTTTTGAATGGCCTATATGACTTACAGCAGGGGTCCTCAAACTTTTTAAACAGAGGGCCAGGCCACAGTTCCTCAAACAGTTGGAGGGATGGATTATAATTTTTAAAAAAACCCATGAATGAATTCCTATGCACACTGTGCGCATTTTATTTGTAGTACAAAAACACTTTAAAACAATACAATAATTAAAATGAAGAACAATTTTAACAACTATAAACTTATTGCTATTTCAATGGGAAGTGTGGGCCAGCTTTTGGCTGATGAAATAGGATTGTTGTTGTGTGCTTTCAAGTCATTTCAGACTTAGGTTGACCCTGAGCGAGAGCCAGGTAAATGACCTTGGAGGGCCATATCCGGCCCTCAGGCCTTAGTTTGAGGAACCCCGACTTTTAGGAACCTTGACAGTCATCCTTCTGATATGACCATGATGCTGAAACCTTCCCAAATGTGTTGGGCTGCAACTTCAAAAATCCTTCCAAACAGGTTGTAGGGTTCTGGAAGTTGTAGTCCAACCCTTCTAGGGGATGCCAGGTTGGAGATAATACCTCTTCAGGGTCTTCTCTCTCCCCCACTTTTTTTTTTTCATTTTTTGCAGAGTTCAAGATGATTTTGTGTAACTAATCCATCTTGTTCTAAGTAAGATCTGGTGCCAGGAAACAATTGGCACTTTCAGGCAGTTTCCAGGCTCCTAGCAGGACCTACTATAATAAAAGAATAAAACACTTTAAAACAATACAATAATTAAAATTGTATTGTTCACTCCTTTTATTTACCCAAACCTAGCAAGAGCACCACAGTTATGCAGCTAGACCACTCCATATCAGCTCGGAACCCTAAAGTTTGAAACACTGGTGGTAGTTTAACCTCTACAAACCTGGAGGTGGGGGATCTTGGTTATGTTCCTGGCAGAGATGCCTGAAGAGTACTTAATGTATAATAAACGCATTTAGGAGACACGAGAAAGTGATGAAGGTAGAGAGTAAAAGTCAGGTACATCTCAAAATATACACCTTGATCCTGTGCAGCAGAGGTTCTCAACCTGCGAGTCCCCAAGTGTTTTGGCCTATAACTCCCAGAAATCCCAGCCAGTTTACTAGCTGTTAAGATTTCTGGGAGTTGAAGGCCAAAATATCTGGGGACCCACAAGTTGAGAACCACTGCAGTACAGGTTAGCAGAGTTAAACATGACAATGTGAGACTATGCAAGGTGTATAGCTCCACAGAGAGTGCGAGATAAATGGCCACATCTGAGATTATTGCTTGTGATGCAGCCATGTATTTAATGCATAGGGGTCGTTGTGGACATTTTTGAAGACCAAGTTTATTTTTCTACCCCGCCTCTCTCTGAAGGGACTCAGGGCGGCTTACATGGGGCCAAGCCCAAAGCAAAATACAATTAAAAGTAAGCAATAACAAATTAAAACAGCATAAAATAGTGGAACAATAATAACAAGCACCAAAAGCAATAGCAGACTGATTTTGGAGGGGTTGGGAAGAGGACCACTATGCGAACTAGTTAAAGGGTAAGGTGGTTCAATAAGGTGGATAGCAATGTATAATAGCATAGGAAATAACATGGAATCAGAGCAATTTAACAGGATCAATTCAACTTAAATTTAAGGATCTATATAGTAATGTAATATAGGAATTCAGAATCAGACCATAATTCAGGTCATGATATAAGTCATTTATCATAGGAGTCGTCAGTCGAAAGTACAATGAAACATTCCCATCTTTAATTCCTTACGGAATGTGGGTAGGGACAGTTTCTATTCTCCAGAGTCTTTACACCATTTCCCTGGTCAAAACAAAGCTGATTACCTTTCTTGGAACTGTCCAGAAAAAGCAATTCACAGATATTTAACATTTTATATATATATATATATATATATATATATATATATATATATATATATATATATATAAAACCTATTTTTCAAAACTATGAGTAGACTTCCACTAAAGATGAGGAGCAGTGAGTGTAACCCCTGGAGAGTCCCAAAAGCAGAAAAATTCCCTCAAAATTCAAAGCAGGCATCAACCTCAAATCTAAAGCATTCTCACATCGTTAAACGTTGCAGGTCACTGAGTCCCCAAAGGGAGTTCAGCTCCTAGAAGAATTGCCTGGAGACAGAGTCAACATGGCAGTCCAGGTTCGAGGCGGTCCTTCTAAACACGAGAGCACAGGCTGGGTTTTGGTAAGTTTGTGTCAGGATGGGGCGGGGGGAGAGAAAGAAGGAGGAAACTACATTGCATTCACAGCAGCAGTAAAGAAAATGTTTAAACTGTCTCTTCTTTATGGGAGGAGAGAGATGAGAATCATGTGACCATCCACAGAGTTGGAAGATACCCCATGGGCCATCCAATCCAACCCATTCCCATGTAGGAATGCACAATCAAGTTGAAAGATTGTATACTGGAACCCAGGAGGAAATGGATGACAGATCAAAACGAGACTTGTTAATGATAGATGGCTGGAATGCAAAAGTAGGAAAGAAAGCAGAATCAAAAGCTTTAGAAAATATAAGAGCAGAAAATGAAACGAGAAAGCATCAATTGAATTTTGCAGGGTAAACAGTTTTCCCATAACATACATTCATCAAATAACCAAAGAAGTAACTATATACATAGACATCACCTGATGGTCAATGTAGATTTCAATAATTCGGTGTAGAAGATGGATAAACTGAATCACCTCTGCAAAAATAAGAACAGGACCAGATTGTGGTACAAGTCATGATACTAAAAATTATAGTACAACTAAAGAAGAACATTAAACTAACCATCATTTCAAAATACAATTTGAAAAACGGTCTTGTATAATTTTAAAATAGTGTAATAATGTTAAGTGGGCTTGTATACTAAGCTCAATTGACTGGGAACAAGAAAAACTTTGAACTGAAGCTGGGGGGTTGTCAGGGAGGAATAAAAAAAGACACTATCTGCAGTCAAGAAGAAAGAGAAATCACAATGGACGACTGATGAAATTCTTCAAGCATTCAAGGAAATTCTTGCATGCTTGAAATTCTTCAAGCATTCAAGATGAGAAGCAAAAGTAAACAGTTCAGTGATTTCCATACAGAGAAAGAAGAATTTCTATAATAACCACTGCAGAGAAATAGAAGATGACAATAAAAAGAAAGAACAAAAGACCTCTTTCACAAGATCTGAGAAATAAAAGGGAAACTTACTCCAAGAGTGGAGATGCTCTACAACCAGCAGAATAATACATTTCTTTTTTTTAAAAAAAATTATTAAGCATTTTACAGTGAAGGTTAAAAAGGGGAGGGGGAGTTAGACTTGTATAGGAGTGAGGGTTAGAATAGGGGGTGTCGGGGGTGAGGTAGGGTATTAGGAAGAAGGGGGTAGCCCAGGAAGGGGGAAGGGTTGGGGGGGGATAGAAGGGTAGTTTCGGATTCCAGTCGTCTCCGCATCTGATCTCACAGGCTCTTTTGTTGATGTTCGAAGGGGCGATTAACCCTCTTGCATCTTTTCTGGTTGTAGTATTGTATTGAGTTGTCATTATGTGTTTATCATCCATTTGTATTTTTCCTGAATTAGGTAATTCTTAATAATACATTTCATGACCAGGTAGACATAAAAAGCTGATGAAAACAAGACACAGAAGAACTATATAAAAGAGAGCAAAACATGACAAATTCATTCAAATAGAAGCATTTGAAAATGAACCTACTATTTTAGAAAATGAAATGGAAGCTATACTCAAGGCACTTGATACAGAGACAAAATCTACTATAGTTCTAAACCAAAATCTGTCAACAAATATGGGAAACAAAACAATAGCCCACAGACTGGAAATGTTCAGTATACATTCAAATCCCCAAGAAAAGGAATTAATTTCCCATGCAAGCAAAGGGATGCTCAAAATTCTACAACAAAGACTTTTTCCATATATACAACGAGGAGAAAGGCAGCTGTCCAGGCTGGTTTTAGGAAAGGCAGAAGCCTTAAGCATCATATCGTAAATATACGAGGGGTATTTTTTTAAGTAAGGTCCGTTTTGTTGTAGACACTAGTAGTTTGCGCGCATACCGCAACAAGCGCGTGCGTCATGTACCGGCATGCCTCAGGAACAACTGTGCTCAGTTTCCACTCTGTAGCTAACCTGTACGGTTCTGTTCTGTGCTTTAAAAATGTTTAAGACTATCAACTCACTCGCCGCATGGGAGGTTCGCTCAGTGATACGGTTTTTGTCAGCAAGGAACCTGCTTGCGGCAGAAATCCATCAACAGATTTGTGAAGTGTACGGTGATATTGTTATGAGTGAAAGCAAAGTGCGTAAGTGGGTACGACAATTCAAAGATGGCCATGACAACGTCCATGATGAGGACCGCTCAGGTTCTTTGCTGACAAAAACCGTATCACATGCAGCGGGTGAGTTGAGAGTCTTAAACATTTTTAAAGCACAGAACAGAACCGTACAGGTTAGCTACAGAGCAGAAACTGAGCACAGTTGTTCCCGAGGCATGCCGGTACACGACGCATGCGCTCGTTGCGGTATGAGCACGAACTACTAGCGTCTACAACAAAACGGACCTTACTTTAAAAATACCCCTCGTACATTGAATAATGTAAATCACAAGAAGCTCAACCTGTGCATTATAGATTAAAGCCTTTGATTATGAAAATCATGGGAAATTATGGATCTTAAAGAAATTGAGCTGTTACAACATTTGTCCTAATGTTTAATCTGTATTCAGAACAAGAGACTACTATAAGTAGACAATACAGAGAAATTGAATGATTTCCAATTAGCAAGCGGTCAATCAAGGCTTCTGTTTGCTTTTGGACTTCCATGAGCTAGAGGTCTGCTCATGGACTTGGATATATAAACCCCTTTTTCCCAGCTCCAGCAGACCTCTGAGGAAGCTTGCCATAGATGCAGGCGAAACGTCAGGAGAAATGCCTCTAGAACATGACCATATAGCCCGAAAAAACCCACAAGAACTGAATCAAGGCTACAGTTTGTCACCCTGTCTGTTTATGTTATATGATGAATGAATGTTATGTTATATGATGAATGAATCATGCATAAAAGAAGACTTGGAAGAAGGAATATATTTGTGGCAGGAATATAAACAATGTGTGATAAATGCAGATGACACCATCCTATTAACTACTGCTAACAGCAAAGATCAAACCTTAAGAGGAAGCCCATAAATGTCAAGGTTTGCTTGGATTCAACCATCTAACCACATTTCCCACTATCTTGGGTGCTATGCACATACCTGCTCTTTAAAATCTGGGTAACCTCCTAATTTATTTTTAGAAAAATTGAACCTTTAAAAGTTGTGTGCTGGGGTGAAGTGAGAGAAAAGGATTTGAATGGAGAATATTACACACCTGTGAGTTTTCTGTAAGTAATGTTTTCCATTTGGTTTTGCAATTTTCTTTTTGGGAATGGAGGTTCAGAAGCACTGTGAACTACACAAAAGGCTGCCATGGGTCACACAGTTCCCACGCTGTTGAAATATTTGAGAATTGCACTGACATGCACTAACCCTTTTCATTGCTGCACTTAAGGTCTTCATCTTTGTGGATGTGTCTTCCTCTCCCCTCCCCTCACCCAACACTGCAGATTAATCCGCTGACAAAAGAAGACGAGGGGGTTTACCAGTGTCATGCTACAAATATGGTGGGAGAAACACAGGCAGAGGGAAATATTAAAGTTCTGGAACAAAACAAAAATAAGAAGGCTTACTTCCCAGCATCAGAAGACATGAAGTAATATCGAGGTAATGGTGGTTCTAATAGTCCACTTTTCTTCTAGGAATACCATTTCCAAAACAATGTGCAGGCCCCAGCTTTCATACTTCGTACGCAATCAAATACAGGACAGTAAATAAAGAACAACACTCAGAAAACAGAGGAATTCCAGAAAGGAAACAATACCCCCCAGCAAAAAAAAAAAAATCCCCCAGGCAGGAAGCAGCCAGGCTTTGAAGCTGCAAGGCGATTCAGTGCTAATCAACCTGGTCAATTGTAACATTCACACTTGCCTCAAACAGACAAGAGTTCTTTCTCCCACCCTAGACATTCCACAGTTATATAAACCCCACTTGCCTAGTTTCCAACAGACCTCACAGCCTCGGAGGATGCCTGCTATAGATGTGGGTGAAATGTCAGGAGAGAATACTTCTGCAACATGGCCATACAGCCCAGAAAACTCACAGCAACCCAATCAAATACCTGTTTGTTCAAGATGCTTTATGGCACCATGTTGGTGAAACAATCAAGGCTTCTCACAGTCATGGTACATGAACCAGTGCCAGTCCACGAGCCATCAACTGACATTTCCTGGGGGGTTTTCAGGAAAGAAATATGGAACCAGTTGCTGGCACAGTGCTGGACCCAACATCAGATAGGTTAAGGAGTACTTACTTTTATTACATTTATTATTTTACTCTCTTTATTATTATTGGAAGGATACGTAAGCACATTTACATTGAAGAAGGTTAGAATAATGATTTAATCAGAGTTGGGCAGTCTTATCTTAAATTACAGTTTTGTGTGAATATTCAAAAACATTTAACCTAATGATGCCCCAATTAATGTAGGTTATTGGTTTCTGTTTTTATTTTGAAATTTAGCAGTAGCTGCTGCATTTCCCACCCTTGGTTTATACTCGAGTCAATACGTTTTCCCTTTTTTTGTTGTTGTTGTAAAATTAGGTGCCTTGGCTTATATTCGGGTTGGCTTATACTGGAGTATATATGGTAGCTATTCTTCTGCAACATTGCTGATTTTGTGCAACATCATTGCTATTTTCTACATAAAAAGCAGTAACGTTAATCAACAAAGTGTTGTCCAACAAAATGTGCAAAATCCACCAATGTTGTACAACAAAATAATGCTATTCAACATGCCTGCTGCAATTTAAGGGAATGATTGATCCGCCATTTTTCTTTCCACATATGTTTCTTGAGTAGTTGAGAACTGTAAATTCAATCCATCATAAAACTGACAAATTTCCATTATTTCCGTACTGATTTGTGTCATCCTCAGAGAGAGACAAAAAAGAGAATAAGGTATACCAGAAAAGCCTTTATTTTTAGATCATTCATCAGAAAAAGTAACATGTCTGTTTTGCAACTAAATAGCAATACAGGCTCTACCTTTGCGAAAAGCCTCCTCTCCTTTGCCCATGCTCTGAACAGTGTGAGCCTCTGCTCTTGTGTGCATTCAAGGACCCATAACACTCCTACCGTTGCTGTTACCATGTCTCCTCCGCTTTCCCATAGGAAGAAGCAATTTGACGACCTCTGATGGATTGGAGCTGAGCAAAGACTAGAAACCTGTGAATTAGTATTTTCCTTTCCTACTTGTCAAGGACTAGAAGACACTTTTGATATTCTTCTTGCTTACTGTTGCAATTTTTACACCCTTTTCTAGAACGCCTGATTAATATTGACCATGTAGTTGATGCACGTAACAAATGTTCAATAAAAGCATGTTTTTGTAATATTTTAATATTACTTGTTTTGATATTCTCAAACATATTTTACAATACAACATCTTGAAAGCAGAGTATCAGCACTGTCTCTCAATAGAATTAACAATAGCGACAAATCTCAAGTATAACTCTATCTGTAGAATTCAACCAAAAAAGACTGAGAATGCGTCATTTTGACTTTTTCGCTGTCCAGTAGTATCTATTGCTTGTGCTGAATCTTTAAGAAGACGGCCACATTTTTCTTCCCTGCAGCCCCTTCTACACTGCCATATAAAATCCAGATTTTCTGATTTGGATTATATGGCAGTATAGATTCATAATCCAGTTCAATCTGGATTATATGGCAGTGTAGAAGGGGCCTGGGTTTTGTAACTTTTAACAGCAGTTTTCTTCATGCAGAAATTAAATGAGTTTTAAATATTAACACACACTTTTGTAACTGGCAGATGAGGAGGGATGGGGGTATCTTACATATATTCACATGGGAAGACATCTGCACACCTCTCCTCTGATAATTTCAGACATTATGACAAGGTTGGATGACTGGCTTTGGGAATTTTTAGACTGCAAATCCCATACCACAGCATTGGCTGTTCTGGATAAGCTAATGGAAATCCAACACTTGGAATCATAGAATCAAAGAGTTGGAAGAGACCTCTTGGGCCATCCAGTCCAACCCCCTGCCAAGAAGCAGGAATATTGCATTCAAATCACCCCTGACAGATGGCCATCCAGTCTCTGTTTAAAAGCTTCCAAAGAAGGAGCCTCCACCATACTCTAGGGCAGAGAGTTCCACTGCTGAATGGCTCTCACAGTCAGGAAGTTCTTCCTCATGTTCAGATGGAATCTCCTTTCTTGTAGTTTGAAGCCATTGTTCCGCATCCTCGTCTCCAGGAAAGCAGAAAACAAGCTTGCTTCCTCCTCCCTGTGACTTCCTCTCACATATTTATACATGTGCCACTTCCGCCCATTCCTGAAGTTTCACTCAAGTGTACAAATATAGGCTGCAATCCTGGAGAGCTCAAGAGCACAGTAGGTCCGAATACACATTGAAGCTACACTCAGCGATATTACCCCCCTTCCACTCAAAAATTTACTGAAAACCCTCTGAAACCCCCAGCAGTTATTTCTTGTTCCATGAGAAGCAGACAGATTTGCAGAAGCATCTGGCTACATCCCCATAACTATGTAGAATATGATTAGAGCAAGGCAGGGGACCACAGTGGATGATGTAATTATTTTATGTCTTGCTATGGGAAGGTAGCCAGATTTGTCTGCAATCCTGCCAGCACCCCATGAAGCAGGGAATTGCTGTGCTCTGTGGGTCAGAGGCTTTTCAAGGTGGGAGCTTTTTGGGTGCTTAAGAGGTAAGTCAGACCCTCTGCAGGGTCTAAAATGTACATTTGCATACCTAAGGAAAACTTGCATGCACATATCTTTTTTTTAAATAACTCATCTTTATTTCCAATTTTCCATATTACAGTGAAAGAGGGGGAACAATTGGGCTTGGAGAGAAAAAGAAGGAAAAAAGAAATTTAGAATAAGAAGTCGGGGAATGGATGGGTTGAGATGGATGGGGTGGGTGATGGGAAAGAGAAGAGGGGAGAGGGAAAGGGATATAGAGGGAAGGTAGATTGGAATAGGACTGAAGGGTGGTGGGGCCAAGGATGCTTCCAGTGTGATCCGCAGAGATGTAGTCTTCTAAATAAAATAAATTCCTTTTGTGAAATGCTAACTTCTTGTTTAACTTCTTCATTTGTGTTTCCTGTTTAGATTTAAAGCTTCATTTCTTCCTGCAAATATCTTTTCAAGGGTTCCCACTTGATATGTTTTCTTTTGTTTGTATTGTCCATTAATTGTGATAACTTATCCATATTCATATATTCTATTGTTTTGGCTAGCCAGTCTTCTATTAGAGGGGGGGGGGGGTCTTTCCCTTTCCATTTCTAAGCTACTATGATCAAGTAGACAGTAGATATTGGGCACTCAATTTTGTTAAACGAATGGGAACAGGTATGGAAGATCAGATATACAAGGGCTGCCAATATAGTTGAAAACTGGTATAAAACATTCTATTGCTGGTATCTAACTCCCCTCCAATTATCAAAAATTTACAAAAATACAATAACCAATGCTGGAAATGTGGGAGAGAAATAGGAACCTATTTCCACTTATGGTGGGGATGTAAAATAATTAAGAAATACTGGGCATTACCTTAGGAGGGTAGTTGTGGACCCTCAGATACGCCCCTTATTTGCCTCCGGGGTTCCTTCTTGTCATACTCCATCAGGTCCCCGTGCATCCACAACTAGCTCACCGGTTAGGGCCCCCCCTCCTGGTTCGTATAATTTTGAGACTCCATCTGTCCCGGTCGCCCCCACTCAACCAGCTACACTCCTTCGCTCGAGAACACTTCCCTTATTCAGTCCACTCAGCTCCCTTGATGTTTCACTATCTACCTCATCATCAGAAACATCTCTACCCAATGCCCAAGGGAGATTATTCCCCAGCCCGACTTCCTCCTCTGAGAGCTGACTAGTTACAGATCCCGGCCATGTAGGGGGGGGGAGGGGTCCGGAGGAAGGGGGTGCCATTCAAGTCGTGTGGGGGAGGAGAATAGCGGGTCACCGATATCCCAGGGAGAAGCGCAACAGAGTTTTTGCGACCCTGGAGAAGGTAGGTAGTGGTAGGCTCCTTGGCAGTCCCCTCGGTCTTAAGGTCCTGCTGATTAATGCCAGATCCGTTAATGGTAAGACTGCGGCCATCCAGGACTTGATCCTGGATGAGAGGGCGGATCTGGCATGCATTACCGAGACCTGGTTGGACGAGCTGGGGGGAGTAAATCTCTCTCAGCTGTGCCCACCAGGCTTTGGAGTGCATCAGCAGGCCAGACAAAGGGGGCGGGGAGGAGGGGTCGCAGTAGTCTTTCGGCAATCCATCGCCGTGATCAGATGCGCTGTTCCGCAGGCTTCTGGGTTCGAGTGTGTCCACTTGAAAGTGGGGAGCCGTGACAGTGTGGGGTTCCTGCTGGTGTACCGCCCACCCCGCGACCCAGCAGCTTCCCTGTCTGAGCTAGCGGAGGTGGTCTCCAATTCGGCCTTGGTTTCCCAGCGCCTGGTGGTGCTGGGAGATTTTAACATCCACGCTGAGACCACCCTATCTGGCGCAGCTCAGGACTTTATGGCCACCATGACGACCATAGGACTGTCACAGATAATATCTGGTCCCACTCATCAAGCTGGACATACTCTTGACCTTGTTTTCGTGGCGGACAACGAAATGATTAGAGTGGAAGATCAAAACATCCTTCCGGTGTCATGGTCTGATCATTATCTGATCACTTTTAGACTTGCTGCGACTCTTAACCTCCGCAGGGGTGGAGGACAGATTAAAATGGTCCGCCCTAGGAGACTGATGGATCCGGACGGATTCCTGAGGAATCTTGGGGTTCTTCCTGCCTTGGAGCCTGGCGATTCTATCGACGCCTTGGTAACTCTCTATAATGGGGAGATGTCCAGGGCGATAGATACGATCGCACCCGAACGCCCCATCTCGTTGCGTCGTGACAGGCCATCTCCCTGGTTCACCGGGGAGCTGGCTGTGATGAAGCATACGAGAAGGGGGCTAGAGCGCAAATGGAGGAAATCTCGGGACGTGTCTGATCGAGCACGGGCTAAAGCCTCTCTTAAGGCATACTCCGTGGCTATACGGGTGGCCAGGAAATCATTCACGACCACCCGTATAGCGTCTGCAGCAAATAGATCATCGGAGCTGTTTCGGGTCGTGGGGGAACTCCTCCACCCACCTGTGGTGGAGGAGGTCACTGATGACCCAGCAGCTCGGTGTCGCGATTTCGCACACCATTTTGCAGGTAAAGTCGCTCAGATACGCCTCGAGCTCGACTCCAATTCCATCGCAGTGCCAGAAGAGGTGACGGAGGCACCTGCTTGTCCATCCTTGTGGGATTCTTTTAGGCTTGTTCTTCCTGAAACCGTAGAGGAGGTTCTTGGGGCTGTGAGGGCGACCACCTCACCTCTAGACCCATGCCCATCTTGGCTCATTAAATCAGCCAGGGAGGGGTTGGTTGATTGGTTTGTGTTGATTGTCAATGCATCGCTGGAGCAAGGGATTTTTCCATCCAATCTGAAACAGGCCGTGGTTCGCCCACTCCTCAAAAAAGCTTCCCTTGACTCCACGGTGCTGAGTAATTACAGGCCAATCTCCAACCTCCCTTTTCTGGGTAAGGTGCTGGAGCGGGTGGTCGCCTCCCAGCTCCAGAGCTTCTTAGACGATACCAACTACCTAGATCAGTCACAGTCTGGTTTCAGGCCTGGTCATGGCACCGAGACAGCCTTGGTCGCCTTGGTGGATGACCTCCGCAGAGAGCTGGACAGGGGGAGTGTGACTCTGCTGGTTCTCTTGGACATCTCAGCGGCTTTCGATACCATCGATCATGGTATCCTTCTGGGTCGTCTCTCTGGGATGGGCCTTGGGGGCGCGGTTCTGTTGTGGCTCCGGTCCTTCCTGGAGGGACGAACCCAGATGGTGAAGCTGGGAGACGCCTGCTCGGACCCCTGGCCTTTGACCTGTGGGGTCCCGCAAGGCTCTATTTTGTCGCCCATGCTTTTCAACATCTACATGAAACCGCTGGGAGAGGTCATCCGGAGTTTTGGAGTCGGGTGCCATCTTTATGCAGATGACACACAACTCTACTACTCTTTTCCACCTAATTCCAGGGAGGCTTCTCGGGTGCTGGACGAGTGCCTGGCCGCTGTGTCGATCTGGATGAGGAAGAACAAGCTGAAGATCAATCCTGACAAGACAGAGGTCCTCCTGGTCGATCGTAAACCGGATCGGGGTATAGGGTGGCAACCTGTGTTGGACGGGGTTACACTCCCCCTGAAGCCACAGGTCCGCAGTTTGGGCGTCCTCCTGGATTCCTCGCTCACACTTGAGGCTCAGGTGTCGGCGGTATCCGGGAGGGCCTTTGCACAATTGAGACTTGTGCGCCAGCTGCGACCGTACCTCGCGAAGGCAGATCTGGCCGGGGTGGTCCATGCCTTGGTCACCTCTAGAATGGATTACTGCAATGCGCTCTACGTGGGGCTGCCCTTGAAGACGGCTCGGAAACTTCAATTGGTCCAGCGGGCAGCAGCCAGGATGCTAACCGGGGCTCATTATCAAGAGAGGGCTACCCCTCTGTTTAAGGAGCTCCACTGGCTGCCATTTATTTTCCGAGCCCAATTCAAGGTGCAGGTGCTCACCTACAAAGCCCTAAACGGTTTGGGACCACCCTACCTGCGTGACCGCATCTCCATCTACGAACCCACACGCTCGCTCCGATCATCTGGGGAGGCCCTGCTCGTGATCCCACCCACGTCACAAGCGTGCTTGGTGGGGACACGGGACAGGGCCTTCTCTGTGGCGGCCCCCCGACTTTGGAATGCCCTTCCAAAAGATCTCCGACAGGCCCCTACTTTAGCAGTTTTCAGAAGGAACCTAAAAACCTGGCTGTTCCGATGTGCCTTCTCAGATTAGGAATCCCCATCCCAAGTTCTAGAAGCACTTTAGCACAACCGATGTTACTGCACACAGCACCTTTACTGCTACGTTCCTCCTGCCATTTCAGCATTTTAACCCCTGTACCCCATTGCGCCGGCCGAACCAGTTTTAATAGTGTCTTGTTGTAGTTATTGTTGTTATTTTGCTTAACTGTTTGATTTGCTTGTTTATTATTGTGCTATGCTTTTATTGTATTGTGTTGAGGCTTCGGCCTGTGTAAGCCGCATCGAGTCCTGCGGGAGATGCTAGCGGGGTACAAATAAAGTTAATAAATAATAATAAATAAATTCATAAACACACCCAAAAATTTATTAAGGTGAAATATGACATAAAACCCGAATATTATCTACTGAATATAATATATTTCGAGTTGGGGAAGAATGAGGAAAAGATTTTGTTCTATTTGACTGCTGTGTCAAGAATTATAGTCGCTTACATGCACAGATCTTGATGTTTAATACACTACTACTCACTTGGCTAACATACTCACTGCTACAAAGGGGCAGATTCAACTGAGGAAGCTCAAATTGTATGCCTGGGTTCCTCTCCACCTGGCTAAACTACTTCCTTCCTTTCCTGACACTTCTACACTACACAAATAAAAAAATCATTCTCATTATACTACATTCAGCAAAGGACAAGAGGGATCCTCTCACTTTTGCAGGAGTCTACCATATACCATGCAGCTGTGGACAAGTCTACATAGGGACCACCAAACGTAACATTGCCCAAACACGAATCAAGGAACATGAAAGGCACTGCAGACTACTTCAACCAGAGAAGTCAGCCATAGCAGAGCACCTGATGAACCAACCTGGACACAGCATATTATTTGAGAACACAGACATGCTGGACCACTCATGTCAGGCTACACAGAGAAGCCTAGAAATCCACAAGCATGTGGACAATTTCAACAAGAAGAAAGAAACTATGAAAATGAACAAAATCTGGCTACCACTATTAAAAAAAACTCTAAAATCATAATGGTAAATAAAAAAACAACACTCAAAAAACTGGGGAACTCCCTTTTTTTCTTCTCCTCTCTTTCCCCACTGCTTGTTTTCCTCCTTTCCTACTTCACTATAACTCATTGTTCTCCCCCTTTTTATGTAAACTGGAAAAAATACAGTAATTCTAAAAAACTGGGGAACTCCAGACAAAAAACAATCAGGGACAGCTAATCACCTCTCAACATGTTGCACTCCAGGCCAGGAAGAAGCCCTCTGACTTAAAAACACTGCACAGCTGCGTAACAAATGCAAGCAGTTTATTGAAGATAATTTTTAAAAGTATTAGCAGTAAAAGCACTCCAAAGAAATAGGTAAATCCAAGTAGGTAGAAAGATAAGCAGGAACAAATAATCCAGGAACTAAATCCATCAAAGTACATGAAAATCCACACAGATACTTCCATGGTAAAACTCCAAATCATGAAATCAATCGAGGTCTAACTTGAATCGATCCAAGGCAAGACTGCAAGGTTTGCCACTATGTCTTGATCCATTTCCAACATTGCTTCGTCTGACCACAGATTCTGTACTTGGCACTTTTATCCTTTAATCTACTCTAAATCCCTGCCAGAAACTTTTTTCTTTTCAGCCTAGACTCTATTATCAATTTCTCTCTCAACCTGGCAGAGCACCTGAGAGATTGTTGTGTTATTCTGTTCTGTCTGAAAACATGCCTTCTATCTTCTGGCTCATTCATTTCTGCAGCTGGGCCAGGTACCGAACTTTTCTCGGCTCAAAGCCCTGGGAATTCTCTGGTAGCAATTCAGGCCCTCTTCCAGAGACCATCCCACCATCCCCCAATTCTTCAGGAACATTCCCATCAGCAAAGACACATTGAACAGGAATCCCATTGTCATTCTCTGCATCTAAAGCACTCCCATGATTAGAAACAGCATTCTCCAACAACCACCATGTCAGACTACACAGAGAAGCCATTGAAATCCACAAGCATGTGGACAATTTCAACAGAAAGGAGGAAACCATGAAAATGAACAAAATCTGGCTACCAGTATTAAAAAACTCTAAAATTACAACAGCAAAACAGCAGAGAGGAAACAACCAGACACATCTTAACACCTCTCAACAAAAGGTTCCCCCAGGCTCAGCCAGGCCTTCAAATGCTAATGAAAGTGGTCAGTTGAAATATTCACACCCAGCTCCAGCAGAGAAGAACTCTTTGCCCCACCCCAGTCATTCCACAGATTTAAACCCATTTTCCTAATTCCAACAGACCTCACTACCTCTGAGGATGCTTGCCATAGATGCAGGCGAAACATCAGGAGAAAATGCCTCTAGAACATGGCCATATAGCCCTGAAAAAACCCACAAGAACCTAGTGATTCCAGCCATGAAAGCCTTCGACAATACAGCATTGTCATTGTCACCCCCAACATCATTAGAAACAGCATTATCATTCCCAACATCCAGAGTGCCCTGATCATTAGACACAATCACAGTCTGAACTCCAACACTACAAAGGATTCTCCCAGGCAGTAAGAAGCCACACCTTGAAACTGCTAGGCCATTAAATGCCAATCAAGGTGGCCAATTGAAACATTCACATGTACCTCCAACAGACAAGAGCTCTTTTTCCCACCCTGGACATTCAACAGATATATAAACCCTTTTCCTAGTTTCCAACAGACCTCATAATCTGAAGATACCTGCCATAGATGTAAGCAAAACATCAGGAGGGAATGCTTCTGGAACTTGGCCATACAGCCTGAAAAACCAATTCTCATTACTTTTGGGACAAACCGCATATTTGTTTTATTAATAGCTGTAAAAAAAAACCTTTTGTGTCTTGTCACAAGCAAAAATGCAGAGGGATCTGGAGCAGCATCCTTCAACATAAAGAAGCAAGAACACTGTGTCTATTGGCGTGAAGACTGTTCTGAATGCCCGCCCACCCATGGTACAGCCCTGACTTGGCTCCATGTGATTTCTTTCTGTAAACTCAAAATTCACCTCAAATGACGTCATTTTGAAATGTCCAGGCAGCTATGATGAGGGCTCTGAAGAGCATCTCAAGTGAAGACTTCCTCTGCTGAGATGCAGAGGGGTGACAATGCTGGAACCATTGTATTCAATCACAAGGAGCCAATTTTCAAGGGGATTAATTGTAATTGTGTGCATGTTAAATAAAAATGAAATAAATCATTCTCATTATTTTTAGGGCAGACCGCATAGTGTTATACTTCACTGTTACAGTGATTAGGGCATAAAATAAATTACCACTTCTCCTCACAAGCTTTTGAAGTCAAGATCCCATTCTGACCAAAGAAATCTACAAAGAAGTTGCTTAACCTGATTGCTGAACTAGAAATACCCTCATGCTATGAATTTTTAAGTGAAAGTAGCTTGTTGCTGCCATCTGGTGGCTACAATTTCACATTATCTCAGCTTTTGCTTTTGCTTTTGCAGTACTGCAGGCAACAATTAAATACAGAGCAGGTACGATACAGGTATGCGGAACACATCATGCAACTTTTTTAGGTGGAAGGAAAGCCCTGCTCTAGAACACATCTGGGGAAACGTGTGGTTCTCCAGTAATTCTGTCCCCTTCAGCATCAGTCAGCCCAATAGGCAAGAATTTGCATTTTAAAAAGGCTTTAGAGTAGGCATGGGGTAACCCAGGCCTGGGGGCCTGATGCAGACCCTTGGGCTCTTTTCTCAGGTCCTCTTTCTCACCATCTATCCTTCCTTCCATCTTTCTTTCCTCCCATCCATCCCTTCCTTCCTTACCTCCCTTTCTTCCTTCCTTCCCTCTCTTTCTCCTTCCTTCCATCCCTTTTGTCTTTCCTTCCTTCTCCCTTCCCACTCTCCATTCACATACATTCTTCCTTCCATTTCTTCCCTCCTTCCTTCTCTTCTTCCTTCCTCCTTTCCTCCTGGGGGATGTTTAGTTAGGAAAAGAGAAGGTAGAGAGGGAACATTAGAACCATTTTCAAGATTTAGAAGCGTGTCCCATTGAGGAGAGGGAAAACTGACTTTCTGCTGCTCTAGAGACCAGGGCACAAGGGAGCAATGATTGTAAATGGCAGGGAAAGAGATTTGACTGAAAAGATTAGGACGAACTTCTTGGGAGTAAGAGGTGTCGGAGAGTGTCACAGGCTGCCTCAGAGTGTGGTGGTCTCCTTCTCTGGAGGCTTTCCTGCTGAGGCTGTCTGTCTATCGGGAGTGCTTTGATTGCGCCTTCTTGCATGGCAGGGGGTTGGACTGGGTGGCCCTTGGAGGTCTCTTCCAGCTCTAGAATTATATATCAGGAGTAGGCAATACGGGGTCTAACTGATACACTTTTTCTCTTCTGTCCACCATCTCATCTTGACCAAGGCTAACCCTTACGGGATCCAAACGTTTATTGTCTTTCCTTCACTTTCTGCCTCCAAAAGAGAAGAGGAAGAGGAGGAAAGGGCAGGGAGGGGACTTGGGGAGAATCCCCCAGTCTGCCCACTCTGCTCTGGCCTGTCATGCAGCCCTCAAGTTAGAAAGTTTGCCCGTGCCTTCTTTAGAGCCTGTCTATCCAAACTGAACTTCTGTTTCCCTTATCTGCTCTTGCAGTACATGAACCCAGGACAAAATCCAATGGTACCCAAGTGGAAGCATGCTTTTTTCATTGGAGAACATTTTGAAGATATATCAGAAGGATGAGAAGGGATGAAGGCATGTCATATCAAACCTCATGCTTTCTAACAATGTAAGTCAACAAAACAACGGGGCTTAGTAACATTCCAGTCCAAAGTCAACACTATGGGAGATCTGATTAAAAAATCATTATAACTGATTTGATCATAAAAACTGCAGAACACTTTGATATGAATACATGCTCCATTTTATTTCAAACATTCAGGATTTATTCCTTGAGGCTTCACATGGTGACAATCTTCATACGGAGGCAGTACAGTGACAACAATGTCATTCCAACACATCAAAGAGTTCCATCCCAAAGCACTTTGTTTACAGTTTCCCCAAATCAGGGCTCTCTGAACAAGACCACATTTGAAGCAATGGAAAGAAATAGTATTCTGACACATGGAAAAACAGTGACAAGTTGTAATTGGTTTTCTTTCTTCCGCTTCTATAGCTTTCCAGGCATCTTTATGAGAAACATACGAATCAGTTTGTCAGGATATGGAGCCTCTTCTTTGCAGCCTGTTCAGTAGCACAACAGCCACAGTCCACCTGGTCGTCGATGCAGGACATCCTTTAATCTCCTGTGTTCTCATATGCTGTCCAGCTTCTTTAAAATGTATGGAGCTTATGGAAGAAATAGATCTTTGTCACTTCACTATTATAACAATAAATTCTATATATTTATCATCAGTAAAGCAAATGAAAAACTTAAACCAGGAGCTGCATTCAGAATCTTTTCCCCAAACCCCTTCAACATAAATGGCTTAATCTGTGAATAGATTTATTTATTTTCCCGTTATTGAGAAAGATTAATCATTCTCACGATTAGATTTTCCCCTAAACTCCACATGGTAATGTTAAACATCTTACAGCTGCCTCTTTCACTTCCCCCAAAAGTCAATTATCCCTATCTACATACTATTAGTCACTGGAGAATTATTTCAGTCTCACCTTTTGAATCTTACCCTTCAAATCCATATTCCCTTTCTCCAAATACAAGTCCCTATTTTATCTATATCTTCTCTATTTAAATCAAAATTCTTTCAAATAGCAAGGATTCCAAAAGTGTGATCCCATTTATGCCTTTCCAACTTTAATGGGACTTATGCACAAATAAGTGCCTAAAGGATTACAACATTATTTTGTACACTGTTCCTTCTTTGTAGGTGCTACTGGAGAACGATACACCACAAAAGAAAACAAGTGTGAGAAGGAAATAGAGAAACAAGTAACAAGTATCAATTCTAGCTAGTCCCAAAATGGAGCTTGGTTTTCTGAAGAGCTAATATTAGTCAATAATACTATCTGCCTATGCATGCCATACAGTGGCAATAAGGCAACTGTGAATTCCAGAACTTTTAATTTCATGTAACTTACTCATGCCCAGTGTGCTTCTGCAATTCTTATAAAATGACCTGTCTCCCATGCTTTTTAATATCTACATGAAACCGCTGGGAGAGGTCATCTGGAGTTTTGGAGTTAGGTGTCACCTCTATGCAGATGACACACAACTCTACTACTCATTTCCACCCAATTCCAAGGAGGCCTCTCGGGTGCTGGACGAGTGCCTGGCCGCTGTGTCTATCTGGATGAGGAGGAATAAGCTGAAGATCAATCCTGACAAGACAGAGGTCCTTCTGGTCAATTGCAAACCTGACTGGGGTATAGGGTGGCAACCTGTGCTGGACGGGGTTACACTCCCCCTGAAACCACAGGTCCGCAGTTTGGGAGTCCTCCTGGATTCATCGCTCACGCTTGAGGCTCAGGCGTCAGTGGTGTCTGGGAAGGCTTTCGCACAATTAAGACTTGTGCGCCAACTGCGACCGTACCTCGTGAAGGCTGATCTGGCCAGGGTGGTCCATGCCTTGGTCACCTCTAGATTGGATTACTGCAATGCGCTCTACGTGGGCCCTTGAAAACGGCTCGGAAATTTCAACTGGTCCAAAGGGCAGCAGCCAGGATGTTAACTGGTGCTCCTTACAGAGAGAGGTCAACCCTTCTGTTCAAGGAGCTCCACTGGCTGCTGTTTATTTTCTGAGCCGAATTTAAGGTGCAGATGCTTACCTACAAAGCCCTGAACGGTTTGGGACCATCCTACCTGCGTGACCGCATCTCCGTTTACGAACCCACGCGTTCACTTCGCTCATCTGGAGAGGCCCTGCTCGTGATCCTGCCTGCGTCGCAAGGGCGTTTGGTGGGGACATGGGACAGCGCCTTTTCTGTGGTGGCCCCCCGACTCTGGAACACCCTCCCCAAAGATCTTAGACAGGCCCCTACATTGGCAGTCTCCAGAAAGAACTTGAAGACCTGGCTGTTCCGATGTGCCTTTCCCGAATAGAAAACCTCCAATATAAAGCACTTTATTAAAGCTAAGACTGCCGCACACCGCACACCGCACTTGCCCACAAGCCTCATATTCCACCCGTCACATCAGCACTTTTAACTCTTGTACCCTACTCTTTACTATTTTTTTCGAGATTGGACATTGCACTTCTTGGGAGGAGAGCAATGTCCAATCTCAATAAAATAGTAAAGAGTAGAGACATCAGACTGGCAACAAAGATCCGCCTAGTCAAAGCCATGGTACTCCCTGTAGTAACCTACGGATGTGAGAGCTGGACCTTAGGGAAGGCTGAGCGAAGGAAGATCAATGCTTTTGAGCTGTGGTGTTGGAGGAAAGTTCTGAGAGTGCCTTGGACTGCGAGAAGATCCAACCAGTCCATCCTCCAGGAAATAAAGCCCAACTGCTCATTGGAGGGAAGGATACTAGAGACAAAGTTGAAGTACTTTGGCCACATCATGAGGAGACAGCAAAGCCTGGAGAAGACAATTATGCTGGGGAAAGTGGAAGGCAAAAGGAAGAGGGGCCGACCAAGGGCAAGATGGATGGATGGCATCCTTGGCATCCTACCAAACTCACAAGTTGTGTATTTTTCTGTTTGTTTGCTTTGTTCTGTTAGAAATGTAATATAATGGACTGGTTGCTCTGACACGACAAATAAATAAATAAATCCTTGAAGTGACTGGACTGACCTTGAAGGAGCTGGGGGTGGTGACGGCCGACAGGGAGCTATGGCGTGGGCTGGTCCATGAGGTCACGAAGAGTTGGAGACGACTGAACGAATGAACAACAACAACCCTTACTCTGGCCCGGCCCAATTTTATTGTGTCTTAGTAGATTGTTCATTGCTTGTTGTTTTAGATTGCTTTAATTGTTTTTAATTTGCCTAGGTTTGGTATTGTTGTATTGTGTGTTGAGGCCTTGGCCTTTGTAAGCCGCATCGAGTCCTGCGGGAGATGCTAGGTAAAGGTAAAGGTAGTCCCCTGACATTAAGTCCAGTCATGTCTGACTCTGGGGTGTGGTGCTCATCTCCATTTCTAAGCCGAAGAGCCAGCGTTGTCCGTAGACACCTCCAAGGTCATGTGGCCGGCATGACTGCATGGAGCGCCGTTACCTTCCCGCCGGAGCGGTACCTATTGATCTACTCACATTTGCATGTTTTCGAACTGCTAGGTTGGCAGAAGCTAGGGCTAACAGCGGAAGTTCACGCCGCTCCCCGGGATCAAACCTGCGACCTTTCGATCAACAAGCTCAGCAGCTCAGTGCTTTAACCCACTGCGCCACTGGGGGCTCCTGCGGGAGATGCTAGCGGGGTACAAATAAAGTTTAATAATAATAATAATTTGTAGTGTGGCCTAGCTGGTTCGCTGCGGCCCTATCCATCAGGATTCCCGCCCCGATGAACTACGTTAATAGGCGACGTGTATAATAAGGGGCTCTCTTCCCTGACTAGAGGGAGGCCTGCCCTTCCCTTCCCACGAGGCCTGCTCGCTCCACGTGGAAGGAAAGCAGGCCGGCCGGAGGCACTCACTGATGCGCAGCAGGGCCACGTAGAGCAGGAAGGTGCGGACCGAGGAGAGGACGTCCTCGCGCATCTTCCGCTTCATCTCCTCCGGGTCCAGTTTGGGGCCCAGGCCCTCGATGCGGAACATGGCCTCTCCGCTTCCTGCTCCCTCCCGCTTAGCAACGCCAGCCTCGCCTCCGCTCTCCCGACTGCCTCGCGTCGCCCCGCCCTTCTGCGTACGGGCGCCCGCTGCGGACAAACTCATTGCCTTCGCCCTTCTTCGCCCGTTAAAGAGACCAGTGTTTCCCTTCTCCCAGCTTGGTATCAACACTTCCGGTAACAAAACGAACTCAGGTCCCTTCCACGCAGCCCTATAACCCAGAATATCAAGGCAGAAAATCCCACAATATCTGCTTTGAATATATCTGAGTCCACACTGCTATATATCCCAGTTCAAAGCAGAAAATGTGGGATTTTATTCAGCTGTGTGGTAGGAGCCTCAATTGAAAGGGTGCTTGAGAATCAAGGCGAGGTGTCACCATAAACCGGAAGTGTGGGCTCTCTGTCATGTTGTGCCTCTTTCCCACATGGGTTTAGATTTCCAACAGCAGTCACCCCTTTGAGGCCCCTTCCACACAACAGATTAAATTCCCATATTATCTGCTTTGAACTGGAATACATGGCCGTGTGGACTCAGATAACCCAGTTCAAAGCAGATATTGTGGATTATATGGCTGTGTGAAAGGACCCCCAGAATGTCAAGGCAGAAAATCCCACAAAATGTGCTTTGAACTGGGTTATCTGAGTCCACACTGCCATACATTCCTGTTCAAAGCAGATAATGTGGGATTTTCTGCCTTGACATTCTGGAGGTCCTTCCACACAGCCATAAAACCCACAATATCAACTTTGAACTGCATTATATGAGACCATGTATTCCTAAAATGGTCAAGGGTCTGGAGAACAAGCCCTATGAGGAGCGGCTTAAGGAGCTGGGCATGTTTAGCCTGAAGAAGAGAAGGCTGAGAGGAGATATGATAGCCATGTGTAAATATGTGAGGGGAAGCCACAGGGAGGAGGGAGCAAGCTTGTTTTCTGCTTCCCTGGAGACTAGGACACGGAACAATGGCTTCAAACTACAAGAAAGGAGATTCCATTGGAACATGAGGAAGAACTTCCTGACTGTGAGAGCCATTCAGCAGTGGAACTCTCTGCCTCGGAGTGTGGTGGAGGCTCCTTCTTTGGAAGCCTTTAAACAGAGGCTGGATGGCCATCTGCCAGGTGTGATTTGAATGCAATATTCCTGCTTCTTGGCAGGGGGTTGGACTGGATGGCCCAGGAGGTCTCTTCCAACTCTTTGATTCTATGATTCTATGATCCCAAGATCTAATCCCTGGTTTTCTGTTTATCCCAAGTTTTCTGGTAGTGCGGACTCAGGGCCCTTCCACAGCCCTATATCCCAGAATATCAAGGCAGAAAATCCCACAATATCTGCTTTGGACTGGGATATCTGAGTCCACACTCAGATAATGTGGGATTCTCTGCCTTGATATTCTGGGATATAGGTCAGTGTGGAAGGGACCTTATACAATCCAGTTTAAAGCAGAAAATTTGGGATCATATCCTGGGACATTGGGCTGTCTGGAAGAGCCCCTTCTACACTGTGAAACAATCCAGATTATCAAAGGAGCTATTCCACATTATCTGCTTTGAACTGGGATATGAGTCTACTCTACCATATAATCCAGTGCAAAGCAGATAATCTGGATTTTATATGGCAGTGTAGAAGGGGCCTGTGTGACTTCTCTGGAGGTTTTCAAGCAGAGGCTAGATGAGCATATGTCGGGCTTACTTTGAGTTATAGAATACAACAAGATTCTAGACTGACTTTTTTTGTCTCCAGGCTGGGTTTTAGGGTTTTGTAGATTTGCCTCTCTCTAAATAGGCAACTATGGCAGCTGCCTATAGACTACAATGGAGAAATCCAGGAATTTTAATTAGATGATCCGCATCTTGTGTATCCCTACACTTCAAGCAAATCAAAGCACAGAAATGAAGATTGCCTTCAAATCCAAATCTTTCTGAAGGAATGCTTTTATTGCTTTTGAATTTCTATGCAGCTGTTTTTTTGGAGAGAGGCATAAATAAATTAGAAACA
The DNA here is from genome assembly GCF_025583915.1 of Anolis sagrei ordinatus. Taxonomy (NCBI): domain Eukaryota; kingdom Metazoa; phylum Chordata; class Lepidosauria; order Squamata; family Anolidae; genus Anolis; species Anolis sagrei. The sequence continues at coordinate 156,121,542 of NW_026845477.1, read as the reverse complement.
GCTTGGTGTAGTAATTTGAGTGTTGGACTATGAATTTGGAGACCAGTTTTCGATTTCCTGTTCAGCCATGGAAACCCACTGGCTAACCTTGGGCAAGTCACACTCTCTCAGTCTAAGAGGAAGGCAAAGGCAACCCCCATCTGAACAAACCTTACAAAGAACAGGCCATTTTAGAGTCACATTGGGGACACAAGAAGTCAGAAACAACTTGAAGGTACACATCAACAAATAAAGAGCCTGATAGCATTATGTACAACAGATGGAACAAGCTACAAGTTGCGTAATTTTAATTGGATGTTTTTATATTTTATATTTTAATTATTTATTGTTGAAGGCTTTCATGGCCAGAATCACTGGGTTGTTGTAGGGTTTTCGGGATGTATGGCCATGTTCTGGAAGCATTATCTCCTGATGTTTCATCGGCGTCTGTGGCAAGCAACCTCTGAGGATGCTTGCCACAGATGCAGGCCACAGATGCAGGCAAAACATCAAGAGAGAATGCTTCTAGAACATGGCCATACAGCCCGAAAAACCTACAACAGCCCTTTTAATTATTTGTTTATATGTAAACTGTTATTATAATTGTATTTGGGCATCTGTTTGCCAGTTGTGAGGCCTCCCTGAGCCCCTCTGGAGGGGTGAGAAGGATGGGATATAAATGGATGAAATAAATAATAAATAAATATTACACCCATATTACAGAGCTGCTGGTTTTCAATAGACCTTAGATAATGTCGCAGCTCAGTTACAATGCTCTTAAGGGAATACACACATTCAAAAGGATTTGATAGACAAAAACCAAGGAATAGCAGATATAAGATGGAGCGTCCAAAAACAGATGGATCCCTGGCTGTCCATCTGTTTAAAAGGCCAGTTTCCTACAAGGGAACAGGTTGGAAGAAAATTCCCTAATGCCGGTGACCTTGATCACAAATCATCCGCTGAATAGGTTGCCTGTACATCCCACTGTGATCACTGCTAGGTATCACAACAGGGAAATAATTCAATTGTGGCACAATATGGAATTCATTCCTGCTGCTTGTGATGGTAACACGATTAATGGAACAGCCATTCAGTCTGGCTTAAGTCAACATCTGTCACGCTGTGAGATGAAGCCTGCATTTCCTTTCAAAGACAACACATTTTAATTCATTTTAGCCTCCTAGCCCATTCTCTGAAGAGCAACCACAACCGGCTGTTAGAAACAAAAATCCCAAAGTAACAGTTATAAGTTTTTGTGTTTACTTTTGGGCAAAGAATGGTTCTGGGAGGAACCTCTAAGCCTACTATGTTCTCACTGACGCAGTACTCAAGGTAGGATATGGATACCTGTCCCAATGTGCAACTTCAAGGCCCCATCTCTCTTATAGTTTATTTATCTTTGAGTCTTTGAACTGACTTTGAGCCCCCGGTGGCGCAGTGGGTTAAACCGCTGAGCTGCTAAACTTGCTAACTGAAAGGTCACAGGTTCAAATCCGGGGAGCAGCATGAGCTCTCGCTGTCACCCCCAGCTTCTGCCAACCTAGCACTTCAAAACATGCAAATGTGAGTAGGTACCGCTCCAGCAGGAAGGTAACAGCGCTTTATCCCGTCATGCCGGCCACATGACCTTGGAGGTGTCTAGAGACAACACCGGCCTTTCGGCTTAGAAATTGAGATGAGCACCAACCCCCAAAGTTGGACATGACTGGACTTGATGTCAGGGGAAAACCTTTGCTACCTTGAACTGCACAACTTTTTAAAGGGGTACAAATAGAGAGAAAAAGAGAAACATGGCAAGAGGAAGGAACATCAAGAAAACCCTTGTTGGGACCGTCTTTGCTTGATGTTCCATCAGGAATGTATGTCCTCACTGCAAAAGACCATGCAGATTTAGAATAGGTCTCTACAGTCATTTGCAGACCCACCACTAAGACTCTTCTTTTGGAAGACAACCTTACTCAGCCACAAGTGATAGCCTATGATGATAATAAAGAGAATTATTCAAATGGAGACTGTAAAATAGTACCCATGATCACCCAAATGGGCCAAGATGGGAAAATAACACACCAGTCATATGTCCACTATCCCGTATGTTGTTTGTCCATGTGTAGAGCGAAAGAAGCTTCTCCCCACCCCACATATCTCCATCTTCAGGGACCCTCCAGAACTGGGACTGAAGTCACGGAAGTGCTTTGTCACTGCTGGGCATTAGACATGGCCACTTACACAAGAAGTTAGATAAAGGCTGTCGAGTCTAGGGAGCAACGTTCACACACTGGCAATTAGCAGTTATCTATAATTAATGCTCACTCTTTTGGCTGGCAGAGGTTAGAAGTACTGCAGAGGCAGAGCCAAAGGCCCTTGGAAGCAGCAGGTGGAGGGGCCAGGAGTATCTGTAGGCAGCGCTTGTGCGGGCAGCACCAATGATGTCTAGGCAGGAAGTGTGGCTTAGCAAGAAAAGAGGAGTGAAAATGGGCCAAAACCCATTATTTTCCCAAAGGGAAAAACACTATTTATTTATGTCAGAAGCGAATTGTGGGTACAGTTGTCATGTATTTAAAAACACCCACAAAATTAAAAACTTGGCATTATACTAAATGTTCCTTTACACCCACTTGGCATCCCTCTGGTGTCACCGTAAGAAGGTCCTCCATTGTGTATGTGGCAGGGCTCAGACTGCATTGTAATAGGTGGTCTGTGGTTTACTCTTTTCCACACTTACATGTTGTGGACTTCACTTTGTAGCCCCATTTCTGAAGATTGGCTCTGCATCTCGTGGTGCCAGAGCACAGTCTGTTCAGCGCCTTCCATGTCGCCCAATCTTCTGTGTGCCCAGGAGGGCGTCTCTCATCTGGTATCAGCCATGGATTGAGGTTCTGGGTTTTAGCCTGCCACTTTTGGACTCTCGCTTGCTGAGGTGTTCCTGTGATTATCTCTGTAGTTCTTAGGAAGCTATTTCTTGATTTAAGGCATTGGCATGCTGGCTGATATCCGAATAGAGGATGGGCCAGAGATGTCACTGCTTTAGTCCTTTCATTATTGGCTGCTACTTCCCAATGGAGGTCAGGTGGTGCAATACCAGTTAAACAATATAATTTCTTCAGCAGTGTTGGATGTAGACATCCTGGGATAATGCGGCATGTCTCATTAAGAGCCACATCCACTGTTTTAACGTGGTGGGATGTATTCTACACTTGGCATGCATATTCAGCAGCAGAGTAGCAAAGCGCAAGGGCAGATTCTTCACTGTGTCTGGTTGTGATCCCCAGGTTGTGCCAGTCAGCACAATCTGATATTATTTCTAGCACCCACTTTTTGCTTGATAGTCAAGCAGTGCTTCTTGTAAGTCAGGCGGCCTGCCTCAGGGAAGCGTGCTTGCTCCATTAGTGTTTAATATTTACACAAATGATCAGCCACTGCCAGAAGAGACAGAGTTTCGTCTATGCTGACGATCGTGCCATCACCGCCCAAGGAGGGAGCTGTGAAATGGTTGAACAGAAGCTCTCTGAAGCTTTAGGGGCTCTTACTGCCTATTACAGGGAAAACCAGCTGATTCGTAATCCATCTAAAACACAGGCATGTGCTTTTCTCCTTAAGGAGAAAACACTAAACCATATTAATTGGGGCCTGTCTTGAAAGACAGAAAAAAAGAACAGAAAACAGTGAGGGGCCAACTAAAGAATTTTCAGCATAATAAAAGAGAATCTTGATGAGCTAAAGGTTTTGGGGTGCTTTGCTCAGAAATCCCTTCAGTTTTTATTTCAAGTTGGTATGTACAGACCATACAGAATATGCACACATAACAAGGATATTTATGCATTATGATGTCAAGTATTAATTTTCTTAAATTATGATACTTTTAGAAAGAAAGAATTATCGTAAGTACTATGATTATAACCGGATTTGTCAGACATGTAATTTTAGAAAAAAAAATAATGAATTTCTTTATGATTCCATGAAGCTTCCAAAGAGAGGTTGAAGTGTAAGTAAGTAAGCAAAACTTTATTTCTATCCTGCCCTATCTCCCTATGGGGACTCAAGGTGATTCACAACATAAAAGGCAAACATTCAACGCCATAAAATACAACAATAGACTAAATAATTCCAAATAAATAAAACAGAAAATTTAACAATAAATCAAGTCACAAGAGGACAATAATAACCGATTGCACAATGTTAAAATAGGGTTAAAATGTTGTTCTTTTCAGCTGATGAAGACTGCCTCCCAACATCTTGAGACATGTCTCCTTTTGCTCTTTTAATATCCCACCAGGTACAATCTGTGAATTCATTTCTTGCTAGAATTAAAACTTCTATCTGTGCTTCCCCTTAGTGCTTTTGTTATTATTTTCTGTAAGTCAGGTAAAGTTCTGCAGTGGGCAGCCAAAAAGACAAATAGATCCAAGAACAAATCAAACATGAACTCTTCCCTAGAACTCACAATGACTACAATGAAACTTTCATATTTTGGATATATTGCAAGATGACATGACTCATTAGAAAAGGCCGTAATACTGGGTAAAACTCCAACCATTGGGTGGGAAATAATGTCAGGAGTGACTAGAGAAACTGCAAGTTGCTTCTGGTGTGAGAGAACTGGCCGTCTGTAAGGACGTTGCCCAGGGGATGCCCGGATGTTTTGATGTTTTTGCCATCCTTGTGGGAGGCTTCAATTCACAATGACTACATTGAAACTTTCATATTTTGGATATATTGCAAGATGACATAACTCGTTAGAAAAGACCGTAATACTTGGTAAAACATCAACAATTGGGGGGAAAATCATGTCAGGAGTGATTTGAGAAAATGCAAGTTGCTTCTGGTGTGAGAGAACTGTAACGTCTGTAAGGACGTTGCCCAGGGGATGGCCAGATGTCTTGATGTTTTTGCCATCCTTGTGGGAGGCTTCTCTCATGCCCCCACATGGAGAGCTGGAGCTGACAGAGGGAACTCATCCACACTCTCCCCAGATTTGAACCTCCAAGCTGTCGGTCTTCAGTCCTGCCGGCACAAGGGTTTAACCCATTGTGCCACTGGGGGCTTCTATCCATAGAAATGTAGTGCCATGGTGATAATTTATTTATTAGAAATTTTGGTACAGAAAATTCAACTTGCTAAGTCAAATTTATTTATTTTAAATATATTTCTAATTTTTTAATAATAATAATAATTTTAATTTATTATTCTATTATTTTGTCTTATTAGAAATGTGTTTTTAAAGCAAATTGTATTCAGAATAAACCAACTTGTTTCAGCAGATCCCTCAAAGGATTAGGAAGTTGGATGTCTCAGGCCTTACTGTTTCATAATGTAATTTCTCCCCAACAGTTTTCAGCGGATTTTCATCCTGCCTGGATCAGAACACTCGGAAATGAGGCAGCCCCCATTGAGTCAATGACTGCCTTACAAGCAAGGATCCGCTTTGGTTGCTTTCCAAATGTCAGGAGTCCATGTAAAGGGTTTTATAATCTGAGAAGACAATTTAATACTTCTTCTCTAATATGAAAGACACAAGCTTTCAGCAGAACCGGATATGGTATATAATCACAGTGGGACATGGTGTGCTATTAAACAGTAAAAGGCACCATGTGATTTCAGTGCTATTTACAGGACAGGGGAAATGCCTTAAAACATGCTGCTAATGCACAGGAGACATTGGGCAAGATAAACCTTGAACGTCCCTAAAAACACAATCTCCCCCATCCTCAATAAATAAAAGAAAGCATGAGCTTTGAGCTGTAGTCATGTGCATTTATCTATCTATCTAAGACTGAACAATAATCATATTTCTTTGAGCGTTGTCCAAATAAATGCAAAACATAAACTACAAAATGCAATAAAACCAAAAGCAATGCAAGATGTTTTTTTTAAAAGCCAAGACAAGAGTAAACAAAATGCTTCATTTTCAGGCATCACTGAAAATATTATAAAATATATTTTATTTATTTATTTATTTATTTATTTCGAGTATTTCTACCCCACCCTTCTCAACCCCCGAAGGGGGACTCAGGGCGGCTTCCAACCGGCATACGTTGATGCCTACAATTCACACAGTAAAATACAGAGTAACAATAAATTATAATAGTTAAAACATTACATTAATACAATAAAAATACAATAAAATGCCAGCCTGGTGGCCATCGTTTTGCCAAATCCATAATTAATAAATTCATTCCGCTTATCATAGTCCATTTCCAAAGCTTTAGTCGTCATTGTCCATTGTCAGTCTGCCAGATTATCCAAAGGCCTGTTCCCATATCCATGTTTTTAATTTCCTTCTGAAAGAGAGGAGGGATGACGATGATCTAATTTCCCTGGGGAGTGAATTCCACAGGCAGGGGGCCACCACCGAGAAGGCCCTGTCCCTCGTCCCCGCCAATCTCGTTTGTGACAAGGGCGGGGCCGAGAGCAGGGTCCCTCCAGAAGATCTTAAATTCCTAGGTGGGATGTAGAAGGAGATACATTTGGACAGGTACGCTGGGCCGGAGCCGTATTTCACGTTCCCTTGTGTTGTCCCTATTGAAAAAGTACTTTAATTAGATTGGAGCATTTGGATGACAAACTTAGAGCCTGGGTATATAGTAATAGACAAGACACTTTTCCAGGTAACCTGGCATCCATTTAGAATAGAGCTTTGGAGGTTAAAATCAGCACATGAATAAAAAGAAAACACTGTCATGGGCTGATCACTACCTATGAAGGCTTGGATTTGCTGGGATTCAGAGTCTTTGCTGTGGGTAAGAAATCTATTAGTGTGATTCACTCTAAGAGTCTATGGTATTGGGTTGTTGTAGGTTTTTCGGGCTCAAATAATACATCGGTTATTGTTATCTTCATGGCTCCTTCCATTGGCGGTATTGGCTGCAAGGAAGCTTTTCTTCTCAGCTCTTTTAAAATAAGTATAGTATTTCTCAATGGAAGTGTCTTGGGTTAATATAGTCTGGATTTCTCAGTAACCAACTTGCTGTGATGCAAAGCACTTTGCTGGAAAATTTCACATGGGAGGTAGATTTTATGGCTATGATTGAGTTATCCCATTTGGATAGACGAGCTTCATTTGGTCGAGCCTGATAGAAACAAGGTAGGAATATAGCCAACCACACTTTTAGTAGGACATTTCCTATCCTGATTGATAAGATCCTCGTCAATGTGCATTGAATACTTCTTAGCCTTTCCAGTATGCGTTGAATATATGCAATCTGCATTAAATTTTCTCTTGTTACATTGTGTGACGTAATGCTGGAACTCTTTCATTTTGCCCCACTTGTGACCACTTTCCACCTGACCCCAGTTATAGGTATATAAAATGGATATCAAAATTAAACATTTACTGATAATAAATCAGCATTTGCAAGGCTTGCTAAACAGACTTTCCTTTTTATGAAGTATAGCTGAAGCATTTTCTGCAGAGTCCACTGTAAACACTGCATAAGATTCATGTAAACATCTAAACCAGCCATTAGGTAACGTTTAGAAACCTTTTACTATTGTCCAATTTTTTATGACTCCAACATTGAGTGAAAGGTCGGGACCCACCGTTTAAGAAACAGTGTTTTAAATCATGCTGTTTTTGTTATTTATTATTTATTTACTTCATTTATATACCAGCAGGGACTCAAAGCGGTTTCCAACATATTCATGGCAAAAATTTAATGCCTAACAAACATCTAAGAACCTAGCATAAGAACAGCAATAACATAAAACTATTAATTAAAGTATTAAACCATATGAAATACAAACAAACAACATTTTATTTATTTATTTACCATATTTATACTCCACCCTTCTCACCCCTTAGGGAACTCAGAGTGGCTTACATCTACTGTATAGGCAGCTATTCGATGCTTCATGACCATACATTGAATAAAATAAAACATATAAATTAAAATAATCACTAAAAACATATCAAACATTAAAATCACTTATTTAAAATTGCTCAGTCCAATACCATAATCAGAGGCCATTCTATGTTCTCTTATTGCACTGTTACTAACCGAAAGCTTGGTCCCACATCCACGTCTTTAACTTTTCCCTGAAGGTCAGGAGGGAGGGGGCAGATCTGATTTCACTTGAGAGAGAGTTGTTGTTGACACCTCCCTTCCTCCTTCTAGCCAGTCTTCTGATTGGGGAGTCAGAAGGCTGGCTAGCCTATGTTGACTGGGACATCCTGAGAACCTCATCTTTTTTCCCGCCTTCCCTCTTGCCAAGAATACTAGATATGAGTAGCAGACAAGGAGGGCGAGACCTTCCAAAATATTTACAATCTGCTAAAAGCTTGGGAAATGTATTCTTTTTATCTGCAGTTCCCAAGATGTCCCAGTCTGTTACAGTAAGTTGTAGCAGGACCGTGTGTGTGTGTGTTGAAGAAAAACCTTATGATGGTAATTATTATGTGCAGCTGGTAATGTAGGTCAACTAGCAAACTTGGGCCACACCCGATAGGGTATAACTGCATGGGTTTTTAGAATACAGTTCTGGAGAGCTTTTTCTCTGAGGAGGTCTATGCTCAAAGGCTCTGCTCTGAGGAACAGGTTGGAGAGAAGCTGTTATGCTGCTCTAAAGGAGGCTATAGTGGAATAGCTGTTTTACTCAAGTTTTATGTTTTGTTCTCTCATTTGACTTAAGATGAAGATGCCTTATTTTGTGTTACTTACAAAGACTATGTAAGTTTCTTGCACTGTTTGTTTTTTGTATGCAACATTGCAAGTTCATGTTTATCTCTGCTATTAAGAGTAAAGATATTTCTGGTCATTTTTACTCTTGTCTGTGTGTCTTGAGCATGGGACGTGGGTAAGATCCGCTTGCTGTACAACACAGTCAACATGGTCTGCCCTGGTTGGGGCAATTTTGCTAGTTATGATCCAGAATAATTAATTTTTCCAAGCCCTGCTCTTTGTCCTCAAAACATTACTGCAGAACATTATTGTTACCTTTGGCATGTGTATTTATAGCTGGGACTGCAGCTGCTGAGTGAGCAAATGAAGGTCCTGTGGTGCTGATGGTGTTGTGTGGTTTTGTGGTGTTTCCCCAAAGCAAAATATGCAGGCAGATGCACTATTTTGTATCGCAATGTGGGGAAAGCAGTGGCAGGAGAAGGCACAAGAACAGAATCCTACCCAGAAAGATTTAAAGAACTGCTCTTAGATTATTATTCTTATAACAACCACAGGAGATGCTCTTAAAATACCTAAACCTTTTGTCATTTCCTCTTTTGTTCAAGGTTGAAAATTAAAAATGGTGGGGTATTTTTGAGAGTATTTGTACTCTTTATCTTTCCGGGCTTGTCATAAATCTGGTAAGGATACCAAGACAAATTAAACAACTAACATTCAATGATGCGTTTCTGATGCTTAAAATACCTCTAAACTAGGTTTAAAAATAAAGCCTCCTCTATATAGTTCCCTGAGTAAAACTTTAAAAAAAAGATTAAATTAATTAAATTAAACAACATTTAAAATAACAACAGTATAAAGAGGTCTGAAAAGGTTTATTTATTTATTTTATTTCATATATTTATAACCCCTGAAGAGGGACTCATGATTTAAGGACATTATCACACAAGGTAGGCAAATTGGCATTGTCACTGGCCAGATATGTGCAATTGAGATTGCACAATGCAATGGGTCTCTTCTGCTTCTGTGCTGTCATGCCAGCAATTTCATGATTTCTTCTTCTTCTCTCCCACCCCTTCCCCTTTGTTATTAACAAGCTGCCCTCTTTCCTTTTAGCTTATATAGTTACTTGGTTTTTTTAAAAAAAATGGAATTGCAAAATTGCTCTAAAATAAAAATAAAAAACTAAATAACAGCAGCAGCGCAGGTTACACAGATATGTAGAAGTAAGATCATGGGACCATGAACTGCTAATGAATCAGCACAACTGCACAATTGAAGTGAGGTGCAATATCGAAGGTGCTCATCCAAGAATAAGTCCATTAGGGATGTGCATTTCGGGGGAAATTGCTCCTGAATGTTGTGCCATTTTCTAACACCCCTCTATCCATTTTGCGGGAATGTTCATTTTTCGAAATGGGTGATATACCATTTTTGGGGGTGGCAGCCGGCTTTTTGTGAGCAATCCAGTCATAGGCGGCAATGGGGAGGTTTCACAGGCTCCCCTTTCTGTCATTTTTAAGGCTATCAGGATGAAAGTGGCCACACTAGGAGGACACATTTACCATTGTAAGCCTCACAAGTTTCATAGCGTTTGGGTCATCCCACAATTTTTAGTGATTTTTTAAAGTTTCCTACAGTAAATGGTCATTATTTTAAAAAAATCTCCTCCTGAAGTGTCTCTACAGGGAGCAGCAGCAGGGCAAAGAGAGGGTGTGTGAGTGAGTCAAAGACATGATCATTACAAACAACTTTCAAGGGCTTTGTTTATTTATTTTTTTTGGTTTTTTAAAATAAGTGTTTGGGGTGAGGAAGGCTGCTAATGCTAGACTGGTGCCGTGGGGCAGGTAGAAGCCACCCGAGGGTATACTCATGTGCACACACACACACAAGCCAGATGAACTGGGGCAGCAGGGGTACACAAGCCCAAACAGGTAAGGGCAGGGGAGGGAAAGAAATGAGAGAGTAAAATAGGTGATGATTTTTAATGTATTTTTGTGGAAGAAGGAGGGTGCAGGGCAGAGTGCAAACAGCAAAATAGATAGATAGGCCTGGGGAGGGATGGAAAAGAGAAATTATTTCATGGGGACTCAAGGGAGTCAGGTAATCACCTCTCCCTTCCTTTTATCACTCCCAACAAAAAGTTAAGCCTTAAATAACAAGCAAAGAAGCCTTTTTGAAACAGCCCCCCTGTTTCAACAACACATCCACACTGAACTCCCTAGCAAAATAAGGAGAAAAAGGTGGACTGAAATGATGGCAAATGGCAATCCAAAGCAGCTAAAGCCCCTTCCACACAGCTGAATAAAATTGCACATTATCTGCTTTGAACTGGGATATATGGCAGCGTGGACTCAGATAACCCAATTCAAAGCACATATTGTGGGGGGTTTTTTTGCCTTGATATTCTGGGTTATATGTCTGTGTGGAAGGCCCCCAAGTCAATGAAAGTGAGTGCAAGCCAAGCAAATAGCAATAGCAAAGCAGAAAGAGCAGCAGAGCACAGGAATGTGTAACCTCCCTCACACACAGCCAGGATGCGACTGGGAAATGGAGGAGCGCTCCCCAGTATTTATAGACTCAGCTTGGAAAAAAGACACAAGAAATGGTTCCTTCTTGCAATTGGCTCAGACAGCAGGGACCTGGCTGATGCTTTGTGTGCTGCAAGGTTGCCTTTGGAAATTTAAATACAGGTGAAACCAGTGCTGCGTTAGGTGTTGTGGCCAGGGGAAAAAACCTCATGCTGCCCATGCTATTATGGCTGAAACGAAAACACAGAATTAGACCAATCTCAGTTTAGAAAATTAATATGTGCACAGCCCTAGTGTCTGCTATCAATGATAGCATGACTATAGTGGAATAGCAGGTTATTCCTCCTCCCCCATTGCTGAAAAATAGCCAGGGAGAAAGTAATGCCCACATCCTAAGACAAGGCATGCTACAGTAATGAGACCAGAAAGAAGTTATGGCAGGATTTTGATATTGCCTTCATGATTTTAGGAGTAGGTGTTCCTTCGCTACTTCGCAGTTCGCTTATTGCAAACTTGCTGTTTCGTGGATTTCAAAAAATATTAATTTAAAATATATATCTTGGTATTTTCGCTGTTTTGTGGGGGTTTGCCGCCGCCGCCGCTCTCCAAGGTGCTTTCCCTCCTCAGTCCTTCCTCCCTCCTTCCAGCCTTGAAGGCCATCTTTTCGCTATCTCCATGCAAACTTATCTCTGTCTCTATACAGCTTCCTCTACCTGTCTGCACTCAATTCCCTATCTGCCTTCTGTCAAAAACAAATCTCAATTGGTTGGAATTAGTTGACATCAATCAGGCTTGCTTAACTTCAACAATTATTGTAATGTACCTTTAAGTCATTTCCAACTTATGGCAACCTACAGTGAATCTGTTATGGGGAATTTTCTTCTGCAAGATTTTTCAGAAAGGGGTTGCCACTGCCTTCCTCTTAGGCTGAGAGAGTGTGATTTGTCTATTTTTCCTATTTTGGTTTTCAAGCCCTGTATAACATTATTAGTATTATTATTACTGACACAAAAACACAGTATGTCACAGCAAACGAGATCTCTATGCTGGATTTCATATCACAAAAGCACAAGTCGAACACTTCCCAAGCGTCAAGGACTAGGTGATGTATTTTCGAATGATGTGTGCAGATCTAAGTAAGGTGGCCTTTTGCAGTTGACAGATCGTGATTTTGTCAATGTTTATTGTTTCCCAATGCCGGCTGCGATCTTCTGACATGGTTGATGACCACCTGTACTGTTTATGGCAGAGCCTTTGAAGTTCAGTTTTGAGGTCCTGATAGCGGCTGAGTTTTTCCTGTTGTTTTTCCTCAATGCGACTGTCATCCGGTATGGCGACATCAATAATCCAAACTTTTTTCTTTTCCACAATCGTGATGTCTGGCGTATTGTGTTCCAAAACTTTGTCAGTCTGGATTCGAAAGTCCCACAGTATTTTTGCGTGTTCATTTTCTACTACCTTTGAAGGTTTATGATCCCACCAGTTCTTTACTACTGGCAAGTGGTACTTGCGACATAAATTCCAGTGAATCATATGGGCCACAGAGTTGTACCTCTGTTTGTAATCCATCTGTGCAATTTTCTTGCAAAGGCTGAGGATATGATCTATGGCTTCATCAGCTTCCTTGCACAGTCTGCATTTTGGGTCATCAGCTGATTTTTCAATCCTGGCCTTAATTGCATTTGTTCTGATGGCTTGCTTCTGGGCTGCAAGAATCAGGCCTTCTGTCTCCTTCTTCAGGGTTCCATTCGTGAGCCATAACCAGGTATTATTATTAATTATTATTATTATTATTTATTCATTTTTATCCCCCTGACTTCAAATTGCCCTCCATCTTTCTCTTTATTAGTCTTTATTTTTATCAGTCTCAAAGATTCTATGGCATTCCATTATTTACTGCAGACATACTCAACCCAATACTCTAGCCATCCTTCTCCACTGTCCTGGTGCTGACACTGCTAAAAAAATCTTCCAGCTAGACAGAGGATAAGGACAAGCTAGACAGGGTTAAATAGTCATTATAAAAAGGAGTTTCACTGCCAGAGGCTTTTAAAACTGGGATATGCCTATATTTTCTTTGTTTATATGATGCCTTTCCCTTCAAGCAAGGGCACTAAGTGACTCAACTGGAATGGAAGGCATCATTATGACAATGTCCCCTTCCTTGCCTAAAACCTTGCTGCAGACCTTTGGCCAGTGAGGTGGTTTCCTTGTATGTAATCCAGACTCCACCATCCCACCCCACCTCCCTGGCTGGGACATCAAATTATAACTCGGCATGAGGGCCACTTGTGTCCTTCCAAATGATAGCCACTGCCATACCAATGGGAGGAAAGCTGGAAGCTGTATTCCAATAAGGAATTAACCTAAGTGGCTCTCTGCTACTATAATCAAACACCGCCTTGAAACATCTGCAACAAAAGACAGGTTGAGCATCCCTTGGGACCAGAAGTGCTTGGGATTGGGGATTTTTTTCAGATCTTGACATACCTGTATTTGCATGTATGCCCATAATGACGTAGCTTTGAAACGGGACCCAAGTCTAAATACAAAATTAATTGACATTTCATATACACAGCTTAAAGATAATTTTACGCATACTGTTTTTCATAATTTTGTGCATAAAGCAAACATAGCCTGTAGTGAACCACTAGAACCATGCCTCTTAAACATGGCCACACAGCCCAGAAAACTCACAGCAACCCAGTAACTCCAGCCATGAAAGCCTTCGATAACACATTAATTGACATAGATCAAAATCCTTTAAACAGGCCTATTTACCTTTTTGCTACCTCAATGACTTTATAAACTGCTGTGCATGTTAGTTACCATGAAAAGGATGGTAGAAATTCTTAGTGATTCTGCCTTGGCCTAGCTCAGGCCTCTTCTGCCATATGAAATCCAGATTATCTGTTTTGAACTGGATTATATGGCAATGTAGACTCATACAATCCAGCTCAAAGCAGATAATGTGGATTATCTGCTTTGATAATCTGGATTATATGGCAGTGTAAATATCATTATGGCCAATTTTGTTTAAATGTTAACCAAAGGTATGTTTCATGCACTATAATAATTGAGGTCTTCTAAATAGCTAACAAGAGTAAATATTGCAGATGGGCACATTCAGCAGTGGGACATGCTGCCTCGAAGTGTGATGGGGGCTGGATCCTTGCTGCCATTTAATCCAGTTTCTGAATCTGCTTTGAACTGAGTTATATGTTGTAACTCATAGTTATATCTTACAAATATGTAACAAATTTTGAAAAAAATGTTCCTGGTTTGAAACTCTTATTTTCTGTTTAATTGTGAGGTACTTACTTTGAGCCATTCCAGACAGGCCCTTTATCCCAGGATCTGATCCCAGGTGTGGACTCAGATAACCCAGTTCAAAGCAGATATTGTGAGATTTTCTGCCTTAATATGTGCGCATTCAGAAGAAGACCTACAAGTCACTCTAAACATCTTTGCAGAAGCATAGGAGAAGCTCTGCCTGTCATTGAACATCAAGAAAATCAAAGCGCTCTTCCAGCAGTCACCAGCCAATCCCTCTCCAATGGTGTAACATTAGAAAATGTTGACAATTTCCGCTACCTTGGCAGCCACCTCTCCACAAAAGTCAACATTGGCACTGAAACACAACACCGCCTGAGCTCTGCGAGTGCAGCATTTTCCCAAATGAAGTAGAGAGTCTCTCAGTTCTTGTGGGTTTTTTCGGGCTATATGGCCATGTTCTAGAGGCATTTCTCCTGACGTTTCGCCTGCATCTATGGCAAGCTTCCTCAGAGGTGAGGTCTGCTGGAGCTGGGAAAAAAGGGGTTTATATATCTGTGGAATGACCAGGGTGAGACAAAAGGCTTTTGTAAGTTGGGTTAGGTGTGAATCTTTCAATTGACCACCTTGATTAGCATACAATGGGCTGACTGTGCCTGGAGCAAACTCTTCTGTAGAAGAAGTAGAGAGTGTTTGAGGACCGGGACATCCGTAGGGATATCAAGATGCTTGTTTATAAAGCTATTGTCCTCCTAACCCTGCTATACGCCTGCGAGACATGGACAGTGTACAGACGTCACATGCAACTCCTGGAACGATTCCATCAGCGCTGCCTCTGGAAAATCCTACAAATCTCTTGGGAAGACAAGTGGGCAAATGTCAGCATGCTGGAAGAAGCATAGACCCCCAGCATTGAAGCGATGGTCCTCCAACATCAACTCCACTGGACCAGCCACATTGTTTGGATGCCCGACCATTGTCTCCCAAAGCAGTTGCTCTACTCCAAACTCAAGAACGGAAAATGGTTGGGCAGGAAAAGAGATTCAAAGATGGGCTCAAAGCCAACCTTAAAAACTCTGGCATAGACACTGAGAACTGGGAAGCCCTGGCCCTTGAGCGCTCCAGCTGAAAGTCAGCTGTGACCATCAGTGCTGTAGAATTTGAAGAGGCATGAATGGAGGGCAAAAGAGAGAAATGTGCCAAGAGGAAGGCATGTTAAGCCAACCCCAACCAGGACCGCCTTCCGTCTGGAAACCAATGCCCTCACTGCGGGAGAACATGCAGGTCAAGAATAGGGCTCCACAGTCACCTACGGACCCACCACCAGAACACTGATCTTGGGGGACAGTCTTACTCAAGACGAGGGATCGCCTAAGTAAGTAAGTAATATCCCAGAATATCAAGGCAGAAAATCCCACAATATCTGAGTATTGACTCATGTACAGTTCAAAGCAGATAATGTGGGATTTTCTGCCTTGATATTCTGGGATATAGGGCTGTGTGGAAGGGCACAGAGTTATTTGAGTCCACACTGCCTTATATTGTAGTTCAAAACAGATAATGTGGGGTTTTCTTCAGGTGTGTTAGGGGTCAAAGGGCCCTTCCACACAGCCCTTTAGCCCAGAATATCAATGCAGAAAATCCCACAATATCTTCTTTGAACTTGGTTATCCATACTCAGATAATGTGGGATTTCCTGCCTTGATATCTTGGGATATAGGGCTGTGTGGAAGGACCCTTAGGCCCTTAATACTCCTGAATAAAATCCCACATTTAGCTGTTTTGATATTCTGAGTTTGGAAGGAAGAGGACTTCCTAGAGGCGCCTCCCTTTCTTTAATCGAGGCAGGGACAGTCCATCCACGGGGCAGGGGCGTGGCTATCCCGAGGTGGGCGTGGCCTCCCCGCCCTGAAGCGTGGCTCCGCCCCCTTTCCCCGCGCAGCCGGCAACCTACCTGCCGCCAATCGGGGACGGAGGCTGCACAGCGGAGGGCGACCCTCCTTCTCTCGCCTGCCCGCTTGCTTGCTTGCTTGCTTGCCGGTCCAGATCTGGGGGCATCCCTGGGGCCAAGGTCAAGGTAAGCGGGGCGGCTTTGGCTAGCTTCTTCCTCGCCCGGCTGGGAAGCTTGCTTGGTTGAAGAGAAGCCACCAGAGTTTGGTTTGGGTGTTAGCTCTTCATAGAATCTTAGAGTTGGAAGAGACCTCATGGGCCATCCAGTCCAACCCCATTCTGCCAAGAAGCAGGAAAATCGCATTCAAAACACTCCCGACAGATGGCCATCCAGCCTCTGTTTAAAAGCCTCCAAAGAAGGAGCCTCCACCACACTCCGGGGCAGAGAGTTCCACTGCTGAACGGCTCTCACAGTCAGGAAGTTCTTCCTCATGTTCAGGTGGAATCTCCTCTCTTGTAGTTTGAAGCCATTGTTCCATTGAGTCCTAGTCTTTTGCACTTTTCCAGGTCGGACTGGTAAACGGATTGGAAGGGGAAGGGAGGTGCATCTTCATTGCAGTTTGGCACCAATTTAATCCTCGATGCTCTCTATAGGGAGTTGGTGATGCACCCTGTAAAACCTTGTAAAACCCCATCTCTCATGACCCTATGGGGATGACAAACTGCGCCAATGTATTGATGAAAGCTTTCATGGCCGGAATAACTGGGTTGCTGTGAGTTTTCTGGACTGCACGCGCGTGTTCCAGAAGCATTCTCTCCTGACGTTTCACCTACATCTATGGCAGGCATCCTCAGAGGTTGTGAGGTCTGTTGGAAACTAGGCAAGTGGGGTATACATATCTGTGCAGGCATATAGCTGAGTTGTATGTGAGAAGGCCTTACTGGTACATTATTTAAACTGTTATTTATTTATTTACGTCATTTATATGCCGCCCTTCTCATCCCGAAGGGGACTCAGAGCAGCTTACAAGATATATTTTCATACAATATATTATATTGTTAGCATAGTACAATATCAGTATTATATATTACTATATTGCACTATACCATTATATTGTAATATTATTAGTAGTATTACATGTAATGTAAATATATAATTATAATTATAATATTGTATTATTATTACTAATATTATATTGTATTATTATTATTATGTTGTATTATTATTATATTGTATGTTGTGTTTATTCATATGATCTGATCACCATGCTCAATATATCCCATATGCATGGGGGTATTGGGATAACGATACAAAAGGTTTGCTAGGGTAGATCCTCAGACCCCCTTCCCAAATCAAACAAAGCCCCCGAACCGAAGCAAATTAACCCCCCCCCCCCCCAAATCAAAATCCTGGCTATGGGTTTGTATCTGAGGAATGTCCAGGATGGGAGAAAAGCTCATAAACCCAATTTTCCTAGTTTCCAACAGACCTCACAACCTCTGAGGATGCTTGCCATAGATGCAGGCAAAACGTTAGGAGAGAATGCTTCTAGAACATGGCTACATAGCCCAAAAAACCTAGAACAACCAAGTAACTCCAGCCATGAAAGCCTTCAACAATACATAGAACTCTTGTTGGATGCAAGTGTGAATGTTACAATTGGCCAAATGTGGAGAATTTCAACAGAAAGGAGGAAACCATGAAAATGAACAAGATCTGGCTAACAGCATTTTAAAAACTCTAAGATCGGGACAGTAAATAAAGAGCAACACTAAAAAAACAGCGGAATTCCAGAAAAGAATCAATCAGGGCCAGCTAATACCTCCCAACAAAGGATTCCTTCCAAGCAGGAATCAGCCAGGCTTTCAAGCTGCAAGGCTATTCAGTGCTAATCAAGCTGGCCAATTGCAACATTCACACTTGCCTCCAACAGACAAGAGTTCTTTCTCCCACCCTGGACATTCCACAGAGATATAAACCTCACTTGCCAGACTGCCCAACCTCTGAGGATGTCTGCCATAGATGTGGGTGAAACGTCAGGAGAGCATTATTTATTTATTTATTTATTTGCGACATTTATATGCCGCCTCTTCTCACCCAAAAGGGGACTCAGAACGGCTTACAAGTAATATGTAAATACAATATATTATATTATTATCATAGCACAATAGTAGTATTATATATTACTATATTGTTCTATATCATTATACTGTAATATTATCAGTAATATTACATGTAGTATAAAATATATAATTATAATATATTATTATTAGTATTGTATTGTATTACATTATAATATTATAAATATTATATGTATATAAATATATTATATTATATTATATTATATTATATTATATTATATTATATTATATTATATTACATTATATTATTAGCACAGTGCAGGAGATAAGATGGAACTGTCTTCCTGGCCCCTCTCTTCATTCTGGTCTAGAATGCTTTTGGAACATGGCCATACAGCTCAGAAAACTCACAACAAGCCCACAAACTGCACTGATTCTACAGTGGAGATACATCCTTAGGATGCACCAAGTCACCCTTCCTCAGGCCCTAGCTACACTGCCATATGATCCAGTTTCTGGATCCAGATTGTCAGTTTTGAACAGGATTCTGTGTGTCTACACTTACAGGTAGAATCTGGATTATAGGGCAGTGTCCATGTGGCCCCAGATTCCTTGCTCCAGATTCTGAGGTTTACAAACTGCCCTGACCTGGCCACTCCTGCTCCAGATCCCTTCTATACAGCTGAATAGAATCCCACATCATCTGCTTTGAACTGGGTTATATGGCAGTGTGGACTCAGATCACCCAGTTCAAAGCAGATATTGTGGATTATCTGGCTTGATATTCTGGGTTATATGGCTGTGTGGGATGGACCTGAGAGGAGCTGGCTTGGTTGTGCTGCTTATCGCCCCTTTCCCACCTATTCTCATTAATCAGGGTTTGGGAAGTCTTCCAGACAGACCCTATATCCTAGGATCTGATCCCAGGTTTTCTGCTTTAAACTGGATTATATTAGTCCACACTCCTAGATAACCTGGGACAAACAGGGCTTAGGGGCCCTTCCAGACAAGCCCTATATCCCAGGATCTGATCCCAGGTTTTCTGTTTAGCCCAGATTATCTGGCAATGCAGACTCATATAATCCTTTTTAAAGCAGAAAACCTGGGATTGGATACTGGGATATAGGGCCTGTCTGGAAGGGCCCTGTGTGTCACTTGTCATTCTGCACTTAAAAAAAAAACAAAAACAAAACCTGTCCTTGAAAATGCCAGGGGCATTTTTGCTGATTGTTTTCCAGTGGTGATTTCCCCCAATTTCTAGAGTTTTGTGAGCTTAAGGATAGTCATTTGATCTAATGGATATAAGCTTCCCAGGAACTCACTTGGATAGTGATGGGGATCACATAGCTGTCCAGGTGGTGCTGGAGTACAACTCCCATCAGTCCCAGGCAACACCCCCAATCAGCTAGTTGTCTAGTTTCCTTGGCCTTCCAGTTGTTGTTGGACTTCCTAGCCACCATAGTTAATGGTGAGGTTAATGGGAGTTACTAAATAACAGAGGACTGTAGCTCACCCAGCCTGTTATTTTGTTGTTTTTTTAAAAGAATATAGTCTAAAATGACCTTTGATGGAGCGCCACCATCAGCTCAGTGTGGCCGAGTTGTATCTCCTTCGCTTGACAAAACTCTCCAGGATTTCAAATGGGAATTTTCTCCAGCCATATCTGGATGTATCAGAGATTTGAACACAAGTCTTAACATGCTGTGCCCAAGAAGTGCAGTTCCCCCTTGTGTGTGGCCCCAATTCTATTGAAACAGCATACTTTCCGGGTTGTTGTAAGTTTTTTGGGACTATATGGCCATGGTCCTGAAGCATTCTCTCCTGACGTTTCACCTGCATCTATGGCAAGCATCCTCAGAGGTAGTGAAGATGCTTGCCATAGACGCAGGCGAAATGTCAGGAGAGAATGCCTCTAGACCATGGCCATATAGCCCGAAAAAACCTACAACAACCCAGTGATTCTGGCCATGAAAGCCTTCGACAAGAGCATACTTTCCCATTATTGCTTTCAAGGGCCCTTCCACACAGCAATATAACTCAGAATATCAAGGCAGAATAACCCACAGTATCTGCTTTGAACTGGAATATCTGAGTCCACACTGCCATATATTCCAGTTCAAAGCAGAAAATGTGGAATTGTATTCTGTTGTGTGGAAGGGGCCCAAAGCAGAGTTTGGACAGTCAGACAGATTTGCCAAGCAGAAGGGAGGAAAGCTGTCCCCAACTGTAAGTCTTTCTCTAACACTGCAATTGAAGGTGATCTGTCTCTTAAATAAAATATCTGGCCAAGGTGTCGTGATTTCTGGACTTAGAGAAATATGATCCCAGGTGCGGATCTGAAAGTACTTTAGCTGTGCCTGTCTGCCAGCTGGGAGCAAGGGCATAAAATATTTACAAGCAAGTGATTTCAGTTTCACAAAGATGCAGTGACCAGGCCCGGCTTGTTTTTGTTTTAAATCCAGTTGTTTAGTAAAAACAGGACTTAACACCCTGCCTGCACTTTAGCTATATATGTGTGTGTTTACGAGGTATTGTCCAAAAGCACGTATCTGCACGAGTGGAAATGTTCAAGGCCGACCCTGCCATTGTGCAGAGAGAAGCCGGTTGTCCAAGGTAGCAAAGTTGGGCTGCAATGAAAAGACATCAAATCCTTGCTTGTTTATTTTGTTATCATTGTATTACACAGTGAGCAGATGAGGGGGAATGGTATTTGTGGTATTTGGTTCTGGTGCCAAAATAACTTAGGCCCTTCCACGCATCTGAATAAATTCCCACATTATCTGCTTTGAACTGGAATATATGGCAGTGTGGACTCAGATAACCCAGTTCAGATATTTTGGATTTTCAGCCTTGATATTTTGAGGTATATGTCTGTGTGGAAGGGCCCTTAGAAGGCCTTGAAAACTATGGGTTAAATCCATTTCTCATCCTGATTAAACTTGCTACATTCATATAAATAGAAACTTATATAAGTGATGCTTTACAAGTCACATTTATTTCCATTCTATTCTAGTAAGATCTACCATGTCTCTTGATCTAGGGCAGTGGTTCCCAGCCTTTTTTTGATCTGGGACCACTCTCCAACATTAGTACCAAAAGTTATCCAGCTGACAAAGGCATAGGAGCAAAGCTTTTCTAAATAGACAAGGGCGACTTTACATCTCAGGGCCCTTCCACACAGCCCTATAACCCAGAATACAGTATCAAGGCAGAAGATCCCACAATATCTGCTTTGAACTGGGTTATCTGAGTCCACACTGCCATATATTCCAGTTCAAAGCAAATAATGTGGGATTTTATTTAGCTGTGTAGAAGGGGCCTTAGCCCCCCCTTTAAAATAAAATAATAATAAATAACACAGCATCATGGGAGCCTTATTTTTGGAATATCAACTGTGGCAACAATAAATGCTTCATCTTTCATGGTGGATTTTACAGGGAAGGTTATGTTCTCATTTTCCTACAAGGAGGAATAGATCTGGCACTTGGAGCTCCCTTAATAGTTGTGTTGATTGGCTAAATGGTTCTTGCAAAGCAAATGCCTCAAGACATATCTGAATTTTCTATGCAATATGAACAGATTCATCAAAGGGTACCATTTCCCCTCTGCGGAAGAGCCATACCTCAAGGTTTTTTGGCTGGATCCTAGACAGGTTTAATCAGCATTAAGCTCCCCAGAATGATGGCTGAGATACGCTTCCCTGGGGGCTTACTTCTGAGTAACTGTGGGTAAGATTTTACCTATGGTGAAGGGATGGGAATCATGCAGCCTTACATAATTTGATAGGCTGCCCCTCATAGCATTCCAAACCATTGGCCGTATGGCTGGGGTTCATGTGAATTGTAGTTTGGCAACATTTGGACAGCCATCCATTTCCAAAGTCTGCCCCACTTGCAGCTTCATTGCTTGGTAACTGCAGCAGCAAATGGCAACTTGTCTGATAATATCGCTTGGAAGGTTGTGAGATGATGAAGCCATCCTAAATTGGGTAGTGGTAGGCAGATACTCTGGGTCCCACAGCATCATTCTACCATGGCTCAGTTCTATGTGTATTTAACATAATGTCATTACGTACTTTTCCTTGCAAGACCTTTTGTCCCTCCCAATGACACCTTACAGCACAAACCTTTTCTACTGAGACGGTTTATACATGCAGCAAGTGAGGACAAGACATAAAGGAATCCAGTAGCACCTTTGAGACAAACTAGTTTATTTTGACATACACAGCTACTGTGTAGACCT
The DNA here is from genome assembly GCF_025583915.1 of Anolis sagrei ordinatus. Taxonomy (NCBI): domain Eukaryota; kingdom Metazoa; phylum Chordata; class Lepidosauria; order Squamata; family Anolidae; genus Anolis; species Anolis sagrei. Next base: position 156,098,930 of record NW_026845477.1, on the reverse strand, counting down.
GACCCACCACATTTGGCTGCAAGGAAGTTGGTGGGAGTTTGTCCATGGAAGGATGTCATGCTGATTTTTCCAATTATGTATCCTCCAAATGTTTTGGGCTATAGCCGCCTCCCCTGCAATCAACAGGGCCTGCAAGATAGTGGGAATTATTTAGGGCAATGGTTCCCAACCTTTTTTTTGGACTAGGGTCCACTTGACCAGGGACTACTCTCCAACAATAGTACCAATGTTTTCTGGGCACAGTGCCGCTCTATCTCTTTTTTCCATACCCTGCAGCATGCTCCGCCCTTCACTTACACCTTCCCAGTGAGGTGCCCCCTCACCTCGTCATCGGGACCGCGTTTAGTCACTTCTTTCTCGAATCCTGGTGAGTGGATTTTCTTCTACCATAGTTGTACAGCGCCGCCCCTGCTGCTTTCATACGGTCTCCGCATACTGCCATTTTTTAGTTCCCCCACCATATGCAGCGACCACAGATTCTCCAATGCGGCTCGGAAGTTTCAGCACCGGCCCTATAAGACGACACCCGGCGTATAAGACAGCCCTGACTTTTGGGATAATTTTCCTTGGTTAAAAAGTAGTCTTATATGCCAGAAAATACAGTAATCAGTTTTTGGTCAACTTTAGATTCGGTTTCATTATTTGGAGTGCTGATTTAGAAAAATGCAATGGATAAACCGTGTCAGCTCTAGTTTCTGATACATAACATATGCCATCCAGCAGTTGCCATCTGCTCGCGCACAGAAAACTATATTTAATAAGCCTCGGCACTATAAAAGGGTTTTGCTAAACCAGCCGCTCTCGTTGCAATGATGTAGTAATGGTGAGGCCATGGACCATATTTTAGTTCTTGCAGACCACTGGCGGTTCACAGAACACAGGTTGGGAACCACTGTTCTAGGGTAACTGCTTAATGGATGGTTGGTAATAACCAGACATGGAACCATTACAACAGATTGGTCACCATTCTTTTTCCAGACACAATTGGAAGAGCTTACTTGCTTTTAAAGCTGGAAATGGCTTTAAATTTGATACTTATGGGACTCCTCCTTCCCCATCATCTTTAGAATCGGCTCTTTCATTGTGTTCTATCTAGGATTTGTGTCAGAAATGAGAGAAGGAAGATGGAGGCTTTCTCAGAAAATGTCTCTACGTTACAATGCCTTCTTCCACAAAGGATAGTTCATCTGTGTCCTTGCTGTTTTTCACTAGGTGTTGAAGAATGTTTCATTTCAGCAGTCTTTTTGTGGTTTTTGGATCTGGCAAACTGTATTTTTATCTTTTGCTTGCGACGATTGTCCCTGTCTCCTAGGCTGGTGGTTTTATATTGCATTTATAGAACTGTAATTTAGAAACGATGTAGGCTATCTTATCTAGTACTTTTGTACTAGATCATTTCCAAATTCCAAACTTTTGCACCAGAGAGCTATCATTATAAAGGTGTAACTAAACAACATGAGATCACAAGTAGTGAATGGGATTGCTCAAGAGACAGTTGACAGCAGTTCCATTTTGGGGAATTAAATGTTGCAATATAGAAACTCCATATTTCTTTCATTAAAGATGAACTAAAGTGAATATCAGTTAATGTTTTTACTCAATACCTTCCTTAAGGTTTGAGAGTCAGTTTCATCTTGCCATTTTTCCTGTGGTGTTTATGCACACACATGCTCGTGCGCGCGCACACACACATACACACATATACATAAATTTGCACACACATATGTGCCAATGGAGGATCAATTGATTTTCTTTAAGTGTCACAAGCTTTAACAACAGTGAAGAAGAGCATACATCAGCAAGTGCAGCTTGCATGGTAAAGTACATCTGCTGTCATGCAACCAGTAACACAATAGGGTACAGACAACTAGTGTAAATGAGCTCTCCAAGGTACTGAACCCTATCCTCACACCCGCTTCAGCACCATTGAGAGCTCCTTTAAAGCTCCCACCAAACCTGATAGCACCTTCTCCTGCTCTCCATAGATTGGGAACCATTTTGTCACAAGAATCTCTGCCTTCTTAATGCCACCTTTATCCTATCTTACTTTTGCATCTACTTACCAAGGCAACACTTTTCTAGATTGTTTCCTGCATTCTCCGTAACAGAAGTTTCACAATGGCTTCTGTGGAGCCCCTGCAGTTCCTTGGTGAGACGTTCAGGAGCAGTGGGTATATTTCTGTGGTATACAGTTTGTTCATCAAACCCATCATCCCCTGTAATGTGCAGCCATGGAAGTGTTGGTTTTGAGCAGAACTTAGGGCCCTTCCACACAGCCCTATATCCCAGAATATCAAGGCAGAAAATCCCATATTGTCTGAGTGTGGACCCAGGTCCCATCCACAAAGCCCTATATCCCAGAATATCAAGGCAGAAAATCCCACAATATCTGCTTTGACCAGGGTTATCCGAGTCCACACTCAGATAATGTGGGATTTTCTGCCTTGATATTCTGGGATATAGGGCTATGTGGAAGGGCCTCAGATAACCCAGTTCAATGCAGATATTGTGGAATTTTCTGCCTTGATATTCTGGGTTATATGACTGTGTGGAAGAACCCTTAGGCTTTGGAGACCTGAATTTAGATCTCTGCTTGGCCATGGCAACCCACTGAGTGACCTTGGGCAAGTCACATACCTTCAACCTCAGAGGAAGGCATAGGCAAAACCTCTCTGAATAAAGCTTTCAAGAAAATCTCATGATAGATTTGCCTTAAGGCTGCTATAAGTCTCAAATAACTTGAATGTATACAACAACAACAACAACACCATCAACAACAACAACTCTCAAATGTAATATGTTACAACTGGAATGTTAGTAGTGATACAACATCCTTAGGGCCCTTCCACACAGCCCTATAACCCAGAATAGGGCTGTGTGGAAGGGCCCTAAGGATGCTGTATCACTACTAACATTCCAGTTGTAACACATTATATTTAGAGTTGTTGTTGATGTTGTTGTATACATTCAAGTTATTTGTGACTTATAGCAGCCTTAAGGCAAATATATCATGAGATTTTCTTGAAAGATTTATTCAGAGAGGTTTTGCCTTTGCCTTCCTCTGAGGCTGAAAGTATGTGACTTGCCCAAGGTCACTTAGTGGGTTGCCATGGCCAAGCAGGGATCTAAATTCAGGTCTTCAGAGCCTAAGGGTCCCTCCACACAGTCATATAACCCAGAATATCAAGGCAGAAAATTCCACAATATCTGCATTGAACTAGGTTATCTGAGTCCACACTGCCATATATTCCAATTCAAAGTAGAACATGTGAGATTTTATTCAGCTGTGTGGAAGAGGCCCCAATCCAACACTCAGGCTTATAAATCCCACTGGCTGTCTCCATTTGGGAGAAGTATAGGCACAACAGCATTGTTTTTAAATGCTGTTTGTAATAATTATAATAAGAGAACAACTGATAACATTCATATTGTTTTAGTCTGATGAATCACATCTCCTCTTACTCCCAGCACATTGCTTTGGGGGAGTCATTTTCCAAGGATGATGTGACCCTGTTGGCTACTGAATTCTAAAGACATCACAAAGTACCTTCCTGTCCTCTCTCATGCCGATTCTTCCACCTGGAGTGCTTTTCTAAATGCATAATAAATAAACAGATGTTTATATCCAAAAGCATTTATCTAACTTTGGCTGTGTGGGTTTTTTGTGTTCCAGGATAGCTAAGCAAGGTTCTTGTGGGGTGATTTAGACAAAAGAGAGCCAAGGTCAAAGGCGTTGAGATTAGCTAAATGCTTCTTTGTGGCTTACCTCTGTTTTGGCATGGATTTTCAGAGTAAATGTAAGTTCCTGTATCTACCACAATATGTTCATGATCTTGGAGAAATCTGGAGCTATTTTCAGTACTATCCCCCAGTAAAAAGTCCATTCTTTATTCTACTGGTGAATTGATTAAGCTTTGCATGACTATGCAATGAGGACTAATTAGAATCAGATCATGGGGTCTCCCATTTTCAGAGCAACACTGCTGAGGGGTGTCAGCTCTCTTCCAGCTGAACAAAGAGGCAATGATATGATGGGGTCACCTTCCTATAGACAGGGGTTACAAGGAACAATTGACCAATGTGGGTGACCAGCTTGTGAAAAGTCTGAAAGCTTTAAAATGCCATCAGGGTGAGAGGTTATAAACAGGGAGCTACAATGAGGAATTGATGGAAAAGTAGAGGAAGGACTTCCTGCCTTACCATCCATAAGGAAGCTTGCCCATATACCATGCTATACCATGCTTCCGGTGTAAGATTAGTTACTATTTTCCAATTCCTTGCGATTATAATTCTTGCCACTGTGAATAAAATAATCAATTCTTTCTTTTCCATTTCGAAATTCAACTTTGTGGCATCCATTAGTAATGCTAATCTAGCCTCTGGAGTAATATATGCTATATCGATAAATATATAGCATGGTATAGGGAGGTATGGAATATAGCCTTAAATGATAAACTAACAATGGAAATGAGGATATTTGGGGGGAATCCAACGGATCAGATTTTGATGCATACTGGTTTGGTCTTTATTAAATATGCTTTAGAGAGTGAAAATGGAAAACAATATAACCCTGTTGGTCAGGAATTTTGGATTTGGCATTTGATTAATAGTTGACTTATAAATATATGACGAAGGAAAGGATACTTGTTCAGGCCTTGGTGGTGGGGCTATGTGTTTGTAAAATGTTCACTGTTTTGTGTTTTGTTTACACTGTAAATTGTTAATGTATGTAAATAAAATCTTTTTAAAAGAAAGGAAGCGTGCCCATATTCTGGACAAAGGATCCAAACTCCCATGATTATTCAGAGGCCCAGAACACTATCCACATCATGAACAGATTGGGAATTTTTAGCTAGTTGCATCAGAACTTATGTTTTGCTTCTAACCTTGGTGCTATAAGCTTGTAACTACTATTAAGGGATGGTGCAATGTAAGATGGCTTTCTTAGATCAAAACTATTATTTCCCACTCTCTTTACCTATGGTATGTCTTGATCAGTATTGGATGGGATTTTCATTTCCCATGGAAAGCACAATGTTTCTGCAAAGTCAGAGGTGGAGGAAAGGCAAATACGTGAAATCTCTCTATCATTACCGATTAAATCACTGAATCTTGGGGTGCAGAACATTAGCGGCAGCTGAATGTTAGGCCCCTCTCTCCTATTCATGAGCACGAGTCCAAGCCCACAACAACAGGTGGAGCTCTGTGTTCAAATAAATGATTTTTTTTGTATTGGTTATTATTATTATTATTATTATTATTATTATTATTATTATTAGTCGTGTCAGGAGCGACTTGAGAAACTGCAAGTTGCTTCTGGTGTGAGAGAATTGGCCGCTTGCAAGGGCGTTGCCCAGGAGACGCCCGGATGATTTGATGTTTTTATCATCCTTGTGGGAGGCTTCTCTCCCCGCATGAGGAGCTGGAGCTGATAGAGGGAGCTCATCCGCCTCTCCCCGGATTCGAACCTGCGACCTGTCGGTCTTCAGTCCTGCCAGCACAGGGGTTTAACCCACTGCGCCACCGGGGGCTCCTTATCCTGGCATGTTATGGAAATAGACCAGTGGTTTCCAACCTTTGGTCCTCCAGGTGTTTTGGACTTCAACTTCCAAAATTCCTAACATCTGGGATTTCTGGGAATTGAAGTCCAAAACACCCGGAGGACCAAAAATGGGGAACCACTGAAACAGTCAGTGGGGAAAATACTAACATCTGCCTTTCCTATCATTGATGAATAATACTGGAGTTGAACTTGTTGATGTATTTCAAGTTCTCTAATTTACTTCTTTCACTCCCCTTCTGTAAAAAAGGAATCTATATTGTGGTTTTGATCATAGACAGATTTACCTAAATTTAATTTGGCTAAAAGCCAGGTGATCCATCATTTCAGAGCCTTCAGTATGATTAAAAAGTGAGAACCAATTCCGACTTTATAGTTAAGCCCAGTGCAAGTTTATGTGCCAAGATATATAAGCAGTTCTGTCTGCATTTGCCTGCTCCTGCACGCTTATAGAAGCCTGACATACAGGTAAAGACTTCCCTAACCTGTAGATAAGCTTTGGCACATTAATTTCTGGCATGTTTAGGCTGCCATTGAAAGCACAGGAGTGACATTGGCAATAAAGCGGCACCCCATGTCTCCAGCTGCTGAATTTCCTCTTTCATGAGTACACTGCCGAGTATCAGATCTGATAGACTTAATGCACTATAATTATGCTTTATGTAATTTCCTCCCACTTGCTCTGTTTTCTTCCTGCCTGGATGCCAGATTGCTTGTAGCTGTCTGCCCTATTCCTTTGCAGAAAGATGAGGGGGAGAAAGATGAAGCATTTGATACGCATGTCCTACTGGCCAGTAACTTCTGCAAAGGATGTAATTACTCCAAAGCCTTGCAATTGTGTCGAATGGTTTCAAAAAGGAGCTGCTATTGGATCTTCCAGGAGAGACTAAACTCAATCTTGGATTTTGTAGTCCAAAATTGGTACCTGCAGGGTTTTTATTTTTCATTTCAAACCCCATCATTCTCAGAGCACTCAGAGATGTAGTCCAAAACATCTGGAAGGCATCAGGTTGAAGAGGACTACTGTAATTATATCTCTGGGTTGTGCTAGTAATTAAAGGCTTATGAGAAAGGAATGCTAACAAGAGACACAGGTTCAAGGAGAAGAACTAGATTTTACCTAAAATAACACTATGTAACAAAATTTGAAAAACTGTCTGTTCCTGGTTTGAAAGTGTTATTTCCTGTTTATTCTGCGGTATTTACTTTGAACGTAGTTGTTATACTCCAGGAACTTTGTTTTTGTGGCTGTCACAAACTAGGTTGAATTGGTTGAGACTCTATGAGATACTCATTGAAAAAACTATTGCAAAATGTGCTGCAGGATGTTCCGCAAAAACAAACTTTTTGCAGTTTAATAAACCTTTTCCATGTTTTTATAATAGAACCAATTAGGAAATGACATTTATAAACCAGGAACAAAAATGTGTTACATAGTGTAATCAGTGCTATGGAACTTGAGAATGTCAAGGACTGGTGACCTTAAATTGAAGGGCTTACTATGGATGACATGTTACATTATTTGTATAATTAAATAATTTATATAAATAATTTATATAAATAAATAAATACATTATTGATGCTTTGCAAAAAAGAAAAGAAAAGATATCATACTTGAACTGGACATTTTAACTGATGCAGACTAAAATATATTACAGTAACCCTCCACTTTTGCACGGGATAATAGTGCAGGACCCACTCAAAAGAGGGAAAATTGCATTTAAAAAAGGAACATGAAAGGCACTGCAAACTACTTCAACCAGAGAAATCAGCCATAGCAGAGCAACTGATGAACCAACCTGGACACAGCATTTTATTTAAGAACACAGAAATGCTGGACCACTCTCACAACCACCATGTCAGACTACACAGAGAAGCCATTGAAATCCACTAGCATGTGGACAATTTCAACAGAAAGGAGGAAACCTTGAAAATGAACAAGATCTGGCTACCAGTGTTAAAAAACTCTAAAATGACAACAGCACAACAACAGAGTAGAAACAAACAAGGACATCTAATCACTTCCAGGCACTATCAGGCCATTATATGCTAATCAAGGTGGTCAGTTGAAACATTCACACCTAGCTCCAGCAGACAAGAGTCCTTTGTCCCACCCTGGTCATTCCACAGATATATAAACCCTTTTTCCTAGTTTCAACAGATTTCACTACCTCTGAGGATGCTTGCCATAGATTCAGGCGAAACGTCAGGAGAGAATGCCTCTAGACCATGGCCATATAGCCCGAAAAAACCTACAACAACCCACTGCATTTAAAAACATTTTAAACCTGAGGGTACCACAATGGAGTCCAGCACTTCCATTGGAACTTGACCACAAAGTGGGATTAGCAAACTTCAGAAATTCCTAAAGAGGATATATAAAGCATGAGCATATCAATCAAACTAACAATTAATCAAATCCATAAAAATGAAACCTACATGTCTGGAGGACTAAGTGTACAGCCATGAAGACTTGTACTAGATCAGGGCTTGTTAAACATTTTGCACTTGCAACCAGATTCCACTGAGAAGTGTTTACATGACACCAAGTATATAAAATAGATATAAAAATCAAACATTGACTAAAAACACTATATAACAAAATTTGAAAAATGTACTGTTCCTGGTTTGAAAGTGTAAACTCTTGTTTAATTGTGTGGCACTATCTTTGAAAGTAGTTGTTATTCTCCAGAAACTTCATTTTTGTGGCTGCCACAAAATATGTTGAATTGGGTGAGACTCGATGAGAAATTCATTGAAAAACTGTAGCAAAATGTGCTGCAGGGTGTTCTGTAAAAACAAAGTTTTTGTAGTTTAATAGATTTTTTCCCATGTTTTTATGATAGAACCAATTAGGGAATGACATTTATAATCCAGGAACAAAAATTGTGTTACATAGTGTAATAAATCAGTATTTGCGAGGCTTGCTAAACAGGCTGATTTTCCTTTTTATGGAGTACAACTAAAGCATTTTCTGTAAAGTAAACTATAAAGACTGGATGTTTTTGCTAACAGACATGTGTAAACAGATGGCATTCAAAATCCTTTTATTGTTGCCAAATTTTTCATGAACTCAACATTGAGCAAAGGGGGGCCCATCCCCAGATATATATAGATGACTGCTTCTTGGTTGGGACCCACAGTATATATAAGAAGCAGTGATCTAGACGGAGGTGCTGCACCAGCTGCTTGCCTAAAATGGCATGTATGCATGCACACAACAGCTTATGATGGGAGAAGATGTTTCCAAAACTACGTGTTTGCCAACAGTCTTTAAGAAACATTATCAGAGTGGAAAACAAAAGGAAGGACACAGTATGTTATCCACTAACAGTCTCCTCAACAGATGTACACAAGTTTTTTCATCTATTTCCAGTGTACATTACCTGATAGTTGTTCTTGATGTTGTACTTTTATTTTTGTTTTAAAAAGTGAAGAGATGAAGCAAAGAACTGATGTTGTGAAGCTAAGTGGGGATACAGATTTATCCACCTTCAATACAGTTGATGTATTTTGTGGTTTGTTGGATTCCCGCTCTGAAGACCAGGATGAAATCCCTGCTCAAACATGGAAACCCGCTGGGTAACCTGGTCAAGTCACACTTTCTCAGCCTCAGAGGAAGACAAAGACAAAAACATCACAAATCTTGCCAAAAAAGCCCTATAACAGAATCCGCATAGGTTCGCCGTAAGTCCGAAATGCTTCAAGACACACAATACAACCTGTGTATGTTCAAGTTGCTTGTGAATTTGTGGTCGCCCCATGAATGTCATAGGCAAGAAATACTCAGAAGTGATTTTGTCAGTTCCCTTCTTTTGAAATCTACCTAATGGCATATGGTATGCATTGGTGGCCTCCCATCCAAATATTAACCAGGGCTAACCTTGCTTGGCTTCCAAGATCTGAGAGTATTCTGTTTAGGTACATTTTTCATGCATGACTTTGGCCCTGCATCTTGGACTTAGGCAGAAACACACATGCATTTTCAAGCATTTTAATTATCACTTGGGATTTTTTCCATTTCTCTTAATGTGTATCACTTTCAAGTGATGTTTCCGCCCCCATTTATATCTCATCTAATCTCTCTCTCTCTATCTGTCTATCTGTCTCTATTTCTCTCTCTCTCTGCCTTGAAGTGTGGTGAGAGCTTCTTCCTTGGAGGCTTTTAAATAGAGGTTGGATGGACATCTGTCAGGTTACTTTGATTGTGCTTTTCCTGCATGGCAGCAGATTGGACTAGATGACCCAAGTGGTGTCTTCCAACTCTATGATTCTATTAATCAATCAGATATATTCATTCTATGATGCTATAATTCTCCCTCTCTCACACACATACACACATAGTGTAGAGGATGTCCTCTTAGTTGCTTATCATACATGGTGGCCTATATAACTCTGGCAATTGACTCTGAGAGATACGTATTGTGTTTCCTGTAAGTAACCAAAGACACAGAAACAGGAAAGAGGTTGAAAATACGCAAAAAGGCCATTGCCAAATATATCCAATCTATGTGAGATATAGATCTTAAAAAGGGATTTTAGATAGAACACAGCTAACACGAAGCTGTTGTTTTGTGCCTTCAAGTCACAACTGACTTATGGCAACCTTATCATGGGGTTTTCTGAAGCAAGGATTTGTCCAAGGGCCACTCCGTGAAATTCTACAGTGGGGATTTCTGATGTCCTGAATTGATCGTCCAACTCCAACCACTACTTCATGCTGGCTCTCCCACACAAATGACAGGAAAACTAACCTTAACAATAAGTATCAATCTAAAGCTTCACCCTGCAGGAAGAATCAAGGAGGAAGAACAGACAAAATAGTGGTGGACGGCAGCTTCTTGTTTTTCCCCAAGTGGAGTTACAGAGGATTCATTGGGACTGCTCCTGTCAAATAAGGGCAATTGGAGGAGATCACAGAGAGAGAGAGACATTTCTGCCATACAAAACTTTCCATTTCATTTTTTTTTTAAAAATGATATAAGTGCCTTTAAAACCTGCTTCTGCTTTTGATATGCACACAGCCAGTAACAGACTCAGAATTACTCTAATTTAACCCACGCAACCTTCTTACTTAGCATCATGCTCCAAAACATTAAGAGGAAAAGGGTGGATAACCTTCACAATGGTTTTTGACTGAGAGTGGTAGGGACAAAACTAGAATAAGCCCACGGAGTTAGTGTAATTTACATCAGTATTGATTTACCAAGTTTCCATTAATTTAGCGAGTCTACTCTGGCTGAGTCTAATATTTTAGGCTTCTTATCATGAAGCACCCTTAGTTTTCCTTAATATTGTGTAGAATTGCATTCCAGCTTCAGGTGCCTTTTGGGAACAGAGGCAGGTGTAGAGGTATGCAACACTGGGCCTCTTCCTTGGCAAGTTATAGAAAGCCAAGACTTAAATACTTCTATTTGACTCAACAACAATAGGTTCATTGCATGAATAGAACTTAAATGCCAATTTTCCAAGTCTCCAGCAATTCAGTGGGATTTATTTTGGTTCTTTATTTTGTCAAAGCTGCTATAACTTGCAAAGACTTTTTGAGAGTATGTATAGTCAGCCCTCCACATTTGCGGTTTTGATTTTTGCAGATTTGATTATCCACAAATTTGATTAAAATTGTTTTTCTAAGAATCTGTAGCTCCTTCAGTATAGTTCTATGGTCATCTTCTATTGGAAGTTGTTGTTGTTGTTGTTGTTGTTGTTGTTGTTGTTGTGCTTATTTATGGTAGAGTGAGTGAAGGTGCTGGTGAACTCCTCCTTGACACAAGGTGAAATGCCAATTGGCTTTAAGGAGGCAGTAGTAAAACCTTTGTTAAAGAAACCAGCACTGGACCTCACTCAACTGAACAACTATTGACCAGTGTCAAATCTCCCCTTCCTGGGCAAGGTTCTAGAGAAGGTGGTGGCCTCTCAATTCCAAAGTTTCTTGGATGAAACCAATTATCTGAATCCATTTCAATCTGGTTTCAGACCCGGATTCGGACAACATTGGTCACCTTGGTGGATGATCTATGAAGAGAGCTAGACAGCTTAAAATGCATCTGTGTTCCCTAACATTTGCAGAGGAGGAGGATTAGAACTCAGACTAAAAAGGTATTTTACTTTAGCTCAGCTGGCTGCATAAAAATATTTAATAAATTTAACAACTTTATATGTATATGACCTTGAAGGAGCTGGGGATGGTGATGGCTGACAGGGAGCTCTGGCGTGGGCTGGTCCATGAGGTCACGAAGAGTCAGGAATGACTGAACGAATGAACAACATATGTATTTTTAGATTTGGCTAGACTTAGGTTTATGTTTAATGTTAGATATGTTGTGGTTGTCTGCTTATGTTATTATTTAATTTTATTTATCAGTTACTTTGTTATAGTTTACTTTGGGATTAGGTGGAGTTGTTTATTTTGTTTTTGTTTAATATATTATGGCATTGAATGTTTGCCATTTTTTGTTGGAAGTCACCCTGAGTCCTTTTGGGGAGATAGGGCAGAATATAAATATATTATTATTATTATTATTATTATTACTATTACTATTATTATTATTACACCCCTCTTTTTCTCTCCACAAAAGAAACTCAAAGTGGAAGTTGACCATAGAATTGTGCTGGAGAACTTGGCCGTTCCTGAGAAGGTATTCTCTCAAGTAAAAAAAAAAATTAAAAATATGTTATTGACCAACTGTCAAGAAACACAATTAAAATAAGTATTCACTTTGACAGAGGTCCTGTGCTCCTAATACCAGAAAATATGGAGTGCTGACAGTATTTACTTAATGATCTTCCTTTCCCCTTCTCATTCATTATGGCATCAGGGCTCACCCTCCATTCTGCTCTCACTCTACTTTCAGCCTAGAAGCAAATAAACCAGCTTAAATGTACCCCCATCCCATTTTCCTAAGCAACTGGGAAGGCATAATCTCATTTCGTGTTGATATGGGAACAATATTATTATTATTAATAATAATAATAATAATAATAATAATAATAATAATAATTTTATTCTTGTATCCTGCCACTATCTCCCTGGAGGGACTCGGAGCAGCTTACACAGAGCACAAGGTGCCTAAGAAGAGAACTTAAAATGAAAAAACAAACAAAACATTTGTTGTTGTTGTTGTTCATTCGTTCAGTCGTCTCCGACTCTTCGTGACCTCATGGCCCAGCCCACGCCAGAGCTCCCTGTCGGCCGTTACCACCCCCAGCTCCCTCAGGTCAGTCCAGTCACTTCAAGGATGCCATCCATCCATCTTGCCCTTGGTCGGCCCCTCTTCCTTTTGCCTTCCACTTTCCCCAGCATAATTGTCTTCTCTAGGCTTTCCTGTCTCCTCATGATGTGGCCAAAGCACTTCAACTTTGTCTCTAGTATCTTTCCCTCCAGTGAGCAGTCGGGCTTTATTTCCTGGAGGATGGACTGGTTGGATCTTCTCGCAGTCCAAGGCACTCTCAGCACTTTCCTCCAACACCACAGCTCAAAAGCATCGATCTTCCTTCGCTCAGCCTTCCCTAAGGTCCAGCTCTCACATCCGTAGGTGACTACAGGGAATACCATGGCTTTGACTAGGCGCATCTTTGTTGCCAGTCTGATGTCTCTACTCTTTACTATTTTATCGAGATTGGTCAATGCTCTCCTCCCAAGAAGTCAACCTCTTCTGACTTCTTGGCTGCAATCTGCATCTGCAGTAATCTTTGCACCTAGAAATACAAAGTCCGTCACTGCCTCCATGTTTTCTCCCTCTATTTCCCAGTTATCTTGTTGCCATAATCTTGGGGGTTTTTTTAATGTTTAGCCGCAACCCAGCTTTTGCACTTTCTTCTTTCACTTTGATTAGAAGGCTCCTCAGCTCCTCCTCGCTTTTGGCCATCAGAGTGGTGTCATCTGCATATCTGAGGTTGTTAATGTTTCTTCCAGCAATCTTAACCCCAGCCTTGCATTCATCAAGCCCCGCACATCGCATGATGTGTTCTGCATACAAGTTTAAAAGGTTGGGTGAGAGTATGCAGCCCTGCCATATGCCTTTCCCAATCTTGAACCAGTCTGTTGTTCCGTGGTCAGTTCTTACTGTTGCTACTTGGTCCTTGTACAGATTCCTCAGGAGAGAGACAAGGTGGCTTGGTATGCCCATCCCACCAAGAACTTGCCACAGTTTATTATGATCCACACAGTCAAAGGCTTTAGAATAGTCAATGAAGCAGAAGTAGATGTTTTTCTGAAACTCCCTGCCTTTCTCCATTATCCAGCGGATATTGGCAATCTGGTCTCTCGTTCCTCTGCCTCTTCTAAACCCAGCTTGAACATCTGGCAACTCTCGCTCCATGTATTGCTGGAGTCTTCCTTGCAGGATCTTGAGCATTACCTTACTGGCATGAGAAATAAGGGCCACTGTACGGAAGTTTGAGCAGTCTTTCGCATTTCCCTTTTTTGGTATGGGGATATAAGTTGATTTTTTCCAGTCTGATGGCCATTCTTGTGTTTTCCATATTTGCTGGCAAATGGCATGCATTACCTTGACAGCATCATCTTTTAAGATTTTAAACAGTTCAGCTGGGATCCCATCATCTCCTGCTGCCTTGTTGTTAGCAATGCTTCTTAAGGCCCATTCAACCTCACTCCTCAGGATGTCTGGTTCTAATTCATTCACCACACCGTCAAAGCTATCCTCGATATACAAAACATAGAGACATATAAAACAGCAACCAACATGCAGTTAAAACAGCGTTCATCAACCAATGGCAGGAAACTACTATAAACATGGCCAGACAGTAAACAATTGAGCTGGGAATATGATAAGTATAAAACTAATCCTTTTAGTTTAATTTCGAAATAGAAAAACACCTTGTGTGCATGTTTAAATGGCAAGCAGTGAGCAAGTGTGGGTAATACTTAATGCATAACACTTAATTACATCAACAAGAACCATGCCTAGATTTCAGGTTTCTACCCCAGAAACCTCAGGGCCTGGGACAATCCCAAACTGTCAACCCTAAATGAAAAGCACCTACTTAGGTCTGGATGGGCGTACTGTCCTTTATGTCTTTAATAATGAGGACTTATTATCTCCAGCAAATAACTATTATTTCTAAAGAAGGAGGGCAGTGGGGGGTGGGGATGGAATATGTATCCAGAGGAAAATATTAAATCTGGACCGGGTTGCTTGTGACAACAATCCCTTTGTGTTCTTTTTAGTGTTTGCCCACTCTAGCATTCTTCTTCCCTCTCCATTTTCATTTGGGGAGGATTGTGCATTACTGGGTTTCATTCCAAGCTCCTTTCAGGAATTTACATTGAATGGCATTGTAACACAGTCCTCTTGAAGAAGAATGATTCCAAAAAGCCAAGAAGTAGTATTTGTAGGCTTGCAGCATAGTAGCCCTTCAGAAATCACCTAGAGTGCCCATGAAATAACTTTATAACTATTTTTATTTTCTTGCAAACATCTATCTTTTTGAGCTTGATTCTAAAGCCTCCTTTGAAGTTGACAATTTGAAGCAATTGAATTACAGTGTTCCTTCGCTACTTCGCGGTTCACTTTTTGCGGACTCACTGTTTCATGGGTTTTTCCTCCTGGCAATGATGGAGTGTGAAAGGGGGCTTCACCCTCCACCTTGGGAGAGAGGCAGCCAAAAGAGAGAGTGGAGAAACACAGCAGTATGTAAATCATGGCCTTATAGCCCTTTCCTTATAGCTAACGGAGAAAAAGGTGTGCAATGCCTTTAAATCTCTTCTTGCTTCTGCCTCACCCTCAGAACATGATGTGTGTGTAGCTGTACCCCCCACGCATTGCTGTGGCCAACCTTCCCTCCCTCTTTCTCTCCTTCTGTCTTTCTCTCCTTTCTTCCCTCCCTCTTTCCTTCCCTCTTTTTCTTTCCCTTCTTCTTTCTTCCTTCTCTACCTGTTTCTTTTTTTGCTTCCTTTGCTCTTTGGTTTCATCCTTCCTTGTCTCCTTCCTTCCTTCCTTCCTTCCTTCCTTCCTTCCTTCCTTCCTTCCTTCCCTCCTTCCTTCCTTTCCTCCCTCCCTCCCTCCCTCCCTCTCTCTCTCTCTCTTTCGTTCCTTCTCTCCTTCCTTCCCTCTTTCACTTTTTTATTTCCTTCTCTTCTTCCTTCCTTCTCTATCTTTCTTTCTTTGCTTCTCTCCTTCCTTCCTTCTTTCCCTCTTTATCTCCCTCCTTCTCTCCTTCCTTCCTTCCTACCTTCCTTCCTTCCTTTCTTCCCCCTTTCTGTGTATGTGTTTGTGTGTGCATATGTGTGTGTATATATTTGTGTATATATTTGTGTATATGTGTATCTATGTGTGTTTGTGTACATATGTGGTTTTGCGCATGTGTTGTAATGTATTTTTTGTTTTTTGGCTTTTTAAGTCTCTTTTGCTGTGTTTTTCAGTGTTTTAATGAGTGATGGTCACTCGTTGGCCTGATAGGTGTATTATGTCCAAATTTGGTGTCAATTCGTCCAGTCGTTTTTGAGTTATGTTAATCCCACAAATGAACATTACATTTATATATACAGAGAGAGAGAGAGAGAGAGAGAGACCCCATCCCTACTTCGCAGATGTTCACTTTTCGTGGGTGGTCCTGGAACGTAACACCTGCGGTAAGTGAGGGAACACTGTATACCTAAAATGGACAGTCTTGCTTTGAAAACCTATTCTGTTTTTACTCTCCTTGGGAATATGACTTGAGCAGCACATACCAGCCTATTCAAAGAAGGTTTCCAACCTATAATCTCCATAACAGTAAACATTTTACTTCTGGAATTTCTTTTTGAATTATGTGGGGTTTTGTATGTTAATTGACATTACAACAAAAAATGCATAATGTGTGAAGCTGTTGTGTGGAAAGGGTCACAAAATGATTGAAACTTTTCTAAAGGTAATATATATCCTTTGAGTTTTCATTCGTCAGTCCATCCCTTGCCTGGATCTAAATATATAAATTAGGTTGATCTTCCCATTCAGAGGAGACTTTGCCAAAAAAGCAGACACTGTTGAAAGGCATGGAGCTGTCTGCTAGAGTTTGTCCCAGATGTACTTGTATAAACCTTGCTTGCTTGTGAGTCATACAGACTGTATAATAAGGGAATGGCAGTTGCCTAGAATTAATCTTGTCCACTCCCACAATGGGATTTCCTCAGAGGTACATACCTCAGCAAGACTTGCAAACTAAAGCACTATTTAACTTCCAGCGACCAATTATACAACAAAGTATGCTCAGTGCAATTCCAAATTATTTCTGCGTGCAAGTGCATGCATATTTTTATATGCACTTGTAATCTGGTCACCATCCTTCGAAAACATCTACAAGTAACTCTTTAAATCATCAGACAGATTGGACTATTATATTTATCTAAATGATTATGGACATTTATCCATGACTAAGAGAAGTTGTTCCTCTTTATTGTGTTTATAAGTAATAAATCTGTCATATGACATCATATTTGAAGTTTCAACAACAATAACATCCAGGCCTGTAGCGAGGGGGGGGGGTTAGGGGTTCAAACCCCCCCCCCCAAAATATTTCAGATTTTTTTAAAAACCTGGTTTACTCATGAATTGTAACTGGTTAACCAAATCCCCATGCTAAGTCTATGAGATGCAAAAAATTAAGAGTCCCTCCAGAACTGCAAGCACTATCTCAGGCAAATATTGACAATTTATTCACACTGTTTGGGACCCACCTACCTGCGTGACCACATCTCTGTATACGAACCCACAAGATCTCTTCGTTCATTTGGAGAGGCCCTACTCTAAAATTATAACAGCTAAACAACAAAGAGGAAAAAACCAGGCAGAGATTAACACCCCCCAGCAACAGATTTTCCCAGGCTCAGGCAGGCCTTCAAATGCTAATGAAGGTGATCAGCTAAACATTCACACCTAACTGCAGCAGGGAAGAGCTCCTTGCCCCACCCCAGCCATTCCACAGATATATAAACCCATTTTTCCTACTTCCAACAGACCTCGCACCTCTGAGGATGCTTGCCATAGATGCAGGCGAAACGTCAGGAGAAATGCCTCTAGAACATGGCTCTATAGCCCGAAAAAAACCCACAAGAACCTAGGATAGGAATTGCTATTATGGACAGTGTGTAGTTCGTCCCTCTTGCTGATAAAATGACTTCTTTCAGCAAAATGAAAATGGGAGTTCAAGAACTGACCACAACGATGTCCAGAGAAGGGCAACCAAAAGAAGTTTAAGAGAGACCATGATAGCTATGTTTCAATATATGAAAGGATGTCATACTGAAGTTGGAGCAGACTTGATTTCTGCTACTTTAGAGGCTAGGACGTGGAGCAGTGAATTTTAAATTGCAGGAAGAGAGATTCCACCTAAACGTTAAGAAAAACAACCTGATGATAAAGGCTTCTCAAAAGTGGGATGTGCTGCCCCAGAGTGTGGTGGACTCTCCTTCTCTGGAGGTTTTTGTAAACAGAAGCGGGATGGCCGTATGTTGAGAGTGCTTTGATTCTGTGCTTCACCAAATGGGATAGGACTGGATGTTCCTTGTGGTCTCTTCCAACTCTATAATTCTATGTTAATCTAGTAGTTATGCTGGTGTTAGACAGCTCCATGCAATTGGATTGATTCCATGAGCCTTCTTTGCCATTATAAAGACATTTTTAGTCTTTACAGTGGCAAAGAAGGCACATGGAATCAATCCAATTGCATGGAGTTATCTTAACACCAGCATAACTACTAGATCAGTGTTTCTCAACCTTCCTAATGCCGCAGCTCCTTAATACAGTTCTTCATGTTGTGGTGACCTCCAACCATAAAATTGTTTTCATTGCTACTTCACAACTGTAGTTTTGCTACTGCTATGAATCGTAATACAAATATCTGATATGCAGGATGTATTTTCATTCACTTAACCAAATACGCCCAAATTTAAATAATGGTGGGGATGGAGGAATTGATTTTGTCATTTAGAAGCTGCAGTTGCTGGGATTTATAGTTCACCTGCAATCAAAGAGCATTCTGAACTTCACCAACAATGGAATTGAACCAAACGTGGTACACAGAACTCCCATGAGCAACAGAAAATACTGGAAGGGTTTGGTGGGCATTGACATTGAGTTTAGGAGTTGTAGTTCACCTACTTCCAGAGAGCCCTGTAGATTCAAACAATGATGGATCTGGACCAGGCTTGGCAGAAATAATCAATATGCTCAAATGTGAACGCTGGTGGAGTCTGGGGAAAATAGACCTTGACATTTGGGAGTTGTCGTTGCTGGGATTTATAGTTCACCTACAAAGAGCATTCTGAACCCCACCAACAATAGTATTGGTACTTTTCCCTCTGGTTTGAAGGGACTCACTGGTGTAAGCCTCACTCCATCCTTGCCCACTTTCTCTTGCATGGGCACCATGCTGTCATGCACCAAGCACGCCTGCTCTCCCCTCGCTGCTTGGAGTCTCCGAAATACACGGCAGGAGGAGGGCTTTTAGTGGGAGGATTTGTTGTCTGTTTCAAAAAAGCAAGAGAAGGATAGGCAGAGAGATTTTCAGCCTTCTCTGCCAAAGGGGTTCCTAAGACCATCAGAAATATGTGTTTTCTGATGGTCTTTGGCAACCCACAGGTTGAGAAACACTGTACTAGATTGTCTTGAAGCAAAGGTTCTCAAGCAGCCGGATTCTTCTTACAGTATTACAGTAATGATTTGTGTTCCTGAAAAACTGTGGTGTGCAAAGGGCCAAGCTGCATTCCAATGGGAATGGCAGTGGATGATTGTGTTGGTGGGACCTTAGACAAGGGGAATGAGTCAGTGAGAAAAGTGTATATGTATTGCAGGGCAATTGTTTTTTCTATCTCAGCCTCCCACTGTGTGAGGAACTGACGTCTGTTCCACACTTTGCTCAGGTGTATTTTTAGAACCAAAACCCTTTAAAAGGCAACCTATTGATTCCTTCCATCCTAGCTCTCACGTACTAGCCTTTCTGTTTCAGAATGATGCTCCGCTGTTCTGTAACATGACCCCAGCATTGATATTCCTATTATCTTCCGTGCGTGTGTTCTGAAATAAACCAGATCCTCCAGGGGCCACTTGCCACAGCCAAAGTGTGCCAAGTCCGGCTGCATTTTAGCATTTCAGAATATTGTCAGTGACAATTGCACCATGTCCCGCTTGCACGTAATACATGGAGGGAAGGACACAGCGCCAAAAGTATGGCGTGTGACTGGCTCCCTCAGGGGCATTCCAGTCCTCTTCCCCAAATTGCCAGCTTGTGTTTATTTAATTTTTTCTTGTAAAAACATAGTCTCCAGTTCCTTTACCAAGAGACTACCATATATTTTCATGTATAATTGGACCTCATGAAGTAGTCGAAGGAAGATTTGGAGGCCCAAATTATGTGACCCATGAATTAATAGAAGCTGTCTGTGGAGATTTCCTACCCAGGTCTTCAAAAAAGACAAGAAGCTACATTGTGGTGAAGAAAGTAAAGGGAACCTATGCTTCTTTTGGGCTCTTCAGAACAGACTAAACTCTAGCCTTTTACTACTCTACTCAGAGAAGTGGATAGTACCTTTAAAAAAAGACAGAGTTAAGATACAATACTGATCCATTAATATGTTGACCATTTTTTTTAGTCTATTTTTGACTCAATTCTAGACTTATACATAAGTATATTCAGTCGCACTAAGAAAGATAATCTAGTACAATCCCATATCTGTGGTGGATAAACTCCAAGACCATTATCATTCCCAATGGATATCTGAAACCATGATAATGGTAAATCCTATATTTTGACTATAAGTGTGCAGGAAGTATGCCATAGAATTGCACTGAAGGACTTAGAGTCAAACTTTGTGGAGGAGGGTATTTTTTGGAATGTGGGTAAATGAAGCCATTAGGCTTGGTTGGTCCAAAAAATAGTTCTAATCTCAGTTCAGAAGTAGAGGGTGCTGGTGATTCGATTCTAAGGTCATTTCTGAATTCTCTCCCCCCCCCCCCCCCCCCCAAATTTGAAATTTTCCAAAACTTCCGAATCGATTTCATTAATGCAGATTCACATACGGAGTAGGGAAAAAACCCACTGACAATGGGGAAACTTCAAGGGATTCTCCCTCCCTCATTTTTAGACCAATCCCGATGAAACTTGCTATAGTGGTAGAACACATGGACCTCTGTTAGCTCACCAAATTTCATAACCTTTGACTTATCCATGGATTTTTGGTGAATTTTCAAAGTTTTTATAAAAAACATTTTTAAAATATTAAAGAAAATCTGTTCCTGGTTTGAAATTATTATTCCCTGTTTCATAGGGTGGTCTTTACTTTGAAAGTAGTTGTTGTACTCCAGAAACTTTGTTTGTGTGGCACAAACTGTGCTAAATTTGTGGAGAACAGAAGTCATAGTACAGACCCCATCAAGGGACATCTAGACTGACCCCCCTCTTCTGCAGAAAGGCACCATCCAAACTCTCCTGACATCTATTTGTTTCCTCTACTGAGTTGGAGGGGACGCTCAAGACACATCCATCCGTTTATTCCTATTTGCAAATGCAATCATAATTTTATTTTATCATTACTGACTGACTGTAAAGGGCTGGCTGGCTGTGGCTGGCTACCCCAGTGCCTTGTTCGTGGCAATCAGGCCAAAGTAAAAGGATCGGTTTTTTAAGCAGTTTATGTTCTCTTGGCTTTGCGAAAGTTGCTTATTGCTTTGCTACTTTCTTTAGACCTCTTTGTAGATTCCACCAGTTTATTTTATATTTAGATGAAGACTGCTACAGACAGCTATTTTTGGGTCCTTCAGCCATCATAAGCCTTATATACCACCTGTCACACCAGCACTTTTAATCCTGTACCCATTACTCTGGCTCGGCCCAGTTTTATTGTGTCTTAGTGTATTGTTTATTGCTTGTTGTTTATATTGCTTTAATTGTTTTTAATTTGCCTTATGTTTTGTATTGTTATATTGTGTGTTGAGGCCTTGGCCTTCGTAAGCCACATCGAGTCCTTCGGGAGATGCTAGTGGGGTACAAATAAAGTTTAATAATAATAATAATTTGGCTACTGAGCAGGTGTGCATTATGGGAAATGTAGTTTAACAGCAGGGCCTTTTGCAATCTCTACCATTAGGAGCCTGGCCTCCCCAAACTACAGTTAAGACGGCTGCAATTAGCCACACCTATCGCATCCCTTCTGGTAGCGCCAGCCAAAGGAATGATATTTCAAAAGTTCCCTTGCCTTTATCAAAATTGCTTAATGATTGTGAAAATCCAAACATTACAGAATAATTCCAAAGAATGGGTAAGTGGTTCAAAATCAGAATTCCCCCCAACCTTTCCTACATGGTTCAAAACTCCTTTGGATGTCCAAATTCGTATGATTTCATCCAAATTTCAATAAATTCTGAACGTGTCTATTCAACCCTAGAAGCCATTGATGCATGGGAAGGTAGAAGGCAGTAGACTCAATAAAGGAAGCCACTGCCTTGATCACGCAAGACCTGAGATGGGCTGTTTATAATAGGAGGGCCTGGAGGTCTCCCATTGTTAGGGTCACCATATGCTCAAGTCAACCTGATACCAATTAACAATAACAAAAGAGAAAATATATGGGTAGTAGGTTGCTGTCAGTTTTCCGGGCTGTATGACCATGTTCCAGAAGCATTTTCTCCTGATGTTTTGCCCACATCTATGGCAGGCATCCTCAGAGGTTGTGAGGTCTGTTGAAAATCTCTGAGGATGCCTGCCATAGATGTGGGCGAAACATCAGGAGAGAATGCTTCTGAAACATGACCATACAGCCCGGAAAACTCACAACAACCCAGTGGTTCCGGATATGGGTAATGTACTGTTAGGTTGCTCACTAAGAAGTAAAACATACGCCTATCTTCTCGTGTTCTGCTTGAAGGAAGATAAAAGCATTGAGATTATCTCCAAACCCTGGAGCATCTTTTGTGAATTTTAAAATATATATATTAAACAACTTTAAATGAACAGGACAAGCCCTACTGTTAGGCTAGGGAAGCAGCTGTCACAGGCAGCAGTTTTAGATTGTCCTAAAGTCACAGCAGTTTATAAATTGTTAGTTATTTAATGTGTTATATTTTCCCCAGAAAATCCTGCAATAGGTTCATCATAGAGTCGCCATAAGACAGAAATGACTTGAAGGCACACAATGATAATAATAATTTTTGCTCTTATGGAAACAAAGAGTGTGCAATTTCCTACCAAAGTGCCCCCCTTGTTGAGGAGGGCAGCATTTCTTCCTGTTCCTCAGGCAGAAAAAAATGATTTGGGTTGGCCCTGTAAACAAACTGGACAGATTCAATTGGCCTTTAAGTTTATATTTTAAGATGAGTAGCATTTTAATTGTTAACACTGCCTTCTTTTGTCAGTCAGTTGAAAGAACCTTCAGGGCTGAAGTGCAGAATGTAAGAATATTTAATAAAACAAAGATGTTTAATAAAATACATATCCTTGTTCCCCTTTCCGCTCGGAGTATGATTAAGGGCCTGGGGTAGTGACAAAAGTCCAGGCATTTTTCCTCTAACAACATCTCCTTTTCATAAATCCTTTCTACACCTGCCCAGCTGGCTAGACGTTTTTGACAGCATCAGCATTGGGAGTATAATAAAGGAGGACTAAAGGAAGATGTTCTGTTCTGCAAGGTGGCAGGAGCATGTTTGTAGTACAAAATGCAATAAAGCTTGAAGTGGGAAAATAATAAGATTCTGCACTAGAGTTGATCCTATTGCCACTGTGTGCCTGTCTACAGCAGGCAAGATTAATAGCAGCTGCCCCCATAATTGCTTACTGAGCATGTCTGACAGCAAATAGAAAATAGAATCAAAAGTGTGCATTACCAACTATGCCCAGTATGTTTTTTTTAATGAGTTCTGCAAGTTTGATCACCAAAATGAAAATCATGAGAAAAGTGGAGATTGATAAAAGAAAAAGCCATGCTTATTTTGAAACACACTTTCCAGTAATCCCTTAAAAGATTAAATATGTTTTGGCTGACCTATACAAAGCTTACCTGATTAGAAGGGTGACTTCCCTGGATCTAGACCCTATACTCCTATTTATGCAGGCCAAAATCCCATTGGCTTTTTAGCTGCTGCATCACATTGTTGGCTCATGTTTAACTTGTTGTCCATGAGGACTCCGAGTTCTTTTATCACACATACTGCTCTTGAGCCATGCGTCCTCCATTCTGTGTCTTTGCATTTCATTTTTTTCTGCCTAAGTGGAGTATCTTGTATTTATCTCTGTTGAACTTCATTTTGTTAGTTTTGGCCCATCTCTCTAATCTGTTCAGATCGTTTTGAATTCTGCTCCTTTCTTCTGGAGTATTAGCTATCCCTCCCAACGTGGTGTTGTCTGCAAACTTGATGATCATGCCTTTTTTCCATGTTATTTCTGCTTCCAATACCAATTTTTGTATTAAAGAAGTAATATTAAAGAATATATCTACTTTGTTATCTGAGTTACACTTGTATTGTTGCATTCTCGTCTACCTAACTTCATTATGTATTTTTTTCTTTCAAGTATATCTTAATACATGTAAGAATACCATATATTTGTATGAGTCTTTGTAAAATATTTTATGCAAACAGTGTGCTCCCTGGGGTTGTGGCCACGCTCCTCAGCAGGATGTTTGACATTCAGGAGGTGCTCAGTAGTTTGTTTAAGAAAGTTATATGTCAATTAATAGAAAATGGACAGGTTTGTTTTTATTTCCTTTCCATGAGATCTTCCCCAGATATGGCATATGCTTCTCACTTGTTACCCAAAGTGTATGCCATCAAGACTCTTCAAAGTCAGTAGTAATGTTAACAATCAAAGAGTTACAGTTGTAGCAGAGATGGGGTTGGGATCACTTTCATTTTCCCTTCTGTGATATGTCTTGCACATCGAACTTTTGCACAATGAGTTTGGGTCGTTGGACATCACTGTTAAGAGTGCTCTTGTTTGTGTACAAGTGACATTTATGTGCCATGGCAGGATTAAGTGGAATAACCAGACTGTCTAGGATGGTCATGTAATGTCTGAAGCAGCATGGATCTATATTATATGTGGATTTTAAAGCCACAAGCTCTGTTCCAAAACTTGTTTTACCTAAAATTGGATTGTTATGTCCTTCAGAGGCCCCTACATACACACAACAGTTATATGAGAAGTCTCATCCAGGGACAGTTCTACATGGGACACCTTATCCTGGGGCCGATCCAGAGTGAAGAACTCTGAATCAGTTCTGGGATTGGTTTTTCTGCCAGCCTTCTGGTTGATGTGAAGGCAGGAAGGAGATCCTTGGCCATTGTAGAGGTGGGAAGGAGTCCTGACCATCCAGTGGTGCTGAAGCCAGTTGCACACTGTTGGACCTTATTGTTCCCTTCCTGTTGTCATCATAGCAGCAAATACCAGGCACAAAATGGCTGGTGTCTGTCCCTTGTCACCTGGAGTGACATTGGTTGGGACTCACAGATGAGGGGAAAGGAAAATCGATCCTTCCTTCCCCACCTTCCTTTCTCCAATCACCCTTGCACTCCAGCTCATGTCACTCCAGGCAGTAAGTTACCAGGGAGATGGCAAGTGCCATCCTGTATCCCCAGTCAGCATGGGATGGCTATGTAAACAGTTGTGGGTGGTTCTGTTTATATAAACCCAAAAATTGAGTTTGTTCCCAAGTTATGAGGAAACTGCAGAGAAACTCATGAATTTGTTAATACACCTGACTCAGTTTTATGTGTCATGTAACACTGGATTGTTATGCCCTTCAGAGGCCCCTACATACACACAACAGTTATATGAGAAGTCTCATCTAGGGACAGTTCTACATGGGACACCTTATCCTGGGGCCGATCCAGAGTGAAGAACTCTGAATCAGTTCTGGGATTGGTTTTTCTGCCAGCCTTCTGGTTGCTGTGAAGGCAGGAAAGAGATCCTTGGCCATTGTAGAGGTGGGAAGGAGTCCTGGCCATGGAGCTGGTTGTCCCCTTCTCCATTTTGGAATATTGTCTGTATAGTTGTGCCACAAAACTCCTTTCCATATTAATGCAGTTGACCCCGCCACATTTGTGGTTTTAGATATGTTCTGGAAGTTGACCATAGAGTCATTCTGGAGTATCTATTCCCAGAGAGAAACCTTGCTATACATTTGTACATTGTATAGCACAAATCTGTGCTCAGTTTTCTGTTCTCTTGGGTTTAAAAGGTGTTTTTTATTTTCAGGTTTTCTACTTTCACAGGGTTTCTGCATCCCTCATTCCATGATGTTACCCTTCATAATGTCACATATGGAAACCCAATATTTATTTTTCTCCTGTCATCGCATTCTCTCTATTCAGTTTCTCATGATCCCTCTCTCCCCGATCTTGTAGCACTGGCAAATAAGCAGGGAAGCTGCGATGTTTTTGTTTTGTTTTGCAGCATTGAGAAAGGGGATTCCTATAGGCTCCTGTATCAGCTGTTAATTGTCATCCTTTACAGTCACTCATAGACTTCTCCTGTATGAACAGGTCTAAGTATCACTCATACAAATATGGTACTCTCTGTTATAATGCCACAATAACTATTACATTAATAGAATTTTGAGAGGAGCAAACATGGTTTCATCAAAGACAGATGGTTTTGTTATGGCACCAAACCATTGCATGGATTGCCAAGCTGTTGGCGCAGATGACAGTAAACTGATGAGGTTCCATTAATTATCCTTCTTAATTGGGCTAATAGATCAGAAAGCCCTCATTTCCTTGGTATGAAGCTTCCTTATTGCAATGTTAAACTTGTCAAACTGTGCCAGAATAAAGCTGGGATTGCTTGAAATATCCCCCACCCCCACCCCAGAAATAACAATGATCACTCAACTGTTGCTTCCATTCTTTCTACCAGTAATTTTTTCCCTAGTACCAAAGTAACCAAAATTAGGCCATTTGAGAGAAACGATCAGATAAGTAATTGACGCAATGTTGCACAGTGTAATCCTATTAAGGAGATTTGCAACGACGAAACCATGTGTTCCAGATAAAGTTGTTTTTCTTGGGTACTGCTATGAAGAGAAAAAGAAGAAGAAAAACTAGTGTGGCGGGAATGAAGAATTGAGATGAGGTAGACCATCCATAGCAATGGTTCTCAACCTGTGGGTCTCCAGGTGTTTTGGACTACAACTTCCAGAAATCCCAGCCAGTTGTTTCCACCTCCCATGGGATATGTGAAGGAAAGAATTTGAGGAAATGGATGCTACAATGATGGTAGTTTTCCCAGTCTAGGTGAAGACAATGCTCTCTGCTGGTGGAACAATGGATGCTAATCAGTTTGAATAGTTCCCAGGAAAAGGACAAAACATTTGGGCATCTTTTGTGATCTCTGGTTTACTCCATTGTTACGTGTGCAGAGGCATTGATGTGGGGATTATGGTGATGTGGGGTATTGTTCCCTGGAGTCCAAGGTGTTGAAGCAATATTCTAATGAAATTCATGGAAGGTTACTTTTTAGGGCAATTAGAAATGACCATACAGCTGGCTATATTTTCCAAGAAACCACGTCTTTATAATTTATATATTTTATACAATTCATATTAGGAAAGAATGGATCTGATTTCTTGATAACAATCACCTTTTGGGCTTCAAACCAGTTCTAGATCTCTCAATCTAATCGCTTTGCCACGAAAATGGTTCCTTTTGAATTGGTTCCAAACTGGATTATAGTATCAGTGTCCTCTATCAAGGATTACAGTCCCAAGGAAATTCCTTTTACCGTTAGTCTCCCATTCAAATCAGGATAATGGCAGTGTTTTTCTCCCTTTCTTCTTTCTTTTGGAGTACAGTCAGCCCTCCACATTTGTGGGTGTGACTTTTGTGGATTTGATAATTCACAGATTTGATTAAAATGTTCTCTCTAGGGATCTCTAGGTTCTTCAGTACAAATATATATCTTCTGGCATTTTTTAATGTATGGCTTTGACTTTCACAAAGGTCTTGGACCCCTAATCCCAATGAATGTGGAGGGCTGGCTATAGCAACAGAAGAGAAACCAATTTTATGCAACTAGTGTCGGAGAAGAGGAAGTGCATGAAGAAAGAAGTCCAGGAGAGTTCCCGGCAACACAACTCCATGACAGCTTCTGTTTCTATATACCTGGGACAGGGAGTGTTGTAGATCAATCACCAGAGGCTAATGGTTTAACTGATGAATTTGAGATGATTGTGAGCTTTCTTATGGCACAAAATGATGGGCTCTCAAGCCTGGGAAATTCAGGTCTGGAAATGATGGTTTACTCTGTTAGAAAACCAGCTCAGAAAGTGCAGGGCCTCAAGGGCATTCAGGGGAGTCAAAAGCAGATAAGGAATCGAGTGAAGATTGGAGTGATAAGGAGACTTCCCATGGGAACCCACCTGTAGCTATGAAGATCAACAAAGGTCTTTGTTTACAAATCAGAGCCGAAAATAGATTGTGTCATTCAGAGAGATTATGTGGGAAAGTTGTGAAAAAAAAATCACAGGAAATTGAATGATTTCATGTGTGTCTATTAAACAACATTTTTTTTTTACCTTAAGGTCAGTTCAGGCAACACTGCGTTGCTTGTGAGAAGCTAAGCCTAAGTTCTCTTGTTCCTGGTTCCTGGAAGTTTTCTATGCTCCTGTTCATGTAGTCCTGTTCAAGTTTTACTAGTTATGCCTTCTTGATTGTATCTGTGATTTCTGGCTTTTCCTTGACTTTGTCACCTCTGGAACATTTTGAGACATTTGGATTATTGTCTGGATATCACCTGTTCCTAAACCTTTTTTGATCATATATCTTCTTTTCTTATTCCTGATTTTATACACTTTTTATATTTTTTATAGTAAACTGTTTGCTTGGACTCTTGTGTGGTGCGGAGGTCATAAGTGCTTCCAGTCCTGAAAGGTAAAGGGAGATCAAGAAGCCTCTTGTTTTCATGTTATATTTTACTATTCATTTTGCACATTGTATCCTTCCCAAAATCAAGTAAACAGCACTCAAGGCAACTAACAAGCATCATTAAAATGATGTGGGAAAAGTAAGCAACAAATCCATTTGAATCAACATCATACACAAAATAATGGAAATAATTCTAGTAAATATGAAAAAAGTGAACTGGGAGGGGACTTTGGAACGCCTTCCCGAAAGATCTCAGACAAGCTCCTACATTGGCAGTCTTCAGAAAGAATTTGAAAACCTGGCTGTTCCGATGTGCCTTTTCAGATTAGGAACCTCCAGCACCAAATCCTAGAAGCACCTTAGTAGAACCAAGATCACTGCATACTGCACACTGCACTTATATTATAATCCTACATTCCTCCCGCCACATCAGCACTTTTAATCCTGTACCCCTACTCTGGCTGGCCCAGTTTTAATAGTGTCTTGTTGTATTGTTACTGTTATTGTTTTCCTGCTTAACTGTTTTTAATTTGCTTTAGGTATTGTATTGTTGTATTGTGTTTTGGGGCTTCGGCCTGTGTAAGCCGCATCGAATCCCTCGGGAGATGCTAGCGGGGTACAAATAAAGTTATAATAATAATAATAAAGCCCCTTTTACTCTTTGAGTTAGAAAATAGCAGTTACACAACTCTTCACCCTCACCCCTAAATTAATGAGGAGAGTTGATTTTGTTGACCCACTTACCTTAATTTTATGCAGAGTAAGACATGGACAGGTTGGATCTTCTTGGGAGTAAGACATGGACAGGTTGGATCGCCATAGGGAAGGCTGAACGAAGGAAGATAGATGCTTTTGAACTATGGTGTTGGAGGAAAGTGCTGAGAGTGCCTTGGACCCCAAGAAGATCCAACCTGTCCATACTTCAAGAAATAAAGCCAGACTGCTCATTGGAGGGAAGAATAGTAGAAGCCAAGATGAGAATAAAGGAAAGCTTAGAGAAGATAATTATGCTGGGGAAAATGGAAGGAAAAAGGAAGAGGGGCCGACCAAGGGCAAGATGGATGGATGGCATCCTTGAAGTGACTGGATTGACCTTGAAGGAGCTGAGTGTGGTGATGGCTGACAGGGAGCTCTGGCGTGGACTAGTCCATGAAGTCACAAAGAGTTGGAAACGACTGAACGAATGAACAACAACAAGACATCTGTAGACAAAAATAACTGCTAAGCAGGGCACAGATGCATTGTCGTCATCTAATGTTTTATGCAAAATTTGCATTTTTACATTGTGAGAAGGAGCAAGTTATGGAACATCTTGATTTCAGATATGCAACTCTTGTTTAAAAATATAGTGTGTGGTCTAACATGTTCCATTTATATCATTATCTAACTCTTAAGATAAATAAGTCTGGATCCAGCCTGCAGCTAATTGTTATTTTTGTACTTCTTGGCCTACATTCTAAAATGACTGTATGGATGTGACCCATTACGCATTAAAAACATGTATATTGCTTCACAGCGTTCCTGAAGGAAGCATTTTCTTCAGGCACTCAAGGGGCAGAGGAAGCCACATTGTTTTGTACTGAACAGGCAGTTTTGTACTTTCTGCGGAGGCCAATCAGTCTTGTTCCTCCCATTACGGACAAACTGTGCCAGATTTTTTTCTTTCTTGGGGAGGAGAGGATTCTTGCTCTTTCATACAAAGAAGACTCCAGGCCGACCACAGGCCTGCGGTCTATTTTGCATGGATCTAGTATATAGAAAAGGCCTTCTCAGCAGCTGTAATTTGTCAAAGCTCAGCAGCACAACAATGCTCCTCTTTGTGGTTGTTGCCTGCCTTCAAGTCATTTCCAACTTATGACCAGCCTAAGACAAACCTGTCATGGGGCTTTCTTGGCAAGATTTGTGCAGAGAGAGGTAGCCTTTGCCGTCTTCTAGTCAGCTTTTATATTTTACTAGCTTGGGGACCCGGCGATGCCTGGGTTACTTGAGAAAGGGAGTTTGTTTTGGGAAGCCTGGTAATATCTCTGGATGCAGGGTGAACTACAACTCCTGTGCGGGTGGGTCATCCCCTCCCCCAAAACCCCTCCAGTATGTTATGCTGGCCTGGGTTATTTGAAAATTACTGTTGGTAATATCAGTTTGGTAATTGGTAGCTCTATTTCTTAGAAAGAAGCCAGTCTTTCCTGTTGTTTTTTAATGAATGCTCCCATTAGGAAATGTATAAGGATGTGGCTGAACTGCAATTCCCAAAATTGTGGGCCAATCACCCCAAAACCCACCACTATTCAAAGTTGGCCATGTTGGGTCGGTGTGCCAGGTTTGATTCAGATCCATAGTCAACTGGATTCAGTACTCTCTGGATAAGGATGAACTACAATTCCCAGAGCCAAGGACAATCACCCCCAAACTTGGCCTGTAATGCACAGTTGACCATGTTGGGTTAATGTGCCAGGTTTGATCCGGATCTATAGTTGGTGGGGTTCAGTGCTCTTTGGATAAGAGTGAACTACAACTCCTGTAGTCAAGGACAATCACCCCCAAACCAGAGATGTATGCACAGTTGGCCATGTTGGGTCTTTTTGCCAAGTGTGATCCAGATGCGACATCGTCTGGGATCAGGGCACTGTGGATAAAGGTGAACTACAACTGCCAGAGCCAAAGTTATTCACCCCCAAACCCCACCTGTATGCACAGTTGGCCATGTTGGGTCTGTGTGCCAAGTTTGGTCCAGATCTGACGTCGGCTGGGTTCAAGGCTCTCTGGATAAGGGTGTTGGATGGAGTTGGATGGAAAACTATATCTAAGTTACACTAAGCAAAATATAATTCAAGAAGTTTCTTGATCTCTTGTTAAGAGGCCATGGCTCCACTGGACAGCTGTAAGGAGACTCCAGCAAGGGAAGAAGCTGAAGAAGGTTAGGTTGCTTACTTGTAACCACCTTTATTTGAGTGGTCACCTGTGAAATTCATACCACGATGAATAAATAGAGAAACTGCCTTAAGTTTATTTGAAAATCATACTCACAATGTGAAACTCTGGGCATGATTTGCGGCAAACTTTGACCACAATTGAGGCATTGTTTTCCGATGCTTAATCATAGCAAAGTAAAATAAACCACCATTATTCCTCGAGGTATCTGTGAAATGCATACCTGTGTGTGAATTTCATGGATGACCACTCAAATAAAGGCAGTTACAGGTAAGCAACCTGACTTTCTTCAGCTTCTTCCCTTGCTGGAGTCTCCTTACAGCTGTCCAGTGGAGCCTCTTAACAAGAGTTCAAGAAACATCTTGAATTATATTTTGCTTAGTGTAACTTAGATATAGTTTTCCATCCAACTCCATAATGTGAACCTGATGCGGTTTGTAGCAGATGCTTTCCTTTTGTTGATCCTTATTTAGCCATCAGATTTCAATGCTTAAGTACAGCTCAGGGGAGAAGGCAAGAGGGCAAGATGGAACATGGTTAAACATTTCCAAATTTTCCATTAGAGGAAATGAGGTTAACATTTGGAGTGTTTCTGTTCTTCTAAGCCAAGTGTGAGACCTGGGTTCCATCCTGGGGGAGAAAAACAAATAAACAGAAGTCGTTCCACCTTTTAAGCAGAAGAACTTTGGAAAGATCCTGACAGAGTGATCAATATGCACTGAAACGCTGAGCAATCTTCCATTGCAGGAGCATCCACTTACTTCAGCAGTTTGTTTGCAAGGGCTTGCACTTTGTAACCACGTTTGGCTTAATAAAGCACCTAGAAAACCTAAGTAAGTCAATGAGATAGTTCCAGGCAATGGGATGCACCATATTATATCCATAGGACTACTGATTGATCAGTCACTTGCTGTGATTCCCAAGAATGTGCTCCTTACATGGCTACTTTGCTATGTTCAGTGACCACCATTCTTTCTCAAATATGATTTGTTGATGAAATATGTCAGTTGATAAGGCAGGACCATCACATATGAAAAAATATGGTTATGGGGGTGTGTGGGGGGGTGTGTGGTCAAGATCTGTTCAGAAAGGGGTTTGTTTGCCTTTGCCTTCCTCTGAGGCTGAGGGAATGTGACATCCCCATTGGGTTTCTGTGATTGAGTGGGAATTTCAACCATGGTCTCCAGGTTTATAGTCCATTAGCAAACCCACAATCCAGGCTGTTTATTGGTATAACCCTTAAAAAATAAAAATTCAGACATGAAAATAAATTGCTTTTGACACCATGGTCCCTTTGCCCTGAGTCCCCTCGGGAAGATAGGCCAGGATATAAATAAAGTATTATTATTATTATTATTATTATTATTTACTTAGGCAGTCCCTCATAGCTCTAGGATGACAGTCATACAGATGTGGTGTCTTGGTGGTGGGTCCGTAGGTGGCTGTGGAACCCTATTCTTTATTATTATTATTATTATTATTATTATTAGTAGTAGTAGTAGTAGTAGTAGTAGTAGTAGTAGTAATTTTTATTGAGAAATATTTACAACAAAAGTGGATGAGGTATTAAAATAGGATAGTGAGGGGGAAAGGGGTGGGAGGGGGAGTGGAAAAAAAGGGGAAGGGATGGAAAGGGGAAGAGAGAAGAAGAGAAAAGAGCAGAAGGAAGAAAAAAATAAAATATTTAAAAAGATTTTAAAAAATAGGAAAAAAACAGCAGTGAGTGTACGGCTTCCCACTTTCCTCCATTTTATGGGTAGGATGTTTATCTTCTTTTTGTCTTTCCCAGTTTGTCTTCTGCAATTTTTGCTTTTCATACGTCGGATAGATCTATTATAAGTGTTGTTCCATTGTTTTGAATAAAACTTTAAAGCCTGACCAGTTTGTGTTCTTTCTTCTGTCTTTTAGTTTCTGTGACAAGCAGTCAAAATCAAACAATTTCAAGATCCATTCGTCAGTTGTTGGCACTTTGTTTTGTTTTCACACTTTGGCTAGAGTTTATCTTGCAGCTGTAGACATGAGAAAAAACATTTTGTCATGGTTTTCATTTAATTATGAGCTTGTTAGGCCTAGTAAATAGATGTCTGGTATCGGGAAATTTAACTTTTAATATGTTTTGAGTTATAAGATGGACTTTATTCCAATACCTTGTTACTTTTTTGCACGTCCACCATTGATGGAAAAATGTTCCTATTTCTTTTTCACATTTCCAACATCTATTTGAGATTTGTTTATTAAATTTTGATATTTTTGAAGGAGTGTAGTACCACCTGAATTGAATTTTATACCAATTCTCACTGTGGTAAATTTAATTTTTGTATTTCAAATATCTTCCCACTGGCTTGCATAAGTATTGTGTCCTAGATCTTTTGCCCATTTAACTTGGCACTCTTTTATTTGTTCTTCTTCTGTTGTCCATTGTAGTAATTGTTGGTATAATAATTTAATTATTTTCTTTTCTTTTTCAATTGTCAATTCCCATATGCCTTGTTCTTGTTTAAAGCCTATTTTTGCGTCTTCCTTATATTCTTGAAGTATTTGGTAATCCTGGAAACATGTTATCTTTTGGTATTCTTGTTTAATTTCTTTGTGTGTCTTGATTGTTAATTTTTTGGTTTCGTTTTTTTTTAAAAAAAAAATTGATATGTAAGCCATGAATATTCTCCTAATTCTCTTTTGTGCTTTGCCTCAGTTGGTGAGATCCATAATGTAGTTTTGTCATATAGCCTTATTTTATATTTTTCCCAGGTCCTAGTTAAGGATGCTCTGACAATTCTTTTTTCGGTCTTCCTTTTCTTATACCATAGATAGCCGTGCCACCCTGCTCGGAGATCACGACCTGCTAGTGTTAATAACTTAGTGTTTTTGAGGAGCCCCCGGTGGCGCAGTGGGTTAAACCCCTGTGCCGGCAGGACTGAAGACCGACAGGTCGCAGGTTCGAATCCAGGGAGAGACGGATGAGCTCCCTCTATCAGCTCCAGCTCCTTATGCGGGGACATGAGAGAAGCCTCCCACAAGGATGATAAAAACATCAAAATCATCCAGGCGTCCCCTGGGCAACGTCCTTACAGATGGCCAATTCTCTCACACCAGAAGTGACTTGCAGTTTCTCAAGTCGCTCCTGACACGACAAAAAAAAAAGTGTTTTTGAGCGTGATCCAGTCTTTTAACCATACCAAATTACAGACTTCGTAGTATGCTTTGAAGTCCGGGAGGCCTAGGCCTCTCTTTTTATCGTCCGTCAATATTTTTAATTTTACTCTTGATTTTTTATTTTTCCAAATCAATTTTGTTATATCCGAATTCCACTTTTTAAATAGGTGATCATTTCTAATTCTTGGCAAAGTTTGGAAGAGGAATAGTAGTTGGGGCAGAATGGTCATTTTTATTGTGGTGGTGCGTCCTAATAGAGATATATTTTGACATTTGCTGTGGAGCCCTAGTCTTGATCCGCATGTTCTCCCAAAGTGAGAACATCGGTTTCCAGATGGAAGGCGGTCCTGGTCAGGGTTGGCTTGATGTGCCTTCCTCTTGGTACGTTTCTCCCTTTCACCCTCCATTCATGCCGCTTCGAATTCTGCAGCACTGCTGGTCACAGCTAACCTCTAGTTAGAGTGCTCAAGGGCCAGGGCTTCCCAGTTCTCGGTGTCGATGCCACAGTTGTTGATGTTGTTGTTGGATTAAGACAATGGTTTTCAAAACTAGGTTGAGTGATGGCAACTTCCTATTGTTGGTGTGCTTTTTCAGCATTTTTTTTTTTTGCAGTTTGTTAACTTCTCACTTAGCCAAGGGCCCCACAGTTGCCGTCCCATAACATAAATTATAGCTTATGTAGCTTGTGCACAAATCCAGTAAGAATTAGTGCTTTGTTGCAAGCCTGAATGCAGGAACCGCTCAGACAGTTGCCAAATGTGACAGTTTTTGCTGGGACATTTCCAGGGAGCAGTTGGCACACAGAGATCTTTAGAGGACCCATGTTCAACTTGTCAGATCCTTTATGCACCACAGTCTGGGAACAATGCTGTCACACTCTCACTGATAATAGGAGATTAAAGCTTTCAAGCCCCTTGGCTTTCGGCCAAAATGAGACTATTCACAGCACCGGAAAAGTGTATAATGATCTCAGTCTGCTAAGCAAAGATTTCAGTTATTGGGCACTGTTCTTTCCCTGGCTCTCTGAAGTGCAATATTAACCAATCTGTTGTACATAAGACAAAACACGAAGCCCAAAGGCAGACACACCTTTGTTTTTGAAAGAATAGTTGCTGAATTGTTTGTACTGTAGCAGAAGCTTGTCTCTTGGTGATCTTAAATGTCATTTGGATGGTTTTGAACAGGGCTCTGTCAAAAGTGTCTTGCTTTGAAAGTAGCACATTTGGTGCGGCTAAACAGATTGCGAAAAATACCTTGTCTAGCTTTTCCGATGCTTCGTGATCTCTCATCATCGTGCCAATCTTCAATGTCATATACTTCAGTCATCCCTCTTTTCTCTTGGTGGTATCAAAGTCAACCACCGATGGCAACCCCCTTTCGTTGTTATGTGCAGGAATCCACAGGGTCATCATATCAGACAGACTGTACATTTTCATGTATAAGTCTAGAAAAAAAAATAACAAAAAAGTCAACCTCAAAAATATTGGTCCATGTGAGTACTGTATCTTAGCTCTTATTTTAAAAGGGGGGGATCCATTTCTCTGGGTAGAGAGACAAAAGGCAAGACCTTAGGCTGCCCTGGGCGAACTGAAAAGAAGCAGCAACCACCACTATTGTGGCATCACTTCTGGCCTTTTGAATGTCTAGGTGGGAAAATGGCAGCAATCAGGGGCAGCTTTCCTCTCTCCACCGAATGACCCTTGACTTATCTATCAACAGGTCACATCAAAATCTAGAATGCTGGGTCCGAAATGTGGTCTCATCTAATACACGAGATTGTTTTATACTGTACATGAGTAAATACAGAAGTATAATGATAGTTTTAATAAATCACATGGATCACATCTAATAATTTATTATTTTATTATTTACAGAGCGGCTTACAGAACACACAGCAAACATTCAATGCTGATTATACAATTAACAAGGACAGACAACACAAACAGAGGTAAAGGCGTTTTTTCCATCTTATTTCTGGCATCTTGGAGGCTGTGCCCGATTCCGGCCATAGTGGGGAGAGGTGTGAGCTGTTGCTCCATCTTTCATGCCGAGGAGCTTTCCTCCGATCAATATCCTAAGGGCGCCTTTTTTACCTCCCTGCTAAATGTGGTACCTATTTTATCTACCTGCATTTCTGCTTTTGACCTGCTAGGTGAGCTGGGGCTAACGGCAGGTGCTCACCCCAACCCAGAATTGAACTGCCTACCTTCTGATCAGTAAGATTTTTCTGCAGCATAGTGGTTTAGCCTGCTGTCTTAATCCCAGCCCCTTAGAAGAATGCATCATAATGAAAGAAAGGCAAATAGCATACCAGTTTGAAAGGAACACTCCCAGTTGATTCTCTATTGTCTTACTCTTTTATTTGCCTTTAAAATATTCCAGTTCCTGTCTCCTCATCTCCCCCCCCCCCCCCCCCCCCGCTGTTTCTGCTTACTGCAAACAGAGACTGGATCTACACTGCCATATGTTGCAGTTTGGAACTTCATTATAAGAGGCAGCACTGACCATGCAGTTCAAACTGCATTATATGGCAGTCTAGATCCAGGCTTAGTTGAAAGTGTAAAAGTAGTCTAGGCTCTTTATGCTTGACACCTTTTGCCATTTTGGCTACACTTTGTGAAAAAAATTGAGTATAAAATTAGGGGGGAAATCATGATGTCTAAACATGACTTTTTGTAACATGTCCATCTTAATAAAAAGCAGTAGAACATAAGGGAAGTTTTTAGTGTGAATGCCAATTCATCTCCAAAAGGGTCAGGCTTCCAAAAGGCTCTGGAGATTCCTGGTTTTCCAAAACAGGTGTGCATTTGGATGCATATTTGAGTTCCTGATGTTCAGGTGGAATCTCCTTTCTTGTAGTTTGAAGCCATTGTTCTGCGTCCTAGTCTCCAGGGCAGCAGAAAACAACCTTGCTCCTTCCTCCCTATGACATCCTCTCACGTATTCATACTGTACATGGCTGTCATGTCTCCTCTCAACCTTCTCTTCTTCAGGCTAAACATGCCCAGCTCTTTAAGCTGCTCCTCATAGAGCTTATTCTCCAGACCCTTGATCATTTTAGCTACCCTTCTCTGGACACATTCCAGCTTGTCAACATCTCCCTTCAATTGCAGTGCCCAGAATTGGACACAGTATTCCAGATGTTGTCTAACCAAGGCAGAATAGAGCATGGGGAGCATGACTTTGCTGGATCTAGACACTAGACTCCTATTGATGCAAGCCAAAATCCCATTGGCTTTTTTTGCCGCCGCATCACTTTCTTGGCTCATCATTAACTTGTTGTCCACAAGGACTCCAAGATCTTTTTCACACATACTGTTCTTGAGCCAGGCCTCCCCCACTCTGAGACAAAAAATAGGTAGCTTTCGTTAAAAGAATCCCAGTTTATTTACTTACAAACTTCATGTATTCAGCATACACGTACATTTCTTATTGGTTGATAGTTTACAAAGTATAGAATCATAAAATCACAGATTTGGAAGAGACCTCATGGGCCATCCAGTCCAAACTCCTGCCAAGAAGCAGGAAAGTGGCATTCAAAGCTCCCCCACTAGATTCTGTTTTAGTAAGTTCTGTATAGGATTCTGTTTTAATCTCTTCTTTGTTACATACAGACTAACACTCTCTTCAATCTAATACATTGCTGAGCATTGACTCAATAAAGACTGACTACTCACTGCAGCATACTGACACTAATTACTGCATACTAATACTGCTGACTTCATGAACAGTACTGCTTCTTATGCAAACTCTAATGCATGCTGCACTGACTTCTAAAATGGAATCTCTAGTCTGAATAATCCCAGATCTGGTCACATGGTCTGCAGTCCCTCCCACAGCCTCAAACATAGAGTTAAGGGAAAACTGCATATCAATGTTTACATACAATATAGTAAGCAATCACAATTATATACATAACAAATAACTAGTATAGGAGGCTTGTAGAAGGCTGCTATTTCTAACAACCTGAATGCATGCTGTGCCCAAATTTCACAGTAACAGATAGATGCAAATTGGCTAGGAATGCGCATCCACATGCCCAATGACACCACATGCAGAAATATATTTCTACAGCTTTAAACAGAATGTGGACTTTGTGCATAGCAAAAATGTCCGACTTTCAATGGCAGAACTTGCACATAGCTGAAACAGTAGGAGGATTACAATTGTATTGTAACCTAGGGTACATCTATACTGTAGAATTCATGCAATTTGACATAACTTTTATTGCCATGGCTCAGTGCTATGGGATTGTTGGAGTTGGAGTCCGGTGTACTCTTTGGCCAAGAAAGTCGAAGGCCTTGTGAAATTGCAACTCATAGGATGCCATAGCATTGAGCCATGGCAGTTAGATGAATGAATAGATGGACTAGAGAAATAGGTGGCTATAATTTACACACATTCAAAAATGCGTTCTTCCCCCTCCCTGCAATAAATCTAATCATCTTGTACATGGCACACTTATAGATTTATTCCCGTCATTAAAGGAAGTTTAGAAATATACATGTTAATTAAAATATTTCAGCACAAAATAGTCAAACTTTTCCCCCATTTTCTTTAGAAAGAAAGGGAGCTGCGACTATTATGCAAGGAAAAAATCAGCCCCAAGATCCTGTGGGTAGACACTCCTACCTACCCACCCAGTCACTCACTCACCTACACACACTCACTCCGTCACCTATCCAACCACTGACCATTCCCTTCCAAGAACACTGCTTCAAGCAATGATTCTGGAGGGGGATGGTCAGCAAATGGATGGATATGTGAGTGACTGACTGACTGACGGGGTGGGTGGGCTTGTGGATGGGTTGAATGATTCAGCAAGCAGATGGGCAAGTGAGTAAGTGAGTAAGTGAAGCAGGCGG
Source organism: Anolis sagrei ordinatus (assembly GCF_025583915.1). Taxonomy (NCBI): domain Eukaryota; kingdom Metazoa; phylum Chordata; class Lepidosauria; order Squamata; family Anolidae; genus Anolis; species Anolis sagrei. The sequence goes on along the minus strand of NW_026845477.1, from coordinate 156,059,574 downwards.
GTAGGTCTTTTGGGTGGGCAGGCAGATAGGTGAGCAGATGGAGCAGTAAATCAAGGGTGCGACTATTACATGAGGAAAACAGAAATACCTAAACTAGGACCCCAAAAATGTGGGTGCCACTATTACGCAATGGCTATCACAGGAAGTTGTTGTCTTGTGTCCTAGCAATCATTCCATATAAATGGTTATGAATACATTTAACAAGCTTCCTGTTCTAGATATCCATCTTTGTAACCATAGCAATCTTTAATGGTTGTATTTATTTGGTCTCTCTTCAGCTAGCAAGTCTCTCTTAATGTTCTAAATGGAACCTTGATTTGTGATGAATTTTTGGTTGTAAACAAATAAATTTGACTGTCTAAAACAAAACAAAAAATAATATCCTTGGGGAAAAACAATTAGCTCAAGCTCAGCAGCTCCATTCAACAAGATGTGATCAACCACTCCCAGTAGCCTGCCAGAGCAATGAATCTGCAAGTTAGATAGATTTAAATTGCTTCTGCAATATATGAAAGAAACTTTCCAGGACTGTCTCAAGAGAGAAAATCAAATCATATCACAGTTGCAGAACAGAAAGGGCTCTGTCCTTTCTAGCCATCATTCTTGGTCCAAATAGGCCTCCAAAAGGCCTCCAAAAGAGATTCAAACAGCGATGTCAGTCTTGTGTTTATGAGTACATATAAAGTCACTTTTTTACTCAGAGGTATTTTGCCAGTTCCTTCACCTGAAATATTGTCAATATAGTATAATATAATATAATATAATATAATATAATGTATTGTATATTGTGTGTGTGTGTATGTATGTGTATGTGTGTGTGTGTGTGTGTGTATAATAATAATGTGTGTGTGTATATATATATATATATAATAGTGTATATACATGTAATAATAATATATTGTATATTGTATATACATATAATATTTATAATGTTATAACGTAATACAATATACTACTACTACTACTACTACTACTAATAATAATAATAATAATAATATGATATTATAATTATATACATTATATTAAATGTAATATTACTAATAATATTACAGGATAATGTTATAGTACAATGTAATATATAATATGAATAGTGAGCTATGATAATAATATAATATATTGTATTTACTTTTTACTTGTAAACCGCTCTGAGTCCCCTTCAGGGTGAGAAGGGCAGAATATAAATGTCGTAAATAATGCAGCACCTGGTATTTGTTGGAGGTCTCTCATCCAAGTGTCAACCAGGGTTGACCCTAATTAGCTTTCAACATCGTATGGAATCTGACACCTTTAGAGTAATTCATATCTCAATAGTGTGTGGAAGGTTTCTATATGGCTGAAAGAATTATGCCTTATATTACATAGCTCAGAAGTACCGTTTACTAGGTTGGCTGTTGATGATGGAGCACAGTTCAAGGGCTTTGACCCACTGTGTGAGCCACCTTTCTCCAAACTAGTTTCTTCCAGATATGTTGGAACACAATTCCTATACTTGGCTAGTGACTGCAGTCTAGCATATCTGGATCACATCAGATTTGCAGAGGTGGTATAATTCGAGATCTTGGACTATCTCATATGTATAGTCAGTCTTGGACAAAAATTGGATGATTCCCTCAGACGAATGTAAACCTTGGGAGTCTCCCATTCATTTTAGTGGGGTTTTGGAACAAATAAGGTCCTGTGTAATAGACCTGCATGAGTCACCTCTGTCTGCCCCTCTGCTCCCATAATGACACCATCTGAAGCAACGGCCTCCTGTCAGGGTCACCACTGCTAGTATTTATAATTATGATCCATTTATCCAGCATCTTTAATTAGTAAGAGTTTCCAAACTATAATTGGCTTTGTTTCCATTACATTATGCTCTGTGTCTTAGAACAAGAAAAGAAAACTGTACTGAACATCCATTTAAGGATCCGTTTCTTTTTCTCGTCACCCCAATAGCAAGCTCACCGACCCCCAGCTAGAAGAGACTAGACTAGAGGTATATAATATTTATGTTGAAAGAGAACAATTTGTCCCCAGATCCCCTGTATTGCAGTCTTCATAAACTTTTCTCTTTAAGTTTTGGACTTCTAAGTACCATACTCTTCTAATCCATTTTATGCATTCATAAAACTGTTCTGCAAAGACTTAAAAGGCCATTAACATCCAGCAGGGATTTTTGCTTTTTGAACTAAATTGTTCCCTCCTCCAAGCTCGTCCATTCCAGTCACACTGTGAACTCAGCCGGGAGATAAGCAAGTCTTGGAATAAACTGACCTTGCAAAGATATTTTCCAGCTGTGGGATGAAGGTAACAGCTGCATAACCTCAAACTAGTCCAAATTTTGCAAGGGACAACCCCGATTATTCCTGTGTTGTCCCATGTTTTCAGCTTCTGTTTCTCTCTCCTACTCCCACTTCCCCCCTTTGTCCTTGGCCTACTTTAATTGTCGCAAACTGGTGCAAAATGCAAAAGTAGGAGAGAAAGGGGAGAAAGAAGGGTGTGGGAACCTGCCTTTCCCAGTAGGATCAGGCAAAAGTCAACTGCTGCCGGCTTGGCTTCCTTGTGCATTCTTCCTTATTCATCATTTTTGTCATCAAAACAACACTCTGTTGTTACTCAAATCGACAATACAACACTCTGATATTCCTCAACTCGTGTTCCCTGGTTCTCACTGAAACATTGGCTTGTGCATTTCGGCTGAACTTTGAGCCATTTCTGCTATCCAGATTTTGGTGGACCTGTAGATCTGTTATTGTGCTTCTCCCAAAAACAGATGTTTTTGGTCTGCAGCTGGAAAATGTGGCTAGATCCGGCCAATTGACAGCAATGGGTGGGGTGGTTCATGGGCTCTCCTTCCCATCATGTTTAGGGCTATCGGGATGAAAATTGGCACACTTTGAGGACACATCTACCACTGCTGGCCTGCCAAGTTCCATAACGTTTGGACAATCCCCTGATTTTTAGGAACTTTTCTTTCTAGAAATAAAATTTCCTTTAAAAATTCCGAAAAAGGTATCCCCTGTGGACCCTGATCTGTAACTTCTCCAGGAGCAGCAACAGGGCACCAGTCCTTCTTGTCAAATGTCAAAGATGCACTTCCACGTCACATAGCCCACTATTACACTTTCTTTACTAATTAAAAAACAACGACAGCAACTTCTTCCAAAACTTTTGCATTTCTTGACTTAGGAAGGTGGTGTTTTGCTGGTATAATTTGTATGAATACAAATAATAACAATAATCTTTAGTTTCCTGATGGAGGTTGAGGTTAGAGAGTGAGGATGGGTTCTGTTGGCTTGGCAAATCTTCCAAAGAAGCCCAAATTTTTAATTTTATTATTAGGCAGCAACGGCAAAAATACTATTATTAAATTAAATGAGGAAGGCAGAGAGCGCAGGGAGAAATATAATAAAACAACAGAGAGAATTTGTGGCGAGATTGCAAAGGAAATAAATTATTAGGTATTTGTGGTAGCTTTAGGTAGGTAGGTTTTTCTGAGAATGAGGCTTTACTGTTTGCTAGAATTCTTATAATTATTAATAACAATCTTTTAAAAGTACTTTCTGAAAAAGAGGAGGGGGGATAGATAAGAGAAGTGACCACACTAAAAGAAAAGCACACCCACCCACAAGTCCCCAAATGCACTCACCCACCCACACTTTCCAACTCCCACTAAACAAAGAATCAATAAAATAAAGGAAAGTCAAGGAAAGTCAAAATGATTCAGTGCTAGAGAGAGACCAAGCCAAGCCAAAAGCTAAAGCTGAGAGTGAGCGGCAAGGCAATCAGACTGAAGCTCCTCTCTCTACAGCCAGGACACAGCTGAGCAATAGAGACACTCGCCCCATTAAATGGACACAGCTTGCATAAGACACGTCATGGCTTTCTTCTATTCTGATTGACCAGACAGGCATGGCTCACAGGGAAACCCTGTGCGAGCACACGATAGCCTTTCCACACGCCATGTGATCCTGAATAGAGCAGAAAATAGCTGCAACCAGCATCCACGTGGTCCGGCTCAGTTGAAACAAACATGGTGGCAGACAACTTGCCATTACGGACATCTTAACAAGCCGAATAAACTGAAGAAGCTGAAGGCAAACGGCCCAAACGAATCCATGCACAGCATGTGAATACTGAGCACAAGTTTAAAAGTTCAGATTCTGCAATCTGTTGAAAAGACAGTAGGCAAACAGGGTATGCCAGCTACCACAGTCACAAAGTTACAAGGAAGCGTAAAGGGATCAGTGCTCCGCGATGCATTGTGAATTCAGATGGCTTTTGTCTTCTCTATCCATGCGCTCCTTGTTCCCAGAAAAGCAAATAGCCTTTATTGTCATGTCAGCTGAGTCATATCCCTGACCTGAAAAATGTTGCCTGGCTCAAGGAGGAGTCCCTGCCAAAGTGACCTCAAAGCTAGTATTTATGACATACAGTACCACCTATCCAAATAGTATGTTCTCATCTATAATATTTATCTGTTGGCATACATGCCTCTTCCATCCACGTCCGGAATGGTCTTAGAGAAAATATCTATATTATATCTCTATATTTAATCATTTCGAGCCCAAAATTACTCTTAGTGGCATTTATTAAAATATAATTTGTGCCATTTCAGGACGTCTTTGGCCATCAGTTTAAACTGACTGAGTGGACTCTTGAAACTGATAGGTTTAGCTCTTACATTTTCTGTTCATATGAATATTGGCACCAGATCACACTGTAAAAATCTTACAAATTGAAATTTTTTTTTGTTACAAACATATTCTCTTCCCATATCTTTGGCCATTTAAAGCTAAACTGCGCCTGTTCTATGGGACAAAATTGCATGTGTGTCTTATATTATTGTTGATATTGTAAATGCTTTCTGTCTGATGGCCTAGTAGATTGTGATTATGTTACACGACAACACAGCTGCACTCTGAAGCTTGCATCATGGAACGATATGACCATCAGCACTCCAGCAATAATGCAATAATGAACTATTAAGCCAGTAAAACATATTAATGTAGAAATGCGAGAGCAAAGACCCTGAATAGTGAGAGCTATTCTGCCTTCCTTAACCATGAAGTTATCATTTGAACAAAGTGTGTTCCTAAGGCTTTCATTTGTATTTATATAGGTTTTTAAAAATGTTTTGAGCACATTTAAATTATCTCAATATTGGTTAAGTGATGTCTGTAGAGTCACACCAGGCAGTAAGTCAGGTTGAATAATTAGGAGCTCAAAGTGATTTCAGGTAGATCAGCAAAACTATGTCTCCGTAGTTTTGTTTTATTTGCAAATCTATTTTTTCCCTCCCTCACTCATCCAAACAGATATTGAATAAAGCTGGGCACAGGACAGTATCTCTAAGCAATGTGCTTACCACTTCTTTCCAAAATGATTAATTGAATATTTATTTATTTATTTGCTTTATTTCTATACCGCATTTTTCAGCCCCAAAAGGCGACTCAATGCGGAATAATACTCTTTGGGTTCAGTATTTGGAACTAGAGCCTGATTTTGTACTTGAGAACATGCTAAAGGAATCATATCTTTTTCCCCTCACAGATAAATGGAAGATCTAGAGACACGCAAAGCACGTCGGATAGAGCAGATGGTAGCAAAATGGCTGCGTCGGTCACGAGATAATTCAGCTAGGTAGGCATTTTAATGAGAGACTGTCAACTTCAAGGTGGGATTGCACATGACGATGAGGATGCACCCCTTTTAAACATTTTGGTATGGTTACCTTCATAAATGGGCCCCTTTAAAAGAGTTTACTTTTTTAAAAAATGTATTGTTAACTTCATAAATGCCATGATGGGAACCCTATTATACATAGCAATCAGTCCATAGACTTCCTTTGCTGATTATAAATACTGTATCAAGAAAGTCATGGAAAGAAAGCATTTTTAAAACTTTTTTCCCATTTTTCAATTGAAAAACTTGAAATATTAGCACACTTTACAGATTGAAAGTCACTTGGTCACTTTAGGAACAAGATCTTATATACAACTTGGTTTGGCCTAAAACATTTGTTATATAAAACTAAAGTTTATTTAGAATATAACCACAAACTAACTATTTAAACTTACTTTAAAAAAATGTCTTTTGCTACAAATGGAGCAAAAGTCCTGAAGATAAAGAACACCACTTTAACTGCCATAGCTTAGTGCTATCGTTATGAAGTGATCTGTGGTTAAGGCTGGATCTACACTGCCATATAATCTAGACTATCAAATCGGATAATCCACATTACCTGCTTTGAACCGGGTTATATGAGTCTACAATGCCAGATAATCCAGTTCCGAACAGATAATGTGCATTTTATATGGCAGTATAGATGGGGCCTGAGTGAGGCTTCAACAGTCTTTGGCAGAGAAGGCTTCAGACTTTGTAAAATTACAGCTCCCATGATTCCATAGCATTAAGCCATACAAGTTAAAGTAGGATGAAACTGCATTAATTCTACAGTGTACATACACCCTGAGACCAAGAATTAAAATCTGATACCCTAACCTTTTCAGTCATGGAATCCCTTCAAAAGACATTTATCTTTCATGGAAGCCTAACTCCATCTCTAATTTGTTGAATCAAAATATCATAGAATCATGGAATTATAGAGTTGGAAGGTGCACCAAGGGCCATCCAGTCCAACTTCATTCTGTCTCACAGGAAGACACAATCAAAGTCTCCCAACGATAGCCATCTAGCCTCTGTTTACAAACCTCCAAGGAAGGTGACTCCACCAAACTCCAATATATTCTGGATTAATTTATGCTAATTCAAATGTGTCTCCCAAATTCCTATATAATGCCCAATTTTAAGTAATTTTTACTCTTGATATTTTGTGAATAATATTGCAAATATTATCTCAAAAATTGTAGAAGAAAGAATTTTAAAAAGAAGCATGGCATCAACATGAAAAATTGACTACGCATGAATCATTCTTGTTGTTGAAATGTTAAGCCAGTAACTAACTACATAATGGATAGCAATAGTTGTAGCACAAAATACTATCGAGACTGTAAATCAGATTGTTGGCCTCCTGTAGTTTAATTTCAAAATCCATTTTAAATTTGATTTTTTATGGAACCCATAACTTTTCCCTACAATACTTTTCCGGAATCCTAGAACACAGTTGGTCAACATAATTGTACATAAAAGTCATCATCTTACATTGATTATTAGAAATGATTTTTGACACTAAATATGTAAACAACCTTTCTTTTCCAAGAAAAAAAAGACTTCAAAAATTGATTTTGAAAGGTATCTCAATGTATCTAGTTTTCTTTCGGCTTTCACATGCTACTCCATGTTTACATAAACAGGAGATGAGTATCTTTGTAAACAGCTTTCTGGTTATTCCAAGACTAAGTAGCAACTAAGCTTCTTGTCTGTGGCTGTGCTGTGTAGAAACACCATATATTATTTACAAAACAAACTAGGCCATGCTTTTCCACACCACGTAGTCAGTAATGACATCATACTACGTTCAACTTGGTAGTCCTTTAATATGCCACCTAAATCTTTATGGTGACAGAAAGATTTCTTAAGAGTGGATGTTGTTTAGCAAATCTGGAAGGTCTGGACAACTCTTTCATATCTTCTTTTCCTTAATGTGCAGAGCGAGAGCGTCAGTGAGTGACAAGCCATCAGATGGTATTGGTCAACCTCCAAGTCGTGTGAAACTCACAGTAGAGGTCCAGAAAGATGTACTTCTTGGACATTATGGCTTTGAGGTTTCCCAAAACCTTCCTCTTCTTATCACAGCAGTTGCTGCAGGTGAGTAGGAGTATGTTTCCTCTGCCCTCCAATGTGGGGAGACTGTAATCAGCAAGGAAGATGATACCCAAGGGCATGGAAAGATTAAACTGGAGGGATACAGAACTTTGTCCTTCCAAAAGAAGTCTCCTTCAGAATGTACTTGACTACAACCTGATGGCGTGCATTTACCCTCCCAGTCCCAGCAGTATAGTTTCTGCAGCATATGCTTCACTAGAGGTATTCCAGGTCATTTGAGGAGCATGTTCTTAGTATTTGTTTATCTGTATATATATGTATATTTTAAATTATGGGGTTATACTTTTAATTGTAAGTCACTTTGAGTCTCCTTTAGGAGAGATAAAGCGGGATATAAATAAAAATAAGAATGTTGTTGAAGGCTTTCATGGCCGGAATCACTGGGTTGGGTTACTGTAAGTTTTTCGGGCTGTATGGCCATGCTCCAGAAGCATTCTCTCCTGAGGTCCTCACAACCTCTGAGGGTGCCTGCCATTGATGCAGGTGAAACATTAGGAGAGAATGCTTCTGGAACATGGCCATACAGCCCAAAAACGTACAGCAACTCAGTGATTCCGGCTATGAAAGCCTTTGACAGCACATAAACACTAGGTTGCTGTGAGTTTTCCGGGCTGTATGGCCATGTTCCAGAAGCAATCTCTCCTGACATTTCACCCACCCATAGATGGTTTTCACCCTGCCATAGATGTGAGTGAAACGTCAGGAGAGACATTCTGAAACATGGCCATACAGCCCACAAAACTCACAGCAAACCAATAATAATAATAATAATAATAATAATAATAATAATAATAATCACCATCACACTCATACTCATACTCATAATTTTATTTATTTATTTCCTCTATTTATAATCATAATAATCCATTTCTCTGAATGGAGCCACCTAATGACTATATATGTAGCAGTCCCTTCACTTGACAGGCCCTATCTTTAGGCAGAGTAAGGCAGATGCATTCCGGCACGTTTTGGGTGTAACAAAAGGGCTGCGAATTGCTAATAATTTTAGGTGCAGGGTGGAGAGAGGAACTTCTGGATCTTCTATTTTGTTTGTCAAAACAACTTGCCTGACTTTGTACATTCCCTTAGAGCAGGGGCCCCCAAACTAAGGCCCAGGGGCCAGATGCTACCCTCCAAGTCGTTTACCCCTGCCCAAAACTTTAGACTTAGGGTTTCCCTAAGTCTGAAACAGCTTGAAGGCATACAACAACAACAACAATCCTAATTAACTTAACTATCTCATCAGCCAAAAGCAGACCCACTCTTCCCAATGAAATATTGGTAAGTTTATGTTGGTTAAAATTATTCTTCATTTTAGATATTGTATTTTCTTTCTTTCTTTTTTGTTTGTTTGCTTGTTTGTGCACTACGAATAAGATATGTGCAGTGTGCATAGGAATCCATTCTAGTTTTTTTCAAACTATAGTCAGGCCCCTCAACAGTCTGAGGGACTATGAACCAGCCCTCCACTTAAAAGGTTTGAGGACCTTAGATAAATTGGGATGGGGAATGGGAATCGCTCACCCAAATCTCTTTATCACTTGTTTTGCAATTGCCAAACTGAAGACAAAAACAAGGCAACCATCTGTGACAATGGGATTTTGCAGCAGGCGATTCTTATTATTTTATAATGGCAATGTTTTCCCAAAAAGAGAGAAAAAGCAATGGCTAGTAGTGTCATTACTGGTTTTCCATGTACCAGGCAATGTTTACCCATTACATTTCTCCATTTCCTCAGAGGAGCTGAAAGTGTTTCCTTTTTTAAAAGTGGTTTTGCCTCCCACATCTACTGATGGATTTTAAAAAGAGGCTACACAGAATTAACCATTAATAAATGCTCTAAGAACTGAGATAACAAATTGGTTTTCCTCCATCCAGTGATAATAATAAGATACTAGTGTAGAAACCCAGTGGTGCAATGGATTAAACCCTTGTGCGGCTGAACTACTGACCTAAAGTTCGGCAGTTAGAATCTGCAAGACGAGGTGAGTTCCCATCTGTCAGCCCCAGCTTCTCATGCAAGGACATTAGAGAAGCCTCCCACAGGATGGTAACACATCCGAGCCTCCCCTAGGCAACGTCTCTGCAGATGGCCAATTCTCTTACACCAGAAGCAACTTGCATTTACTGAGGAGCCCCCGGTGGCGCAATGGGTTAAACCCTTGTGCCAGCAGGACTGCTGATTGAAAGGTCAGCAGTTCCAATCCGGGGGCAGGGTGAGTTCCCGTCTGTCAGCTGCAGCTTCTCATGTGGGGACATGAGAGAAGCCTCCCACAGGATAGTAAAACATCTGGGCGTCCCCTGGGTAACATCCATGCAGACCACCAGTTATCTCACACCAAAAGAGTAGTTTCTCAAGTCGCTCCTGACACACACAAAAAGGGGGAGGCGTGCTCATTTACAACAAATTAGACAATTATTTGCTTTTCAAAAGTAAATTTCCAAATGACGCAACATTCTATGTTGAGGATTGCACACCTTTAACTTTTCAAAGAGTCCATCTAGGAAAGAAGTACTTGTTACTATGGGGACATTGTTTTCAGGATAAGCATGTCTCTGGTGGCCAGGGACCAGTCCCCCTTCCCCTTGTCCCACGGACCGCACCTTGCCCAGCATATCAAAATGCACCCATTTTCCTTCAGATTACCAACCAGAATTTTCATGAAAGCTTTGTTGTTGTTGTTGTTGTTGTTGTTGTTGTTGTTAAATTCCTTTCTCTCTTGAGAAAGATCCCAAAGCAGTTCACAACTTTAAAAACAATACCATTTCAAACCTGCAAAACATAAATATTGAAACAGAATCAATCATACAGTTGTTAAAACTGCATTAAATGAGTACAAACTGTTAAAACAATTTTCAGAGGAGCTCAGACAAAAACTGAAATGTATTGGGGTGATATGTTTTTGCACACGGGAGGACTTTCATTAAGGTTTTTAGACGAAAAGCTCCCCCAAATTTTTAAGTTGGGGACTCTGAGGGTTTGTTCGGAGGTTGCAATTTCCCTATCCCTAATTAGGTGGGATAATTCTGCTGACTTTGATTTGCTTGCCCATGCCTTCAAAAGATTTTCAAATAGATATCATTGGCTTAGTAATTTGGGCTGATTTTAAAGAAGAAAAGGCTATAAACATAATTTACCCTAACAAAGCCTTGATATTTGCAGGTAGCACTGCTGATGGGAAGCTTCTGCCAGGCGATCACATTCTTGCGGTGAACAACGAAGAAGTGGAAGATGTCACTGGTGAACTAGCTGCTGCTCTTTTAAGGTGCTGGGCAAAGAGGAGGGTTGAGGGGAGAGTGTGCTTATGAGGGTAAATGTTATGGCCAGGCTCCAAAAAGTTGCTTAGATCCACACCAGGAAATTGTACTGGTCTATGGGGATTAAAGATCTTTCTTCTTCGTGTTGTTGACTGCCTTGCCAAATAATACACCTCCGTCTTTGCACTTTACATTACATCAAAATCCTATACATTTCTTTTAAATATTTAAACACGAACAATTTTCTTGTTTCAGCTTTGCATACATTTGAAAAGGTGTGTTGTGTGGTTTCCGGTCTGTATGGCTGTGTTCTAGCAGATTTGGTTTTGTTTTTTATCGTGTCAGAAGTGAATTGAGAATACAGTTATAATGTATACAAAACCACAACGTTAAAAAAACTTGGCATTATACTTAATTTCTTTTGACCAGAAACTGGCCACTTGGAGTGCCTCTGGCATCGCTGTGAGAAGGTCCTCCATTGTGCATGTGGCAGGGCTCAGACTTCATTGTAGTAGATGGTCTGTGGTTTGCTCTTTTCCTCACTTGCATATACTGGACTCCACTTTGTAGCCCCATTTCTTAAGGTTGGCTCTGCATCTCGTGGTGTCAGAGCGCAGTCTGTTCTTTACCTTTTTGCCCAGCCTTCTGTATGCCCAAGAGGGAGTTTCTCATCTGATCTCAGCTACTGATTGAGCTTCCGGGTTTTCACCTGCCACTTTTAGACTCTCGCTTGCTGAGGTGTTCCTGCAAATATCTCTGAAGATCTTAGAAAGCTGATTGATTGAAGGCATTAGCTTTCTGGCTGATATCCGAACAGAGGATGGGCCAAGGATGTCAATACCTTGGTGCTTTTATTACTGGCTGCAACTTCCCGATGGATATCAGGTGGTGCAATACCGGCTAGACAGTATAATTTCTCCAGTGGTGTAGGGCGTAGACATCCTGTGATAATGCGGCATGTCTCATTAAGAGCCACATCCACTGTTTTAACATGATGAGATGTATTCCACACTGGGCTTGCATATTTAGCAGCAGAGTAGCAAAGCACAAGGGAAGATGTCTTCTCTGTGTCTGGTTGTGATCCCCAGGTTGTGCCAGTCTTCTTTTGTTTGATATTATTTCTAGCACCCACTTTTTGCTTGATATTCAGGCAGTGTTTCTTATAAGTCAAGCATGGTTCAGAGTGACTCCCAGGTAGTTGGATGTGCTGAAATACTCCAGTGGGATTCCTTCCCAGGGAATGAAGCATCCATACTTAAGTATTTGAGAATCAGTTGGAGAAGGAGAACTGAAGTGAGGGAAATAGTACAGATACAGAACGATAGAACTAGATATCATCCGTACAGAGATATTAGGGAGGGATGGGATGCCATTCACAACCCATGTTCCCCATCCTACCACTGTGCAGTGCCTAAATTCAATGCCAGAAATTATTAGAAGGCCACTGAAGTTAAATTTTGTTATGGTGATGCTGGTAATGCTGCAAAAATAAGCTTGTACTATGTGTTGCTCATCATGTGATTTAATGCATGCCTTTGCTTATTTCATGTATGCAGATGAAATATATTTTGCTACAGATATTAAATAAAATGTTCTCCCATGGTGAAAACAGGTATGATTCATTTTTTTCATTTTGATTTTACAGGGAATCACAAGACATCCTCCAGCTTACAGTTCTCCGATGTATCTCGGTAAATTACCCTCATATGCCACTGGTGTTTGAATTGTTCCTTGGAGGGTAAGGGTTTGGTATGCACATGAGATCACAAATGAACCATTCCAGGAGGTAACCATAATGGTAGGGTTGGCAAGATGTGTACCAGCTAGAGAAACTGTACTGTCAAGCTTTCATATCCATGGATTTTGTATCCATAGATTCAACCATATTTGGCTTGAAAATACTAAAATCAATCTTAAAAACAAGTTTTAATTATATATAAAGGACACCATTTTACTATTCTATTGTATATAATGGGACTTGAGTACCCACATATTGGGAGTTGGGGACTGGAACCAAACCCCAGTGGATACCAAAGATCCACTGTAAACCGTGAAGGGAGTCCTTGTGTTAGATCTTTGCTAGTAAGAATGAGGCCATTCATTGCCATAAGGATGAATATTTTGTCCTCATAATGTTGTTGCTAAGAATAATATGGTGTCTTTGTGGGGTATCAGACAGAAAGGACTGGACTCAGGTCAGAGCAACACATTCAGCCTATTTAGAGCCGGAAAAGCTGGTTCTGGACCAGTTTGGAATGGAAGCTAAAGCCGAAGGGGCTTCTTCACCCTTGCCCATCTGTTGTTTTCTTCTTCCACGGCTATCTTCCAAACATGGTTTTTCTGTATTCAAAATGATATAGTGAGGCCAAACATTGTAATCAAGAGAAGAGAGGTAGATTTGAAGCTTGTAGTGAGCAAGGGACACTGAATTTATTTATTTCAGTTTCCCAGTTCCCACCACTCTCCACTCCCAAATATTAATCTGAATAGGCCATTTACACTAAAATACTGTGAAAATGTAGGCTCTGGGCTAAATAGACCTAGAGTAGATTTAATTATAAAGATTACTTATCACCTTACGTTGGTCATTTTAATGTACAACCCTAACTTTTATCAAGCAGAGTCTGGATCATCTTATGGAAAGGCATTACTGTATCGTGATGTCTGAGATATTCTGGAATTTCACTCCCATAAACTTTGACTATTGGTTGAACTTGTTAGGATTTCTGGGGGTTAAAGCACAGACATTTCTCATTACTCCAAGGTTTTGCCTCACACGCTGTTAATTTTAAAAGATTGCTTGGTTAGAATGCATTTGAACCATCACCCTGCTTTTAAATGCTTCCGTTGCACACTACTGCTGTTTATCTGTGACCATTGGCTGTGCCAATAGAGTAGGTATGTCTCTCATGAGAAAAAGAAAGCTTTGAAAATATGGAGTTATTTTTGTTTAGTGTGCATATGACTTTATTCACCACACATGACTTGACCCTTTGATCTAACTTAATCCTTTATGAAACCTCTTAAAACAATCTGGGCCCATAACCCGTTAGAGGGCATTCAACAGTTAGAGATTAAGGAACAAACATGCTGATGATTTAGAGAAACAAACTACACTTTATTATAAGAACTTCATTTTAGATAGAAAGGTAACTCAGAGTGCTGATCAAATATAGTGCAACTTGAGGCTCATATAATGGAGCTAATTGATGTAAGTTTGAATGAAAAATAATAGCATACGGTTCTACACTTAAGACAAAATTCCAAATAATAAGATATACATTAAGATGTTACTTGGTACTAGCCAAGACAGGCAATAGAAATATATGCTGGAAGTTGCTGTCCAATAACACTTGCAGGACAACATGATACCCTCCACTGCTGTTGTCCAATACATTTGCAAAGCACACTGTTGAAGATGGTTGTGCACAACATCATCTTTGTGATTTCTTCTACATGCTTTCAGAGGAATCAGGCTGGCTGCTGTAGGAAAAAATACTGAGCTTGATGGACCTTAGGTGCGATCCAAGAAGAGGCTTCTTTGCATCTGATGCCCTTAGTTTTCTCAGATTCTGGATCAATCCCCATTCTGCAGCAGAGTTTGCATAAATCAAAAGTGGAAAACCTTTTACACTCCAGATGTTTTGGAATACTGTTCCCACCATCCCTCATCATAGACCACCTTGGTGAAGGGTTTTGGGAACTGTAATCTAGGACATCTGGAGGACCCAGGTTTGCCATTCCTAACATATAACATTGTGAGATTGAGTTATTGGTAAGTCTTTTCATGTTATGTGATAATTTGCAAACTTAAATACCATTGTTTTCCAGGGTGGCCCTAAATCATCCTTTCTTACAGCGGAGAAGAGAGCCAGGTTAAAGACAAATCCTGTTAAGGTTCGCTTTGCAGAAGAAGTAGTAGTGAACGGCCATGCTCAGGTCAGTGCAAATGCAGTCACATGAAGCCGAGAGAGGGGTGCCGATGATAACATTTTAGATTTTCTTTCAAATTTACCAAAATAATATGCTGCACAAGTACACTTAGAGTTCAACAAAAACAAATTTCCATCCTGATTGAATCTGATGTTATGACAAGGACTGGCAGCTATTGAGCTTAGTTGGCTTGCCATCCGGTCTTTAAACCTTCATTTATTGGATATCCAGGTTGAGGATCCCTTGTCCAGAATTACAAAATCTGAAATATTCCAAAATCATCTATGTGTGACTCACATTGTGATCACTGCTTTTCCAATGGTTCAGTGTACACAAGCTTTGTTTTCTGCACAAAAGTATTTGAAATATTGTTTATAAAATGACCCTCAGGTTATGTGTATAAGGTGTCTATGAAACATCTATGAATTTGGTGTTTTGACTTGGGTCCCATCTCCAAGATATTTCATTAAGTCCATATATGCAAATACAGGTATTCCATAATAATAATAATAATAATAATAATAATAATAATAATAATAATATCAAAATCAAAACAATCCAAAGCACTTCTGGTCCTAAGCATTTTGGATAAGAGATATTTATTTATCGTGTCAGGACCAGACCAAACAGTTGCATTGCATTTTTTAACAAACAAATAAACAGAACACAAAATTTGCAAGCTTGGTAGTTGATTAATTGTCCTTTGACCAGTATCTGGCCACTTGGAGTGCCTCTGGTGTCGCCGCAAGGAGGTCCTCCATTGTGCATGTGGCGGGGCTCAGGTTGCATTACAGCAGGTGGTCTGTAGTTTGCTCTTCTCCACACTAAGAGATGACCAACATGTATGACTATCGCCCAAAACTGTGTATGCCAATGACAGCTAGGGTCTTCCATGTCAGTGGGGTGCTGAATCTGCCATGGGTTTTGTCCGAACTTTAAAAGAGGTAGCTATGGTGCTGAATTTGAATTGATCAGGGCCTCTTCAATATTCATACTAGAATGCCACGGGTTTGCTTCCATTCCTTGTGCAGAAAATAATGGTTGAGTCAAGAAATCAATCACCTTAGCATTCTTTTTAAAAAGTTTATTTATTCAATTATTTTAATTTATATCTTCCCTTTCTCCTGAACGGGAGTCAAAGCAGCTTACATTATAAAGTAAAAGATAACATGTAAAACAATATGAAGTATAAAAGTTTAAATGATACATGGTGAGAGGTTTGAGGCTCTATGGTTCTTCCAGAACTTAAATAACTAACTTTTTGGACTACAGCTCTAGTTTCTGGAGGACTCCACATGCTGTAGTTCAAAAATTCACATCTCCTGGAAGGAACAGAGGTGTCACAAACCTTTCTCCAAAAACCATTAAATGTTATATCATGGGAAGTATCTCCATAGATTCCTTTTCAAATGCACATTGCTTCTTATGTCTGGATATGCTAGAAATTGAAGTTAAACTTTTCTACACTATTGTGAAATGAGGAAAGGTGATAACGAGCAAAGACAGAAATTGTTTTCTCTCCCTCCCCCCCCCCCCATTATCGCATGATCCAAAACACACATATAGGAGCTGCAAACATGTGGGAAGCTTATATATACCACCCATGCCTTCACCAACCTTGTCTTTTCTTCTCTGTCCAAAATTATAAGCACATATGGATACGCAAAGATTAGAAATGGAAGATAATTTTCACTTGTGAGTATCCCGCTAAACCAGTGGTTCCCAATTTGTGGCCCATGGCCCACTGGTGGGCTGCGAGACATAAAATAAGATCTGTGGCTCTAGATTATTAGATATGGTTTTCTGTGGGTGAGCAGATGGCGACTACTGGATGGCATATGTCCTGTATCAGAACCTAGAGCTAATGTGGTCCATCCAATACAGTTTTCTGAATCAGTACCCCAAATAACCAAACTGAATCTAAAGTTGACCAAAAACTGATTCGTAACCCTTTCGGTACTAATGTTGGAGAGTGGTCCCTGGTTAAGTGGTCCCTGGTCAAAAAAAGGATGGGAACCACTGCTCCAAACACAGCTACTGTGCCAGTACTGCAAAGGAGCATTCCTGGGAATTTTTAGTGCTTTCCAGAAACTGCGTAATAATCTGCTTGAAAGAACCCATCACTATGGCCATTTCAAATGGAGCATTGCTTGGAAAGAGAGTTTTATTTGGAAAAGGCCCAGGAGTGCTTTCACAGAGCAGAAATATCAACTCTTGAACTGAAGGCATAAATTGTTGATGAGGCCAAATGCTTTTCAGCCTTAATTTTCCAGGGTAATTCTTGTTCATTGTCTTGTGGCAAAATTATACGTGAGGGTTGGGTCATCTAAGGTTGTTTGCAGGATAAACAATAAGCTCTAGATGGGTGTACAGTGTCACGCCCATGAGACTGCAGTGCATCTCCTGGATCTCTATTTAGCTGGGGATGTTGTGTTTGCCATTCAGCTATGGATTTGACAGTTGCTTCCCTTTCTACCAGATTCCAAGAGACACCATCAAAAAACAATAAAACCAGATTTTATCTAAATGTGATTTGACAGCTTAATCTAAAACACAACAGAACAGAATTTGCAACAGCCCC
The DNA here is from genome assembly GCF_025583915.1 of Anolis sagrei ordinatus. NCBI lineage: Eukaryota > Metazoa > Chordata > Lepidosauria > Squamata > Anolidae > Anolis > Anolis sagrei. The sequence goes on along the minus strand of NW_026845477.1, from coordinate 156,042,029 downwards.
ATAGCCACCCTGACTGGAGATTTGTGGGAGTAGTAGCACCAAAAAGTTACTTCTTCAGACTTTACAACTACTGTTGGAAAACTTATTATCTGCTGTGCAGCTGGCTGGGAGTCAGCTGCATTAAGATCACTACTGACCAAAAGATCATGAGTTCAAAGCCAGCCTGGGTTGGAGTGAGCTTCCGACCAATTTGTGTAGCTTGCTGTCGACCTTTGCAGCCCGAAAGACAGTTGCATCTGTCAAGTAGGAAATTTAGGTACCTACGCAGAGAGGCTAATTTAATTAATTTACGATGCCATAAAAATCTCCACCAAGCCTGCAAAGAATAAGGAAGTATTGTCGAAGGCTTTCATGGCTGGAATCACTAGGTTCTTGTGGGTTTTTTCGGGCTTAGGGCCATGTTCTAGAGGCATTTCTCCTGACGTTTCGCATTGCAACAGCAAAACAGCAGAGAGGAAACAACCAGGCACATCTTAACACCTCTCAACAAAAGATTTTCCCAGGCTCAGGCAGGGCTTCAAATGCTAATGAAGGTGGTCAGTTGAAACATTCACACCTAGCTCTAGCAGAGAAGAGCTCTTTGCCCCACCCCAGCCATTCCACAGATATATAAACCCATTGTCCTATTTCCAACAGACCTCACTACCTCTGAGGATGCTTGCCATAGATGCAGGCGAAACGTCAGGAGAAATGCCTCTAGAACATGGCCCTATAGCCCAAAACCCCACAAGAACCTAATAAGGAAGTACTTCATCAGTGTCACAAATGGACAGTGAAGCAACAGCTCCCCTGGTGGCCAGAATACCCACATGAAAGATGGAATGTTAAATAGCCTCTGTATGTCTGTCTATATATGTTGTGTGTCTGTGGCATTGAATGTTTGCCATGTATATGCACATTGTAATCTTCTCTTGAGTCCCCTGTGGAGTGAGAAGGGAGGAATATAAATACTGTAAATAAATAAATAAAATAATTGTGACACAAATTCCCAGATTTATGCCCAGCATGAGCAAAGTATGTCTTAGAGCCACAGATTATGACAGATTACTGTCTCTTAATCAGCATAGATTATGACATTATAACTTTATCCAGGGGGTATGGAGATCTTTATTGGTCTTCTGAAATTACATTTCTAGAAGGAATGACATCTAGAAGTTGAACAGAATGCGAGAGCCAGATATCCTGCATACTAACTAGATGGGTTTTTGTTTGTTTGTTTTGTTTTGTTTTCCAGGGCAGTTCTCTCCTGTGCATGCCTAACGTTCTCAAGGTGTACTTGGAAAACGGGCAGACTAAAGCTTTCAAATTTGAAACCAGCACAACTGTCAAAGTATGTTGAGTTTGAATCTACAATTGTATCTACTCCCTCTTTCTGTATATATGTATGTTTGTATATCAAAGGCCCCTACATGAGGTGTGTTATGGGGTGGAGGGGATGAAGAGAGAGCTTTACTGAAAACCTGCTGCACAAGTTAGTGCTTGGCTGAGAAGGGGAAAAAAGAGGGAATGAATGACAGTCTTTTTGGCAGGGACTTTTTGGCTTTATGACAGGTGAGATTTTCCTATAGCAAATAGACAGTGCATTTTAATATTTATCTCATGACTGCATTGCAGTATACAAATATGCACACAATTATGTTTTATTAAGGATCCCTCTATGCCGCTGAAAATGCAGAGAAAATGACATTTAAAATGGGTTGTAGGTTTTTCAGGCTATATGGCCATGTTCTAGAAGCATTCTCTCCTGATGTTTCACCTGCATCTATGGCAAGCATCCTCAGAGGTTGTGACTTCACAAGCTCCGAGGATGCTTGCCATAGATGCAGGCAAAACATCAGGAGAGAATGCTTCTAGAACATGGCCATATAGCCCAAAAAACGTACAACAACCCAGTGATTCCAGCCATGAAAGCCTTCAACAATACACTGACATTTATTGAATAGCTTTATTGTCATTGTGCTATTGCATGACAAAATTAAATGCTTTCCCATCCCTCCGCACCTCAACCACCACCGCACCGCCCCCAATGTCACATCAGTGTGAAACCACAGAGTTCAATATAGTTATAACTCTAAGATAAAAACTATCTCTCAGTCTGTCCTTGTCTTTGTCTCCCTGTATCGTCTGCCAGATGGCAATTAAAAAAAAAAGAATATACTGTGTGAGATGGATCCCCAAGAATGCTCTGAGCTTTTTTAAGGCTGCAGGGCCCATAAAGTTCTTCCAAAGAGGGGAGAGGGCAACCAATTATTCTCTGTGCAGAAGTGGTGACCCTTTGGAGCACCTTCCTATCTGCCACTGTATACTCTGTATTTCTTAGCCACACAGGGGGATAAAAGTGCACCATTTTGGCTGGTGGGTGGCCAGATACCCACATAAGCTTTGGAGGGGGAAATCCCCCTTACCCTGTCCAAAACTCTGTAATTTCAGTTTGAACCCCCAGGAAGATAAAGCCAAGTGTCATGCCGCCATATGGAGGGTTTGTCTCTATTTTAAAATGGGAGACAGGTAAGGAAGACTAGCACTGCCATCCCTCCTTCCCAATTTGCCTGAGACTGAGGAGGGATGCCTGTGAGAACTGTCTCTTGGGATCACAAATGGTGATCCCAGGCAACAGTCTTTGTTGCCTTCATACCAACAAAGGCTTCGATCTTCCAGTAAGGTGTTTTTTTAAAAAACTAGAACAACCCAGGATAATCAGGTTTCTTACAGGTTGAATCAGATTGGCTTGGTGTGTTATTTGGACACTCCAGGTTAATCTGTTTCCTACACTGCATTGAATGGAGCCCCCGGTGACACATGGGTTAAACCCCTGTGCCGGCAGGACTGAAGACCAACAGGTCACAGGTTCAAATCCAGGGAGAGCATGGATGAGCTCCCTCTGTCAGCTCCGGTTCCCCATGTGGGGACATAAGAGAAGCCTCCCACAAGGATGATAAAACATCAGGGCGTCCCCTGGGCAACGTCTTTGCAGACGGCCAATTCTCTCACACCAGAAGCGACTTGCAGATTCTCAAGTCGCTCCTGACATGAACACTCCCCCCCCCCCCCCCCCCCCGCATTGAATGGCATTAGGGATGGGGCCTGAGATTATTCTTAAACATACAACTTTCTCCCTCAAATTGTACTCCCAAGTTTATTTTAGTTCAAATCTCCCTGCACCTGCATTTTGCTGTCATCATCAGTTGTCCTTGAAATTTTTGGACTGGAATCGTTGAGCAGCTCCTGGAATTAGTAGTCAGAGTAGCTGAAACAGACAAACTTTACGCTCTCACTCAGCTTGTGGAAACTGGAATAAATATTGCATGCTTGGAATAGCTCTCCAGTGGATTCTACAATACGGGTGAGATCGACTTCTCTACTCTCTACTTATGTGACCCCACATATCACATAAGATGAAACAGACAGTCCTTTTGGCGAGGCTGCACCTGATGCCTCGCCAAAAGGACTGTCTGTTTCATCTTATGTGATATGTAGGGTCACCTCTGTGAAAAACTGAGAATTTCAATTATATTGTACAGGCACTTAGACAACTCCCTCAGTGTATTTACATTATTTAATTTGTTATTTTTTCCATCAATGATTTGCAGGACATAATTCTTACCTTGAAAGAAAAGCTTTCCATTCGGAGCATTGACCATTTTGCCTTGGTGCTGGAAGAGCAGTATAATATTTTAAAGATGTTTCTTCTCCATGAGGATGAACTCATTGAACAGGTCAGTCTCAATGCTCTGAAGGCATCTATCAATGTCTTCTTTAGCAGTTTTGCTAGTTTAGGGGTTTGAATATCTGGCTATTCAGATGTCATTAGATTTCAGATCCTTTTAGGTCCTGTCCAGATGACCTCTTGGTACAAGATGATGATCCAACATCTGGAGGACTTCAAGTTTTCCACCTGTGTAGAAGGATAGTAGATTCCCTGAGGAATAAAAGCCACTTTGATGTGGACATTGTTTGGGAAAATGAGTGTCTGGTTGATTGACCTTTTCATTTGAGGCACTCCCCATCTGCAAAGCCTGATATATAGATTTTTAAGACACTCAAGAAAATTCCTGTACCTGCTATGTGTATTTAGAAGAGAGAATTTCAGCATGTCACAAAATGAGGTATCAATCAATACCTGCTAAAATTTTATTCTACACAACCACTAAATGTAAAGGAGTCCTCTGCCAGCCCTGGTAGTATAGCAGTGTGACTGGGACTCTAGAAGACCAAGGTTCAAATTATTGGAGGTTGTAAATGTAAATAAACAGAAGCTTTACCACAGTTTCTGAACCAAAATATACCCTGCAGTATAATAATGTGTCACTCAGATTTGTGTAATGAGTAAGTATCTTTACTGCATTTCAAAAGGTCAAATGGAGCAACAATATATATAGCAGTCTCTGATTTCTTACAGAAAACATAGGGAATAAACAGCCCTTTTAAACAGTCTTTACAATATGCTTCATGCCTCAGAAATGATCAGGGTTCAGAGAGTTGGTAGCCATTTCCTTCTTGACTGTTTCCAGTCAGCACTCTCTTCACTCTCTGAGGTGAAAATGGCAGTTAAAACCATTTCTCTCAGCATCAAGCTAAAGATAGTAGCCAATCTGAATTCTGGCTCCTGGCATTTTCAGCCAATCAGCTGCCGTCACATACCTTTCCAGTCAACCCATTACATCATGGTGACTTTTTACAAATCCCCACACAAATCCCCACCCGACATTGAAAACCCATTGGCTGACTTGGGACAACTCACAGCATCTCAGCCTGGGGTTTATAGACTAGCGAGGCACTAGAGTTCTGTGGCTGAGAATTATCAGTTCCCCTCCCTAAACGGTCTCATGGGATATTGCTATAATTCTGAGGTGTGAATAGGGCCCTTGTGAAACTGACAGGGCCTTTTCAGTGGTGGCTCCTCGGCTATGGAACTCCCTCCCCAATGATATTTGATCAGCCCCTTCCCTCGTGACTTTCAGAAAAAAAGTGAAAACATGGCTTTGTGACCAAGCCTTCGGCAACTAATACAGTGCAATAGATGACTTGGATTTATGTGAAACAATCATTGGAATGGCCCGAGCTTGATTGTGAATAATGTGATTTTATAGCTGTAAGTAGTATTGTTTATGTTTCAATTGCTTTTAACCTCATTTAGATTTTAAACTAAGTGTTATTTAATTGTTGAATTGTTTAAGGCATTGAATTTGCCTCTGCTGTAAGCCACCTTTAGTTCCCTTCGGGGTTGAGAAGGGTGGGATATAGATGTAGTAAATAAATGAATCTATATAAATAAAAAATGAAATGTTTGTTTGCGGGATTAACATAACTCAAAAACCACTGGACAGATTGACACCAAATTTGGACACAAAACACCTATCAGGCCAACAAGTGACCATCACTCATAAAAGCACAGGAAAACACAGCAAAAGAGACTTTAAAAGCCAGAAAATTAAAAATTCATTACAACGCATGTGCAAAACCACATATATACACAAATATATACACACACATACACACATATATACATACACAAAACACATATACACAGACTGGGCCACAGCAACGCTTGGCAGGGGACAGCTAGTAAATAATAAACGGTCTATTTATTTCCAGTATTTCTATACTGCTTTTCTCACTCCTAGGGGGACTCAAAGCGGCTAGAAATACTAGAAACCTTTTTTAGTATTTTATTTAAAATAATAGAGAAGTTTAAGGGAATGTGCAGCTGTTCCATGCCAGTGTATTATTGTATACAGCTCCTAGTTTTGGGGAAACTGCTAGATCCATCTCCTAGAATAGATAATTACATAGCTTTGCTTCTGTGGGTAGTCTATAGCTTAGGCTTTTATTATCACGATGGCCTAAAGTTCCACTAGACGTAGGGAAACATTGACAGTTTTTAAGGAGGACTCAACAACCTATTTCCCATGCTTTTGGCTCTCAAAATTAGGAATATATATTATATATATGGACAGATCAATAAGTAACTGGAGGTGATGTTTGGCACAGCAATATTGCTAGGTTTTTCTGTGATACAAAATGCATTCCTGTTCCGTTTTCTTCTTAGCATTTCCCAACTGAAGCTTACAACAGCACGGAATATCCTGACATGCAGTGTGTTTGTGTTTGTTTGCTTCAAACATTTGCAACCTGTCTTCAACCCCAGAGGCTCCCACATCACCTGTTATTGTGGCCATATTGTTTTTATCATCTCAACATACTAAAAACAATATACCAGGAGCTCCAACTTCTTTTCCTTTCTATTGAGTGTTTGCATGTATTCCAAAGTTCCATGCATTTTGCAATAAGGTGGCTTCCCTTGGTTTGCAATAATAGGGCCAATGACCCATCAATTATCATTATGTTCTTTAGTTCCGCCCCTTTTTCTGGGTTAAGGAGGGAAAAAGGGGACCTCTAGTTCAGTTCACACAGAGAAGCCTTTCGTACAGAACGTGAATCAGTTCCACCTGTAGAAAGCTTCGTCTTTTACAGCTTTGCTGGGGGGATCCAGTCCCACAGCTCTACAGACAACTACAGACTTAAGCTCAGCCTTTGTTGGGGAATTTAGTTCCACAACTCTGCAGCCAGCCTTTGCTGGGAATTGAAAGCCTTCTTTCCTCTTGGAAATCTACTAAAAGACTCTGTTTGGTAAGGACCACTCGCAGCAGCCATAACGCAACTTGGACCAGGTGTAGGGGCTCATTCCAGCAGAGCTTAAGTCAGATTGCCCAAGGAGGGGTCAAGGATTTCCCTTGTAGAAGGAAGAAACAGTTTATGAAGAAAGTTGCCTGTCCCTTGTGGACAAGATTTAAGCAAGCCACCAGTTGATTCCTTGAAGTATTTGTTTGATTTATTGAAGATTTAAGCAACAATAAAAACTTTGTTGAACTTTCTAAGTTTTTAAAAGAATTTTGTGTGGGGAAATCCGAAAGGCCTCTCAGCCGAGGCACCCCCAGCGTCCCGTTAGGCAAACAGAAACACGTCCTGTCTACAGACTCTTTCACAGGCCCAGCATGTGACAGCACAGCTACTTTTAAAAATACAGAGAGATCACATGGAACTGCTCAGTATTTACATTTTCATTCTGAAATACCTAATCATTCAGTACATCATTCAATTTTTACCACCTACACAGAAGGAAGGATGTGCCACTTGATTAACTTGTTGACATCTTATTATACAATTTCTCTATCTTCTGGGAACTAGCCATGCTTTTTCCAAACAACTATCTTATGCAACCATACAGAAAATCGTTTTTTTTAAAAAAAAAAATCTTAATCCAAATTCTGGACCAAATGGCCACATCATAGTCATCATTCTCTTTCTTTTTCAGGTAGTTCAAAGAAAAGAGTCTCATGATTATCGATGCCTCTTCAGAATCTGCTTTATGCCAAAGGATCCCTTGCATCTTTTTCAACAAGATCCAGTTGCCTTTGAGTATCTCTTTTTGCAGGTGATGTGGTAACACATTATATATCACACAACAGTCCTCTTTGCCTTGGCCAGGATTTTAGCATGTGTGACAAAAAAAAAATCTTCAGAGATTTTTTATGTATAGTTCGCAGAGCCAATGAAAATAATTAATTATTTTTAAATTGTTTAATTTTTGTAATGATACAAATGTAGAGTTTTGGGAACACCTATGAAATCAGTTCACATTCTAATCAAATTCAGAAAATATAACTTACATTTTATTTACGTGACAGTGATGGCCCGGGTTAGAGATTTTGTAAGAATTAACATTAGAAGCAGCCATTGTTTGGTTTTCGGTTTTATGAAAAGGCATAAGAATATGGGTAAACCCCAAATCCCACAATCCAATATCATTGCCCCCAAACAGTGCTAGCATTTGCTCATAATGGGTATGTATGCCAAGTTTGGTCCAGGTCTATCATCAATGGATATTGCAGTGTTATCTGGATGTAGTTTAACTATAACTCCCATCATCACAGTTCAACCCCCCTCCCTCCAAGCCTGTCAGTAATTAAAGTTAGTCATGATGGATATGTGTACAAAGTTTGGTCCAGATATATCAACTGTGATGTTCACAGTGCAGTTCACAAGTGGGTGAACTATAACTCCCATCATCCTCTGTCATTGCCCTCCAAACCCCATCTGATGGTCATGTGAGCAAAGTTTGGGTCATATCCATTGTTGATGGAAGTCACACAGCTTTCAAACAGAAAATAATTGATATAAAAAGACTGAGAAAAAAATTTATAACGTCAAACAGAATCAAGAAAAATGGTTTAGTATTACACATTAAAGAAACTTGACCACCCCAACTAATCAAAGAAGACAAAGAAGGAATGCTGATGATGCAAGTAGTAGACAAAAAAGGTTTTGATAGTCAATGTATATGACCAATGCAGATAAATCAAAAAATGTTGAGAAAATAAATCATGAGTTAAAAGAAGTAGAATACTCATACTTACTAATCCTAGGTGACTTCAATGCAGTTGTCGATCCATTCTTGGATAGAAGATCAGGGAAGATCCTGCAAAAATTGGAAGAAGAATTCCCAAAAACCTTTTGGAGCTTGCAGAAAAAAATATGGAATAAAATACCCGTGGCGAGAAAGGAAGAGAAACGAAAAGGACTACACCTTCTACTCAGATAGATACAAGGCATATTCAAGGATTGATAGAATATGGATTTCAAATGGGACTAGTGAAAAATACATCTGAAAATAATTTCAGACCATGCTCCAATCTCAAATGAGATTAAAGTACCAAAAAATGTTTGGAAATTAAATTAATATCTATTTTTAAAAAATAGAAAATGTGTAAAAAAAAAATAAAACCAGAAATGAAAGAATGATTTAAGACTAACAAAATGGAAGGAATGTCTACTAATATAAAATGGATACATTAAAAGCTTATATAAGAGGAAGATTAATACAATTCATTACTCAAGAAAATAAACAAAAATCAAGAAAAGATTGATCAAATCCAAGAAGGAATTAAAGAAAAAGGGATGGAAAGTAAAACTCAATCAACGAATGTTAAAATAATTCAATACTTGAAACAATTGGGACTTCAAGTATCAATGATATTAACACATCAAATGAAAATAAAACTGAAATTTGCTAAACAAAAGCACTTTGAATTTGCCAACAAACCAGAGAAGTGGTTAGCAGCTACATTAAAAAAAGACAAGACAAAGGAAATGTGGTGAAGAGAGAAGGTCAAGAAATCAAAATTATACAGAAGTTTTATATGGTTTTTCCCCAAGATTTATACACTAAGAGAAGAATACTTCTATAAGAAATTATAGACTACTTACAGAGAGAAAGATTACCAAGGTTAGCAAAGGAAAAATGAGATATCCTGAATAATCCTATCATGATACGGGAAGTCACTACAGCAATAAGAAATTTAAAGGATAATAATGCCCAGGACCAGACAGATATACAGCACTATTTTATAAAACATTTGGGGATGAACTAGCCCTTTATCTACATATAATAATGAACTCAATTATACAAACAAAGGAGAATCTTGGAAAGAAGCTACGATAACACTGATTCCAGAAGAAGATAGAGGTATCATCACTGTGGACCAATTTCATTGTTAAATGTGGACTATAAAATTTATTCAAATATACTGGCTGATAGACTTTAAAAATATATTTAAAGCCTGGATCCATGAAGCTGAATCAGGATTTCTTCCTGGTAGATAAATTAAAGATAATATGAGAATACCCCTTGTGCTTTTCTTTTGTGACATATTTGCCGTATTTACTCGAGTCTAATGCACCATTAAATCTAATGCACAATTCAAAATTTAAAACTTTGAAACCAAAATTAAAAAAAGGATTTGCTGATGAATGTAATGCGCACCAGCAAAAAGTGCATTCTGTAATTTGGCCAATACAATTGCCACCTGCTTGGAATTCCTTCTTTAAAAACCAAAGTGTTGGGACATCAAAGTTTCAGCAATGAAAAATAAAACCTTGGAGTGCATCTGTGATGCCTTGGTTCAGTTCTGTGGAATCATGGAGGCTGTGGTTTGACAAGGTCTTGAGCCTTCTCTGCTGGAAAATGCAGGTGCTTCACCAAACTACGAATCCCAGGATGTCATACCATTGAGCCATGACAATCAAAATAAAGATAATGTCCTTCAAATAGGATTGCCAGCTGCTCCTGAAACAACTTCCCTTTTCGATTTGGCTCAGCACTAAGATAGGACCCCCAGTGGCACAATGGGTTAAACCCTTGTGCCGACAGGACTGTTGACCCAAAGGTCAGCGGTTCAAATCCGGGGACCGGGGTGAGCTGTCTGCCAGCTCCATCTTTCTATGGGCATGAGAGAAGCCTCCCACAAGGATGGTAAAACATAAATCACTCAGACATTCCTTGGGCAACATCCTTGCAGACGGCCAATTCTCTCACACCAGAAGTGACTTGCAATTTCTCAAATCACTCCTTATATAAAACACATACACAAAGATGACTGAATGATGCAAATCTAATGTGCACTGTAGTTTTTGCAAGGTAATTTAGCCAAAAAAAGGTGAGCATTAGATTTGAGTAAATAAAGTTAATATTTGTCACGGTTTAATCTACTAACAATATTTCCATCTACCTTTTTTTATTTTTTCCTCTTTCCTGTTTTCCCTTTCGCCTTTTTTGTTGTATAAATTGAAAATTAATTTCTTAAAAAGACTACAAGAGGAACCCTGCTGTATATGACCCAAAGCCTATCTCGTTCATCATTCTGTCCACACAGTTGCCAACTGGTTGCCTGTGAGAAGTCGCCAAGCATTATTTTCATGTATCCATCCATCAGAGAAAAAGTTGGATAAAATCTTTGGGCTGGTTTCATACATGCATAAACCCTTCCCATTTTTTTATTATCATTACCATCACCACCATCACCATCTACCAATGGCTATGTAAAGACTCCACTGAAGAATATTATTCTTGCAGTGATGTGGAAGCTCTATGTATCTGCTTGATCTGTGAAGCCCATTCACACAGGCAGGTTGGCGCTTGGTGCTGTAATCCATAAGTGAAGGACATGCATGTGTGACCCAGCCCCGAATTCCACCACAATGCAAGGAAGGTAAGCAACCTAGTTACTCAATGCTGTCAAGAGTCAAACTGTTGACCTGTCATGATATAGTGGGGAGTGGGGAGAGTTTACCCTGGGGAAAATAACTGCTTCTCTGCTCTTGCTAACTTGGTCCTGTCTGTTTCAGAGCTGCAGTGATGTGCTTCAGGAAAGATTTGCTGTCGAGATGAAGTGCAGTGTCGCTTTGAGGTTGGCTGCGCTGCACATACAGGAACGCATCATCACTTGCGCTCAGCCACAGAAAGTCTCTCTGAAATATATAGAGTAAGTGACAAGGGTATCTTTGTAAATTCCACTAGATCGTGAAGAATGCAAGGCTTTCTTAGCAGCTATTCCCAGACTCTGGAACTTCCTGTCAAAGGAAGCAAGGCCAATCTTTGATTATACTTTTTATTGTGGCAGCAGTTAGCAATGGACAGGTGTAACCTTTGTATCAACAAAGAGATAAAACACTATTAAAACATATACAAGATACACAGAGTTGAAGTACAAGTTGAAATCCATTGATGAAATGCAGATTACAATTCACTTCCAGATTTGATTAATATATTCTATCTCTGAATTTCTAAGTCCCCTTCCACACAGCTAAATAAAATCCCACATTATTTGCTTTGACCTGGAATATAAGGCAGTGTGTACTCAGATAACCCACTTCAAAGCAGATATTTTGGGATTTTCTGCCTTGATATTCTGGGTTATACGGCTGTGTGAAAGGGCCCCAAGTCTGCTGCAGCTTGTCCTACATTTGCTGCCCTTCTCATTGTCATTAAAGTGGAGGTCCTACTATATATTTTTTAAAAATTTCTGTCATTTTTATTTGAAAAGACAAATGTAAAATTTTCTTTTTAACGGTAAGACTTCTGGTAACGTGCACGAGCACCAGGCAGGAACAAGCCACACCTAAAAACTGCCAGGCCATCAAATGCTAATCAAGGTGGCCAATTGAAACATTCACACCTGCCTCCAACAGATAAGAATTCTTTTTCCCACCCTGGACTTCCCACAGATATATAAACCTGATTTTAATAGTTTCCAACAGACCTCACAACCTCTGGGGATGCCTGCCATAGATGCAGGCGAAATGTTAGGAGGGAATGCTTCTAGAACATGGCCATACAGCCCAAAAACCCTACAACAACCCCGTTTTAAAAAGCAAACAAGCCTTAATAAATAAGGCTATTAATTCATTTAATGAATTTGTAGAGCAGGTCAAATAGGGCAAATGACCTAGTTTGGTAGGAAAAAAGATAGCCAAGCTAGTCCATGAATAGAAACAAAATCAATGAGATCTACAGATTTTAGAGTTTTATTGAATTCTTTACCAGGCTACATGACCAGGCTACATGAACATTAGGAAGAACTTCCTGACTGTTAGAGCTTTTCAGCAGTGGAACTCTCTGCCCCGGAGTGTGGTGGAGGCTCCTTCTTTGGAAGCTTTTAAACAGAGGCTGGATGGCCATCTGTCGGGGGTGTTTTGAATGCAATTGTCCTGCTTCTTGGCAGAGGATTGGACTGGATGGCCTACGAAGTCTCTTCTAATTCTATGATTCTATGACACAAAAAATAGGGGGTGAAAGTGGTGACCCTATTTTAGACTTTTCCGTTTCTTTTTTCAACAAGAACAAATGTGTGCTTCTTCATGACAGGGGGTTAGACTGGATGGCCTTAGTGGTCTCTTCCCATTCTATGATTCTATAAATATTTCTTGTTTAAGACACACATGCTATTTCCTCTTTCAAAACTTATTACACATGTTAATTTGAGTAACATAACAGTGATAACAGTGAACCCTCTATTTTGACTATACTTTGACTAGAAGTAAACCATAGAATAATGCTGAACCTAGAGAGGCTCACAAACACTAGCATGACTAAGTGAAATTGTAATTATCAAATCCATGGATATTGTACTTTAAATATAAGGAATTCTGCAGAAATATCCCCTTAGGATTCCTTTTCCCTTCTATTTCTTTTTTGCTTCAGGAAAGACTGGGGCATAGAAAACTTTATCTCCCCAACACTGCTCCGAAACATGAGAGGCAAGGACATCAAAAAAGCCATTAGCTTTCACATGAAGAGGAATCAACTTTTGCTGGATCCAAGACAAAAGGTATATGGGTTTAGTACAAAGGTGAAAGGCTACCTAATGAAGTAACATTGCTGGGTTAGCCATGTACGCCACATTCTTTCATATGGTTGTCCTGTATATGATGCCTTCTGGAACTGGAATTTTATAAGCACATTCCCACATTCAAGGCTTCCACATACGAGGGTTGAGTGAAAAGTAATGCCTCCACCTTCATAACTCCTCAACAGGTAAGCAGTACTGGTATGCAGCAGGCACTGGCTTGTTGACTCTCCTCTACAGTTCCATTTTGGCAGGAAGCCTTAGCATTGAATGGCTGTGTTGTTAACGTGCGAAGTATGGAACCCTGCTCAGATTGTCGGTCAATACTACTTAAGCAACATGCAGTCACTGAATTCTTGACTGCAGAAGGTGTCACCCCACAGGAGATTCACCAGAGAAAACAAGCTGTTTATGGTGATTGTGTTGATGTGAGTTCTGTGTGTCGTTGGGCGAGTAATTTTAAAGATGTTGAGGTGACACCTTCTGCTGTCAGTTTGATGACTGCATGTTGCTTAAGTCGCATTGACCGACTGCGCAGGGTTCCATACTTTGCACTTTAACAACACAGCCATTCAATTCTAAGACTTCCCTCCAAAATGGAACTGTAGAGGAGAGTCTACTGAACAAGAGAGTACCTGCTGCATATCAGTACTGCCATCTCTTGAGTTACGAAGGTGGAGGCATTACTTTTTATTCAACCTTCGTAATATGGGAGAGACATGGAACAACCACTCCATTGGACATTTACCATTGCTATCCAAAGCTTTGCTTTGTCAAAACATCAGGAGAGCCTAAGTCAGTGGTTCTCAACCTGTGGGTCCCCAGATGTTTTGGCCTTCAGTTCCCGGAAATCCTAACATCTGGTAAACTTGCTGGGATTTCTGGGAATTGTAGGCCAAAAACATCTGGGGACCCCAGGTTGAGAAGCACTGGCCTAAGTCCTCCAGCAACTCCCAACATCCTTTCCTTAAACAGTATCTGCTTATGTTAATGTTTTTCTTCAATTTCTGTTCAACATTTCAGCACCTCCTTTCAGCAGCACAAGTGAGACTGTGTTATCTCCAGATTCTCAGAGACCTCAAACTTTATGGAGGGAAAACTTTCAATGCAACACTCATGGTAAGGTTATTCTTTGGCTTATGTTATAAAACAATACTCTTTTAAAACTATCTCAAGTGTATTTTCTCTGTTGTGTTTACTGCATAAACTTCTAACACTGCAAATTTGTCCTAATGTGACACAAGTCAGAACTTGGCAGTGATTCTTGAGGTCTTTCTGTAAGTCATCAAAAATGCGTGGAAATACATTGGATTCTACATTTGGGCATGCCAGAGCCTTCTATACCACTACGCAAAGTTAGATATCTATTCATTGGCAGATACCAGGAGATGGCAGCAAGGTGTTGGAAGAAATGGCTATGACTTTGGGACATGGATTGGAGTACAATTTCTCTGTCACTTCAGTTCAATGTGAGAGTGAAGAGAAAAGCTGTATTGTCAAAGGCTTTCATGGCCGGAATCACTGGGTTTTTGTAGGTTTTTCAGGCTGTATGGCCATGTTCTGGAAGTCTCCTGACGTTTTGCCTGCATCTGTGGAAGGCATCCTCAGAGGTTGTGGAGACCTCACAGCCTCTGAGAATGCCTGCCACAGATGCAGGCAAAACGTCAGGAGAGAATGCTTCTGGAAAATGGCCATACAGCCTGAAAAACCTACAACAACCCAAGAGAAAAGCTGGTTTCAGAGGCTCCAAAACTGGCATCACTCTTTCTAGGTGTAGAAGGAGCAAAGGATTATCCACATAACCCAATATTTGACTTTGTGATCCATGAGCCCAGAAGGGAATAGTGGTCACAGATAAGACAGCAGCTCAGGTCACCATCTTAGCCCCCACCCCCCACCCCCTATGAAATCTGCCCCAGCTTTCAGGATGGATGAACTTCAAGAAAAACATGCCCTTCCTTTAATATAATAAATCAACTTAAAAGCAAGGTAAACATTGGGAACCTCCTCAGTTTAAGGCAATGGTTCTCAACCTGTGGGTGCCTAGATGTTTTGGCCTTAACTCCCAGAAATCCTAACAGCTGATAAGCTGGCTAGAAACATTCTCTCCTGACATTTTGCCTGCATCTGTGGCAGGCATCCTCAGAGGTTGTGAGGAGCTTACAACCTCTGAGAATGCCTGCCACAGATGCAGACGAAACATCAGGAGAGAATGCTTCTAGTTTAAGGCAGGTCTTTTTGCTTCTAAATTATCTCTGTCTAAACTTAACCAGAAGGTTTAAGAACAAGCTTTCTAGCTAGCTAACACTTCCTCCTCTGTCCTTTTTTTAAATGTTGAAAGTGGGACTCTCATTTTTGGCTGCTGGAGGTGGATAAAGACTGAGCCAGCCAGGAGTTGAAAAACACTTTGTTAGCAATTGGATAACACTTCTAGGCAACCCCAAAGCTAAGACACTCTGAACTATAAAGATTGTAATCAAAAGTTCCAAGAAGAGATAACTAGACAGAAAATTGATTCCCTGAATCACAAAAACAACAAGAAGAGATAAGCCAGTTGCAACATAATTTACAACATTTACTGGTGGAAACTAAAATTCTACTACCTTCTCATGTTGCTTTACTGCCTGTGAAAAACACTGAAGATGTCAGAACATCAAATGTTGTCATTGTTACTGTGATTCAAGGAAGAACTAACTCAAACTGCAGCTAGAGTTAAACAGGTCTTTAAGGATACTTACTTACTTAGGACGATCCCTCATTGTCTGAGTAAGATTGTCCTCCAAGGTCGGTGTCCTGGCGGTGGGTCCGTAGGTGACTGTGGAGCCCTATTCTTGACCTGCATGTTCTCCCGCAGTGAGGGCATCGGTTTCCAGCTGGAAGGCCTTCCCAGTCGGGGTTGGCTTGACATGCCTTTCTCTTGGCACACTTCTCTCTTTCGCCCTCCATTCGTGCCTCTTCAAATTCTACAGCACTGCTGCTCATAGCTGACCTCCAGCTGGAGCGCTCAAGGGCCAGGGCTTCCCAGTTCTCGGTGTCTATGCCAGAGTTTTTAAGGTTGGCTTTGAGCCCATCTTTAAATCTCTTTTCCTGCCCACCAATATTCCGCTTTCCGTTCTTGAGTTCGGAGTAGAGCAACTGCTTTGGGAGATGGTGGTCGAGCATCCGGACAACCTGGCCGGTCCAGCGGAGTTGATGGCGGAGGACCATCGCTTCAGTGCTGGTGGTCTTTGCTTCTTCCAGCACGCTGACATTTGTCTGCTTGTCTTCCCAAGAGATTTGGAGAATTTTTCAGAGGCAATGCTGATGGAATCGTTCCAGGAGTTGCATGTGAAATTATCTTTAAGGATATAAATGATTAATAACAGAATCTACGCAAATATTGGGAATCACAGTTCAGCAGATTGGTCAAGGGAGAAAGCTAACTGGTCGCCAATTTTAAAGATGGTACAGTCTTCTTTTCTATATGGAATGAGAAGGAGTGCCATCTTGCTCTGAGCACTAGGGGAGAGTTAAGACAATACAGAACATTGTAGCCTTGAAGGCGTATTTGAAAATAAAGTTAGTACTGAATATCATACTTCTCATTATTGACTGATTAAAAACTTTTTATACTACTTTTCATTTTACAACAACAACTTCGTGTTCAAAATATAATAAAAGATCCTTATATCATATGCAGTAGCCAACTATTTCCATCAGTGAGTTGAATACATTCGTTTAAACTATTTGGATAAACATGTAAATTTTCACCTAGGCCTAAACAGGGCATAGTGCCAAGGAGTGTAAACATACCTCTCTGGGAAGGTGTCTCTACAATCAAGGCACCCCAAAAAAGACATGGTGCCCATGTGGTATAATGGCTACTTAGTGATAGACTCTGGTAAGGCATCCTGGAAATGAGTCTTAGACTGTTTTCTCCCGTGTAGTTACAGGACAGAGAGTCATGTGTCACCCTCTTGGTGGGAGCCAAATATGGAATCAGCCAAGTTGTTAACAACAAACTCAACATCATTACCATGCTGGCAGAATTTGCTAACATTAGCAAACTGGAACTTACTGAAGAGTCTGAAAAAGTAAGCATGGTAAAAATCTACCTCCAAGATATAAAGGTAATTATAACTTCATTCCCTCTTTCAACAATAGCTGGGTGTGAGAAGAATATTATATAGTTTTCTAAAATGCACAGTTCTGTAACTAGAAAAAGAGTGTACACTGCCATCTTACACTCAGAGAGACCAGGATTCCAGAGAAACTGGTGATATCAGACCTTAAAAACCAAACATTATTTCTAGCATTATATTAAAATGGGAACTGTGCGGCCTTTCAGCATGTTTCTTTGGGATCTTTCTGGCACCATACTGACCATTTAATGACGCTAGCTTCAAACTGTGGTGGCTAGACAATGAGCTCCCCACCAAAAACAGGGGGGATGGTGGTTTGTGTAATCACCATCTGGGTCTCAAACTGAGTCCAGATTTCCTATGTGGTTAAAACCTTGTGCCAGCAGGACTGAAGACTGACAGGTCACAGGTTCAAATCCGGAGAGAGCTCGGATGAGCTCCCTCTAAGCTCCAGCTCCTCATGCGGGGACATGAGAGAAGCCTCCCACAGGATGATAAAACATCAATACATCCGGGCATCCCCTGGGCAACGTCCCTGCAGATGGCCAATTCTCTCACACCAGAAGCAACTTGCAGTTTCTCAAGTGCTCCTGACACAACAAAAAAAATAAATCTGCACACTGAAACCACTTTCTTCAATACCATTTTGAAACTCTATTAAATGGTCAGGGTATGTTTATGGGGCATTAACCCCCAACTGTTATGGTTCTTCTGAATTTCATTTGCTGCCACATCCTGTTCACCCTTCTTGTGCCAAGTAGATGACACGAAGAGTCAAGGAACTCTAGGATTGCAGGTTACATCAGAAACTACAGTGAGTTTTAGACAGGAACTCCACTGGGTGGCAGGAGGAAGGAAACCGTGGCAAATGGGGGTGAAGAAGAGCATGGCTATCTGACCATCACCACTTTTTGCAGGATCTAACTGTGCTGTGCATGGAGAAGTGGGGATTGCAATCAGTGGGGAGTATGATTTATCTCTTTTCTGCCCTGCTTTAGTTCAAGAAGAAGCTCTCCTGAGAAGTAGCTGCTGGTATTGGAAAGTCCCTGAGTGGCACTGAGGACAGCTTTCTTTCCAGTACTTGCTCCTGCCTTTCTCATGTTTCACACTGATATCTGAATCTCTGTTTGCCCCTCCTTAAAAGGTGCTGACCCTGATGCTGGAATCCAACAGTGCCAAAGATCTGGCTTGTCTCATCAGTGGCTACTACAGGATGTTTGTCGATTCAACCCATTCCCTATTTATCTGGGGGGAGAAAAAGCCCCAAACACACCGCTTCTCCACTGAGGAAGGTGAATACCAAGCTGCTCTAAGCAACTATCACACCATGAGGAATCTTACTAGCTAAGTGGATAGTTGTGACTGTGGCAATGATGAAAAATATTTGCAAAGGAAAGCTTTCCATGGCATCATAGAGCCCTCATGTGTAACACTTCTCTCCCCCCAACCCCATCATAAACATGAGTGGCAGCCATTCACATGAACTCTACCTATATAACATACATACTGGAGTATAAGCAGACCCAAATATAAGTTGAGGCATCTAGTTTTACCACAAAAAACTGGGAAAACATATTGACTCGAGTATAAGCCGAGAGTGGGAAATGCAGCAACTTCTGGTAACTGGGTTGTTGTAGGTTTTTCGGGATGTATGGCCATGTTCTAGAAGCATTTTCTCCTGACGTTTCGCCTGTATCTGTGGCAAGCATCCTCAGAGGTTATGAGCTTCTGGTAAATTTCAAAATAAAAATAGATACCAATAACATTACATTAATTGAGACGTCGGTAGGTTAAATGTTTTTGAATATTTACATAAAACTGTAATTTAAGATAAGATGGTCCAACTCTGACTAAACCATTATTCTAACCTTTGGTGTAAATGTGCTTACGTATCCTTCCAATAATAATAAAGAGAATAAAATAAGAAATGTAATAAAAATAATAATAGAGTAAAATAATGGAAATATAACAGTAATCATAGAGTAAAATGATAAATGTAATAATAATAGAGTAAAAAAATAAATGTGATAATAATGATAAAGTAAATAATAATAAATAAAGTAAAATAATAAATGTAATAAAATAATAAAACAGTACAATAATAAAAAATGCAATAAATAATAATAATAATAATAAGTAGGCCTGTTCAATGCATGGTTCTAAATGGTTCTAAAGTACTTCCAAAACTAAAGTTCTGGTGGTGAAAATTTCAGAACTCTAACAAAACTCTCAAAATTTCATTATAAATGCCAGTTCCTAATTGGTTCTGTCATAAAAAAAAATCACCAATAATGAAATAATAATTAAATTTTGAAAGAGTTCTGAAATTTTCACCACCAGAACTTTAGTTTTGTAAGTACTTTAGAACCATTTAGAACCATGCATTGAACAGGCCTAATAAATAGAGTAAAATAATAAATGTAATAAATAATAATAGAGTAAAATAATAAATAACTTTCACTTGGCTTATAAGCCAAGGGGGGCTTTTTCAGCCTAAAAAAATAGCTGAAAAATTGGCTTATACGCAAGTATATACGGTACGATCATTCACATATGGTTCATTTGCACATCCAAAAGGCACCTGGCATATAAGGCAGGAGTGTGGAGACCAAAATCCACTGATTGTGGTAATATGAAAATAACTAAATTAACTAAATGTACATATTACACATACACATAAGAAAACAGGACTGCCACATTCACATTAAGTAGAAACAACTGGTCTTCTCTTGAAATATAAAACACAGTCTTCGTGTGAGTAAAAGTCCTGTTCTTTATTCCATATGAGTAGACTCCAGTAGTCACATGAATTGACTCCAACCTACGACTGGTTTCGACTCGCAAGAGCCTTCGTCAGGTGGTTGGGTCTACAAACAACGCATATCATGAATACACACATACAATTGAACAATTTGTTATTTCAAGTTTGTAATAATATATACAGACACTCTACTTACTCAAATTATCACAAAAAACTCAACTTTTGAGGTGAGCAATTCACCAAGTGTCTTCTGGAGGGGTGGATCCTAAGGGGACATAGATAGTGGCTAAAGGTAATATTACACTGCAGCATAAATTATAAACTATAGAGAAATACAATATCTATGAAACACAAATAATATAATACTCACAGCTAGTCTTTGTTGGGCAATATACCCTGCATGAAGTTTTATTCTGTGGCGAGTATAGGATCAAAATAACTCAACCTATTACTGATATAGCAAGTCCTTTGCTCAGGTGATAGTGACATCGTTAACAGTTAAGAATACATTGGGGCAAAACCTACTCTGTTATAAAAAACAGTCATATAAATTGGTGTTGTTTACCCTTTTGGATGTTCTGTTTGCAGGGTAAAGATCCAGAAGGATTCACGTTGTAAAAGTTTAGTTTGGAAGTCAGTGTCTCTGGGTGGAGTAACCACCTCTAAAATCTGTACTTGAAATGATTCAGGGCTGTGGTTCAGGTCCACAAAATGTTTATACAGAATAGAATCAGTAGAATGTTTCCTGATTTTACTTTTGTGCTCAATGATCCTGAGCCTGACTTCTTTGCTTGTTCGACCAATGTAAATAAGTGATCAGGGACAGGTGATGGCATATACTACACCTTCAGGGGAGCAGGTAGCAAAGTGATTGATTCTATACTGAGTTTTGGGGTGCTGGTTCTGAAAGAACTTAGTTTGGACAAACTGTGAACATATAGAACAGTGATGACAATCATAGTTTCCTATTAGAATAGGTTTAGAGACCACTGGCTTAGGGACTGTATCTGAGTGAATCAAAATATCCCTGATATTTTTCTTCTCTGATATAAGGCAGGAGTGTCATCTTGAAAGAGAGAAGACAGGAGAGGAGGGGATGCCCTAGTTCCCTTTAATTTAGGCAGCAAAATATCTTGAGTTGTGCCCATTCACTTTCTTGTAGACATCCCTGGGAAGCATGACATGTCTGCTACAGTCTTGGTAGCCCTAAGTGGGGGGATTGCCATCAGAGGACCATACTCTTTGTGTCTGTTTGACTTACAGGATATGAATCTAGAACCGGCAGTGACTCGGAAGACTCTTCTGAACCGGACTCTTCCTTGGACCATTTTTCAAACACACACTCCCCCAGACTCAGGCGTCTTGGGCCTCAGTCTAAGGAAGATGGAGATCCAGAGGACTTAGAGCAAGAAACAATGACTCTCGGAGGTAAAGGTGAGGGCTTTTGCAACGGATACGACAACACAAATGACAGCTTGTCAGAAGCCTCTGACTCAGCCAACTCAGAAAGCCGAGGGCTTAAGACGAGCTGCTCAAGTGACTCTATGGATGCCTTGGAGGAGGATGATTTTGAAACATGCTCATCAAGCAGGCCAGAGTTTTACCACTTTTACGTCCCCACTCTTCAGGAGCTGACGAGCAATAGCAAGGCCTTCTTGGGGGCAAACTCAGAAGAGGCACAGGATTCTTTCTTTTCCTTCCTCCTGCCACCCAGCATCCCCACTTCTGAACCTGTACAGCCAGAAGCAGAATCCAGAAGAGAAAATGAAACAAACGGTTCAGCACTGGCATCGAAGCTAGCAGAGAACAACATCATGGAGTATTACAGCCTCTGTGCCAACATCTCTCCAGCCAGCAGTGGGGAGAAGAACCCCCAAAACAACAGCTCAGAGGCCAGCTCCTTAAATGAGCAGGAGGAAGATGAAGGCATCCACGAAGGGGAGAGACAGAGATTCCTCTTGGCTCCTCCCCCTGGGTTTGGAGACACCAGTTCAGATGAAGAGTTTTATGATGCCGCAGAACGGATGACGCCAACAGAGAGAAAAGCAGGTGAGTCAGAAGCAAGTTCTCAGCAGTCCGGTTGAAAGAATGCCTCCTGAGGAGGGTCTAAAGCCAAGGGAGCATTTTGAGCATATGTGCCACTGTGGTTAAGGGTTAGTAGAACCATAACTAATACCATTCATAGGTTTGATGAATGACTGATGACAGGCACTGGTTTAGGGTCAGGACAGCTTCCTTGGCATTAGGTGGAAAGGAGTAGTAGAGCTGGGTGACACTGTACTCCAAAACTCCGGATGGCTACTCCCAGCTGTTTTATGTATATGATGATGATGATGATGATGATGATGATTATTATTATTATTATTATTTATTTGACCAGTCATATGACCATTTCAAAATACAACACAAATAAAAGACAAGACAAAAAGGAGAGGACAGCAGCTGACCTTCTATTTACACTCAGAGTCTTATTTTCCTGGTTCTTCTTTCAGGAAGTGTTCTCTTTCCTTGATAGCTTTCAGAATAAAAAGGCTTACTCTGATTATGGTGGATCTTTCCTGTCCTTGCTAGGAGAATGTCAGAAGATCATTTCCGTTGAGGGACCTGCAGTTGGATAATATTGGGTGTAAATATCTGTATCTCAGTTCAGTATATAAGGAGCCCCCGGTGGCTCAGTGGGTTAAACCCCTTTGCCAGCAGGACTGAAGACCGACAGGTCGCAGGTTCGAATTCGGGGAGAGGCGGATGAGCTCCCTCTACCAGCTCCAGCTCCTCATGCAGGGACATGAGAGAAGCCTCCCACAAGGATGATAAAACATCAAATCATCTGGGTGTCCCCTGGGCAACGTCCTTGCAGACGGCCAATTCTCACACCAGAAGCGACTTGGTTTCTCAAGTTGCTCCTGACATGACAAAAAAAAAAAAAGTTCAGTATATGCTGGACTACCAACTAAGAAATCTTTAATATCTTCTACTGTTTGTTCTCCCTGTACACAGAATCTCTCACTTCTTGGATGTTACAGTAATGTCCAGTTTGCATCATAATACTGAGTTGTTCAAACCTAGCCCTAGTATATATTCTTCTTAAGGGTAGCGGAAGTGGAATAGTCAGATAGTGTTCTAAATGAATATTCCTTTTGTGGGAAGTTACAAGTTTTATGTATATGTTAAACAGCATGGGGGGACAAAATGAAACCCCACAGGTCAATGGCTGGGGGTTCAAACAGAAGTCCCGCAGCACCATATTCTGGAAATGACCTCCAAGAAGGGTAACACAGTGCCTCCCAGTTCCATCCCAGTGAGATGACCCAGAAGGATACCATGGTCAATGGTATCAAAAGCCGCTGAGAGATCAAGGAGAAGTAACAGGGATGCACTCCCCCTGTTTAGCTCTCTTCACAAGTCATCCAACAAGGTGACCAAAGCTGTCTGTTCCGTAACCAGACCTGAAACCAGATTAAAATGGATCTAGATAATCCGTTTCATCCAGAAATCCCTGGAGTTGGGAGGCCACCACACGCTCCAGAACCTTGTTCAGAAATGGAAGATTGGACCCTGGTTGATAACACTGGCATAAAATCTTCCTCTGATATGTAGATCCAGTTTCCTTTACTCTAAATATCATTCTGCAATATTAGCTCCCTCTTGTGGCTCTTTTTCAACTTGCTCTATAGTCTGTTCTAATCTTTGATGAACAGAATCAGGCACTTTTGCCCCCTGGCTCACCTCTTTGGCTTGACTCAAGCCCAGCTGTTTAAGGGTAAACAAAGTGTCTGCTATTTCTTCTGTCTGATTCTCATCCTGGGGCAACCTTGACAAACTCAGCAAAAAAAATTCCCTTGAAAGTATTTTAGTTTAAAATTGAACTTATAAAATAATTTAGTTCAACAAATCAGTTTTGGACTGAATTTTTCAAACTTCCAAATTGTGATGGTTAGTACAAACTTTGAATTTAGAAAATGTCTCCTTGCCTCCGAAGTGAATTCTATAGCCGCAGCCTCTTTCTCCCAAATAGGCCAAGTACGCTCAGTAGCTGTACATTTGCTTTAACAGGTAAGTTCATGCTCGCAATCGCCTCCTTTCATCTTTTGCAGCAATGTTGCCCCAATTGCACAAAGGCCTGATTGGGATCAGGGTGTTTCAGAATGAGCTTTGAACTAAAAAGCACTTTAAATGCTCTAAAGCCCTGTGCTTTTCCTATTTATCATTTTATCTTGAGCAAGTCACTCAAGGCAATGCTACTTTATGAAAATTTTGAATGAATTACCTGTAAAAAATTTACAAATACCAAAAAACTTTACAGTTGTTTTTAGGTTTATTGAGATCCCCAGCCCATCATGGCTTGTACTTTGGCTGGATTCATTTTAATACCATCAGTGGAAATACAGTCTACATTTGATTGTCTTGGCATACTCTTTTGTCTTTGGAAGTTTGGTAGTCTTCTCTGGGCAAATTTCACTTTCTCCAGCCAGTGGAACCACCTCATCTGAGTATCTGGGTTGTTTCTTAATAAGTTTACACCAAACTGCCTGATCTCAGCCCATCTCGGTAGTATCTTTGTTGCTTCTGTGTACTTGGAGATCTGGACTGCCTGCTATCTAAACATCTCTGCATACTGGATCACTGATTTAGCACCCTGTCTGAGGGTCATTAATCTGGTGCATACTTTTTCTTTGTGGTACGGATCCTCAAAACAAGCACAAACACTGGTCATAAAAATCCCAGTCATTCAGCTCAATGCAGTCAGATCTCACCTTCAGGGTGTCATCAGGGAAAATCTCTGCCCACTCATCCAGCTATGTGGGAGAGAAAAAAATGGGAGTTTCTCTGGATTCCCATTGCACGTAATCCTTAGCTGCCTGTCCCTCTGCATTTGGAGAGGTACTGCCTGCTACTGGCTCTTCCTAATGAGATCTGGCTCCATGATTCACCTGGTCACAATCAAAGGATTTGTTTGTTTGTTTCTGACATCTTGGAACATGGAGTTCTGCCTCCATTCCTTCTGCCTCTCTGCCAAAGAAAGTTTCTACAAGATGGGCATCCTATTCAGTCAGGCACCCCACTTTTTGTCTCCCCTTGACATCAAAAAGCATGGACCTGCGGTGGCACAATGAGTTAACCCCATATGCCAGCTGAACTGCTGACCTGAAGGCCTGAGGATCAGTTATTCAAATCTGTGAGATGGGGTGAGCTCTGTGTCAGCCTCAGCTTCCCATGTGGGGACATGAGAGAAGCCTCCCACAAGGTGGTAATACATCTGGGCGTACCCTGGGCAACGTCTCTGTAGATAGCTGATTCTTTCACACTAGAAGCGACTTGCAGTATATCCTCAATTTGCTTCTGACATGATAAAAAAATCAAAACGTGACTTCTCGTATGACCTCGCTTGCCCTCTGTCCACTGGAGTAGACTCCCAGCAACCACTAGTTGAGCCCAAACAGAATGGGTTCTTGCAAGGTGGGCATTCCTCCCAAAGTGCCTTTCTCTGTCTCTTCTCCAAAGCATGGCCTTGATCCCTCACATCCAGTTTGGAAATGAAAAGAGATCCTTCCCTTTCCAACTGTATCTCACAGTGGCAAAAGGTTATTAAAAAGGCATCCTGACAGCCTTCCAGATACAGGCTTCTTTAGTTCAAAAACTAAAGTCACTTTGAGGTAGTAAAGCTATTTAAGAAAACAATGGGAAGCATTCTATATCATTGTTGTTGTCAGGCCTGGCAAGCTTCACAAGTATCATATTTTCACAGGTATGTTATACCTATTGCTGTCTTTTCCTTTTAATTAAAACATGCTTAGTTCCTCCACCCACTCGCCCTCCCTCTGTCTTTCACACAAGAAAGGCTTGGCTCATCAGGTTCCCATAAGAGTTTCGTAGTATAAGATAGGTAGGCATTGCTAACAGATGAGGCCTTGCCATACCAGCCTGTAGCCAAGCCAGCTGTTTTCTCCTAAGCGTAACCAAGCTTAACCCATTTCCCTTTTATATATGTACAGTATAGTGTGACATACATGTGATGTGGTTATAAATATCAAAGGCATCAAAGCACCAAAGAAGCATAAGATCTTGATTAAGTGAACCCTTAAGGCTGTTCCTGAAGTCCTTCACTCTGCATACTCCCCAGGCCATCCTTGCTGCTCCGTGAATAGTAATTAATATGTAACAGGGCTAACTGTATATTTTTCATAAGCAAAAATATCCCAGCCATTTCCCCCATTATATTTATATTTTGTTATTTGTTACATTGATTACTTTCCCATTCTCTAGCTAAGCAAAGAACTGGAGATGCTAATACAACAACTTTGGCACATAATATCCAGTTCTTCCAGCCTGTTCATATTTTTCAACCATTTGCTCTTCTTTTCACAAGTCCTCATGTCTCCCACAGCTTGTCATGGAGAGGAGGCAAGCACCTAATCCTGGGGGGAGATACTTGCCCTTTCCGATATAGAGGAATGACTATATTCATCATCCTTCACTAGAGCTCCCGGTGGCACAATGGGTTAAACACTTGTGCAGCAGGACTGCTGACTAAGAGGTCAGCAATTTGAATCTGAGGAGAGCAAATTAAGCTCCCTCTGTCAGCTCCAGCTCCCCATGCGGGGACATGAGAGAAGCCTCCCATAAGAGTGGTAAAACATCAAACATCTGGGTGTCCCCTGGGCAACATGCTTGCAGATGGGCAATTCTCTCACACCAGAAGCGACTTGCAGTTTTTCAGATAGCTCCTGACACACACAAAAAATAGCATTTCACTAGCTAGACTAAAATGAAATAATGATGTGCTCTACTGTCCGAATGTATCTCTCCTTATGAACTAGCTAGGAACTTAAGATCTTCTGGGGAGGCCCTGCTCTCAATCCCACCTTTGTTGCAGGTACACCTGGTGGGGACAAGAGACAGGGCCTTCTCAGTGGTGGCCCCTCAGCTATGGAACTCCCTCCCTAGGGATTTTAATTGCCCCCCTCCCTCCTGACATTCCGAAAAAAGTAAAAACCTGGCTCTTCGAACAAGCCTTTGGAAATGCAGTGCAATTAGATAAACATAGAACTAGGAAAGAGTGAACATGGAAAGGCTTAGACAGTGCTCCTGGAAAATGAGTTAATCAGAAAGTCACTGGTGATTTTTACATGGTTTTTATAATGTGTACTAAATGTTTTGATTCTGTTTTATAACTGTTGTGACATCTAATTGCCGCCTTGAGTCGACTTAAGACTGAGAAAGGCAGCATAGAAATATCCTAAATAATAATAATAATAATAATAATAATAATAATAATAATAGGTTTTCGAGAGGGAGGGAGGAACTGAGCTGTGGTTCTAAGTAACAGACATTTATCCACAGAAGGTAAACATCATTTTCTCACATTCTTCCTCTTCTTTATTTGTAGTTTTTGGCGCTCTATCCCCAAAAACTGTGCAAGATTTGAACTCCTCAAAGACCCTGTCCTGTGACAGTTCAGGTGAAAACTTTCTGCCAAGACAAAGCAGAAGGGCAAGATATAGACCTGAAAAGGAGCCCCAGGATGTCAACAATCTGAGGAAGAGGAGGTCTTTTCTGCAGACTAATTTCACTTCACAGGTTACTTTCCCTTTTGCTCCACCTCACTCCCTGGAGAACATTGATCATACTGGCTGTGATGGAGAACCTGTGCTTCCAGGTACATTGTCTTCCCCTGCTGCAATCTCCTTCAAGGAACCTAAAAGTGATTCTGGTCTTTTGGAAACCCAACTAGCTGGGGATACAATAGCTTCATCTGACTCTGTAGACGTGAAGCCAGGTTCATTGGAAAGGGAGTCATCCACGGACTCAAGTGTGTATCCTTTTTATGTCATTCATCCCATGAAAAGCAGAGAATGTTCAGATGCCTCCTTCAGCTCTGCTTCCACAGAAACGGAGGACAATTCTTTTACCTCCGCGAATTCTGCTGGCCACCAGAATCAGTGTCTGAATGTATCCAGAAGCCCTGTTCACTTTGAAGTTCTTAATACCACATGCGAAGAAAAATCAGATCTTAGAGACACAGTTGGTGGGCTTCAGGAGCATTGTTCTGCAGATACAGAGCATCATGTACTAAATGGAAGCTTAGGAACAGCAAAAGCCTCGCCTGAAACAGGAGTCAGTTATGTATTGATTGAGGAAATAATACAGACAACTACCAAATCTTCCCAGTTCCTTAACAACCAACCAGACAGACAGTTGCCTTATGTATCTGCTTCAGACCAGGATCTTCTTCCTGCTGAGAAAGTGGAAAAACAGGAAGAACCTGAGCAAGATCCTCACCAAATGAAGCCCATCGTATGTGAGCCAAGGCAACCACTGGGCAACTCAGTACTCCGTAACAATACCAGCAGAATGCCAAGAGAAAACTCCTCACCTGAAGGCAACAAACAGTTCGATTTCTCAAATACAACTGAGCCATTTTCTAACATTGGTGGTGGTTTGGGTTCAGTAACATGTCTCTCCTGGCCCTCTTTTAGTTCAGTGGTTGATCATGCAGAAATAGGCCAGCAGACAGATAAAACATACCAGGCTAATGCTGACAAAAGTAGCTCATTGTCAAATCAGGATCCACCTCATTTATCAGCCATGTCTATTCCTCGGAACAGATATCTTTGTACAGAAATGACTGGTGACCAGACTCTTGAGAAGAAAAATTGCACAGGTGATACTCTTAAAATGGATTATAATTATAAATTGCCTAGTCTGGTAACTGTTACCAAAGAAGATACTGTGGAGCAGAGAAAAGCTGGCAGTTCAAATGGACTCAGTTACTTTTCATTTAATGTTCCATGTAAGTCTGCAGGGACCAATGAGGAAAGCAGTATTTCAGATCAGCCATTTCTTTGTTCTGAGAACGCCACAAAAAATGCTACAGTATCTAACAATTTCAGTTCTCCAGTTCTAATGAACGAGAAGGAATCAATTTCATCAAAACCTAAGAGGGACATGTGTAGTTGCCAGTTGACTTACACAAGTTGTTTCCACGGTCAAGACAATGAGGCAGAACTAGACTGCACCAAACCCACTACTTGCAGTGGGTCTGAGCGGCCATTAACAACCCCACCATCGACAAGAAGCCCACTTCCTCTAGGCTTTCATTCTACAAGACTTACTCAAAAACATAACTATGTTAATGGTAACTCCAGAGAATGCAGAAATAACACGTGGGTTGCAGACTCGCACATCAAAGCACTGAGATACATAAAGGAGAAAATGTGTGCCACACCATTTGATTTTAGGCATTTGCTAGACAATGTGGTGGAACTACAGGGAATTTTAGGACAGTTTTGGGGAAACCGAGTAAAACATCCTCGAGATAAGTGCTCCTCTCACTTTTCAGAACACAAGACCATCTTGTACATGGAATCACAAAGGTTGATGTCAAGCTGCCAGAAAGTTATCAGAACACATGGGTGTTTCTCAGAAACATACAGTGCTCTTCAGGAGACCTTCCAGACCCTTCTCCAACTCACAGAAGTGTGCTTTCAGTTTACAAACTGTGGCCTGTGCAGTAGGAGGCACAGAGACCTGATAATCAATCTTAAGGATGTTGTATATAGCTATCATCAATTTGTCCAGGCAGCTAAGCAAGCCTATGATAGAGACTCTCCCAATGTGTGCAGGAGACTC
This sequence comes from Anolis sagrei ordinatus, assembly GCF_025583915.1. Classification (NCBI taxonomy): domain Eukaryota; kingdom Metazoa; phylum Chordata; class Lepidosauria; order Squamata; family Anolidae; genus Anolis; species Anolis sagrei. Next base: position 156,012,333 of record NW_026845477.1, on the reverse strand, counting down.
CTGGTGTGCCAGTACACTGCTCTGAGTGCAGCTCTCTTCTGCCTTGTCCAACAGTTCAGAGCTTTGTCCTGCGTATGAGATGGAGATACTGTCCAGATGCTTCTCCAGCATGCTACTATCTTGCCCTTTGGTGGGAAAGATCAAGCCAAGTTGTCTGCTGTTTGTTCAACCCATGCTCCTTGTAAACATAGTGGGTGTGTAAGAGCTATGCAGAACCATATGACTCAGTAGGTTGTGCTCCTTCTCTAGTGGATATTTACATTGCTCAAATGAGGTGACATCAACAGGATGGGTCAGAGAAACATGCCTTATGATACCATTGTACAAGTAACATAGTGTTGTCAATTCCCTAAAGCAGTGGTTCTCAACTTGTGGGTCCCCAGATGTTTTGACCTTCAACTCCCAGAAATTCTAACAGCTGGGATTTCTGGAAGTTGTAGGCCAAAACACCTGGAGACCCACAGGTTGAGAACCACAGGTTGAGAACACTGCCCTAGAGTTCCAAGTTGGATTTTTCTTTTCATTGTTCTGGTGGCCTTCCATCCAAATATTAATCAGGCCCAACTGTTTAGCTTTTGAAATCTGACAAGATGAATTGAAATCAGGGCAGTAAGCTTGCATTGCATCCTCCTTTGATGCATGTTCAACATGCTTTGCTCCTGTGCTATTGTTACGGAGCACAAGAGATTCATCTCTTTTGCATGACTCAGGGTCCCTTTCAGTGTGAACAGCTGCAATTGATACATGCATGCAATAGCAAATGCCAATTTGTCACTAATCATTAATGCTTTCTCAATCTGAGAGAATGCCGTCTCAAAATAGCTTTGGTGTGTGACTGCTCATGGGAATAATTAATTACGTTTAAAGAAAGCCCTTTGCACTGAAACCTAGCTCCTAATGTATAAGCCAGTGTTTCTCAAACTCTGTTCCTCCAGGCGTATTGGACTTTAGCTCCCAGAAATCCCATTTAGGAATTTTGGGGGCTGAAGTCCAAGTCATCTGGAGGAGCAGAGTTTGAGAAACACTGGTATAAGCAATGTACAGTAAATGGAAGATGTCCAGAGACAGCCTGGCAGATCATGGTGGCTCTAATACAGGGGACTAGGTGTGCTTTTTAGGTCAATTGCTCTCCAAACCAACTGTTCTCCATGTCATTGTCTTCTCAGTCCTGAGACTTACAGATGCCATGTAGGAGAAGTTCTTGCTGTGCAGATCCCAAGATGATTTTGAATTTCATGAGCCCATCTTTAAGTGCCACAACAGGCAGCACAGAAAGTTTAAATCTGGGCATGATTTCTCATTAGACTTAGGTCCTTTCTTTTGAAATGTGTTTGGTTTGCAAGAACTGTTCCCAAAGCAACAAGCAAACAGTGTGTTCAATGGCCTGCCTTTTCTGTTCTCGTTCCACAAGCTGTGGAGGTGCTGAAAAGCCAGACCCACAGGATATCGGATCGGTTTATCCAGTGGTGGGTCTAAAGTGAATGTAATCTTAACAGCTTTTCTCTCTCCTTCCTGCCTCAGGTATGGAGTAAGTTGTTGTCTGTCAAAGTCTGTGCCACAATAAACCAGTTAGTTTTGCCATACTGAGTCCCCTTCGGGATGAGAAGGGCGGCATATAAATGTTGTAAATAAATAAATAAATAAATAAATACAGCTGTTCTTGTCTTAAATTTTAATCTGGAAGAAAGTTGATTTTAAACAGATTTTGCCTCTTACTTAAATCTAAATTAACAAATAGATGAAATTTGGATAATCAGTGTAACAGATAAGGGTCCAATATTACCCTCCAAAATATACAACTTTAACACATCAGAAACAGTCGATGTGTCTTATCAAGATAAAAACCATGTTGATTGTAGTCGGGCGCAATTGCTAGTGAAAGTGTATATTACAGTGTTTCTCAACCTGGGGGTCGGGACACCTGGGGGGAGGGGTCACAAGAGGGTGTCAGAGTAGTCACCAAAGACCATCAGAAAGCACAGTATTTTCTGTTGGTCATGGGGGTTCTGTGTGGGAAATCATAGACTCCTAGAGTTGGAAGAGACTTTGTGGTCCATCCAGTCCAACCCTCTGCCAAGAAGCAGGAAAATCGCATTCAAAGCACCCCTGACAGATGGCCATCCAGCCTCCAAAGAAGGAACCTCCACCACACTCCGGGGCAGAGTTCCACTGCTGAACAGCTCTCACAGTCAGGAAGTTCTTCCTAATGTTCAGGTGGAATCTCCTTTCTTGTAGTTTGAAGCCATTGTTCCATGTCCTAGTCTCCAGGGCAGCAGTAAAAAAGCTTGCTCCCTCCTCTATATGACTTCCTCTCATATATTTATACATGGCTATCCTGTCTCCTCTCTGCCTTCTCTTCTTCAGACTAAACCTGCCCAGCTCTTTAAACGGCTCTTCATAGGGCTTGTTATCCAGGCCCTTGATCATTTTAGTCACCCTCCTCTGAACACATTCCAGCTTGTCAACATCTCCAATTGTGGTGCCCAGAATTGGACACAGTTTTCCAGATGTGGTCTAACCAAGGCAGAATAGAGGGGTAGCATGACTTTCCGGTTGGCTTTTTTTGCCACCTCATCACAAGTCTGGCCCAAGTCTATCGTTGGTGGGGTTTAGAATACTCTTTGAGTGTAGGTAAACTATAAATCCCAGCAACTACAACTCCCAAGTGTCAAGTCTTATTTTCCCAAACTCCACCAGTGTTCACATTTGGGCATATTGAGTATTCGTGTCAAGTTTGGTTCATATCCATCGTTGTTTGAGTCCACAGTGCTCTTTGGATGTAGGTGAACTACAACTCCAAAAATCAAGGTCAATGCCCACCAAACCCTTCCAGGATTTTCTGTTGGTCATGGGAGTTCTGTGTGTCATGTTTGGTTCAATTCCATCATTGGTGGAGTTCCGAATGCTCTTTGATTGTAGGTGAACTAGAAATCCAAGCAACTCCAACTCTCAAATGACAAAATCAATACCCCCCCTCCACCCTACCAGTTTTCAAATTTGGGCATATCGGGTATTTGTGACAAATGTAGTCCAGTGAATGTAAATGCATCCTGAATATCAGATATTTACATTACGATTCATAACAGCAGCACAATTACAGTTATGAACTAGCAACGGAAATAATTTTATGGCTGGGGGTCACCACAACATGAGGAACAGTATTAAGGGGTCGCAGCATTAGGAAGGTTGAGAACCACTGGTATAGGATTACAGCATCACTCTCGGATGGGTCATGCCTCACTGCTCAAAATTCTTATATCTAAAAAGTAATATCTACGCCACACATAACTTCCTGTTCAAGAACATCCAACTTGTCAGCACAGAAGACAATCATATGATGGAATGTAGGGAACATAAGTATAAAAATGTTGTTTCTCTGTATGAGTTGCTTTTGACATTCCACACATTTCTTGCCTTTATGCCAGAAATGGCAATGTGTGGCTCTCCAGTTATTGCTGGATTGGAACTCTTCTCAGTGCTAGGCAGCATAGTCAGTGGGAAAGAATGCTGGGAGCTGTAGTTAAGCAACACCTGGAAGTGGGGGGTGGTCCTTCCTTTATGAATCATGTCCTGTACACAGGCTATGGGGTCTTTTGTGAGGTGCCAGCAATTATTTACCATGCATTGTATTGCATTATAACTCAGTCATACTCATTTCAGTCCTGTTGGTTTTAATGACTAGACTTGGATCTAACCCAATAACATTATTACACCAAAATATGCAAGCTTGCAAAGCATTTAGACCTTTTCATCGGACACATGCCTCTGAACATGTAGACATTGTTGCGTTTAGTGCCAGAAAACAATATATTCCTCTATAGCACCAAACGTAAAGTCCACTGTAGTGCCCTTGAAGACAAAATGACACCAAGGTCACAGTAAGTTTGTGCAAAAAGAAAATTCCTTTACTCTTTACAGCACTGTTTCAATAGAGAAGAAAATAAACAGCTTTATCCAGATGTAGCAGAAAATATAGTCCTTCAGCATTCAAAAATAAAATATAGCTTAATTCAGCAACTTACAAAACAAATGGACCCTTCCAAAGAGATTACTGGAACACACTCTACGTGGGGTTGCCTCTGAAGACTGTTCGGAAGCTCCAACTAGTCCAATGCTTGGCAGCCAGGTTGCTTACGGGAGCAGGGTATCAGGAGCACACAACAGCCTTGCTATGCCAGTTCCATTGGCTGCCTATTAGCTTCTGAGCACAATTAAAAGTGCTGGCTTAAGCCTATAAACCATTACAATCGCGTCTGGCAAGAACAAGAGACAGAGCCTTCTCCGTGGTGGCACCTTGGCTGTGGAACTCCCTCCCGAATGAGATCAGGTCTGCCCCTAACCTCCCAGAAGAAACTGAAATCCTGGTTGTGGGATCAGGCATTTGCAGAATAGACTTGATTTGCTGGTAAATACATTGTTTAATGGACTATGATGGACTGTTTTTAGGTTTTTAGGATGACGACTGAAATTGGCAAAATGATTTTAATGTATATTTATATCTGTTTTATTGTAACATGTGTTTTCATACATTGCTTTGTTGTGTGTGGGCACTGTACTGTGCCGGTTGGTAACCGTCCTGAGTCCCTCTGCGGATAGGTTGTTGCGAATCACGGGTTTCAGTCAGGTCCACTGCAGAAGACATAATAACACTGCACACAGGCAAGAGGAAAGAGAACAGAGAAACTTTACTCTTATCAGCAGAGTTAAAACATAAACTTGCAGTGTTGCAAACAAAAACAAAGAGTGCAACAAACTTGCATTGTCCTTGTAAGCAATACAGGATAAGGCTTCTTAATCTTCATCCAAATGAGAGAGCAGTACAAATGGTTGAGCAAAATGTCTGAGCAAAGGCTCCTCAGAGCAAAAGCTGAACTGTATTCTAAAACCCATACAGTTATACCCCATCAGGTGTGGTCTAAACTTACTAGTTGACCTACCTTAACAGCTGCACCTAATAATAAACAGTATAAGGTTTTCTTTAAAACACACACAAATAATCCTGTTACGACTTACTATAACATATTTATATCTGTTTTATTGTAACTTTGCTTTGTTGTGTGTGGGCACTGTACTGTGCCGGTTGGTAGCCGTCCTGAGTCCCTCTGCGGAGGTTGAGAAGGATGGGACAGAAATGCCCTAAATAAATATATCAATATTCAACAATCTGCAGGAGACAAAATAACAGAGCTTGATGCCCTTAAGAACAGTTTGTAAAGAGCTGTCTTAAATTTTAACCTGAAAGCCCGGACCAGAAAGTTGATTTTAAACTTAAATCCAAATTAACAGATGGATGAAATCTGAATAATCAGTGCGACAGATAAGGGTCCAATATTATCCTCCAAAATATACGACTTTAACACATCAAATACCTCAGAAACTGTCTCATGTGTCTTATCAAGATGAAAACCATGTTGAATGTAGTGGAGCACAATTGCTGGTGAAAGTGTATAGTGCAGACATGGGCAAGCTTCAGTCCTCCAGGTGTTTTGGACTCCAACTCTCACAATTCCTAACAGCCTACTGGCTGTTAGGAATTGTGAGAATTGTGGGAGTTGGAGTCCAAATCACCTGGAGGGCCAAAGTTTACCCATGTCTGGTGTAGTGTATACTTCAAATGGTATACTCAAATCTCTAATTATACCCTGTTGAGTGCAGCGAGAGAAATTACTTTCATCTCTTAACTTATGCAACACACCTTTATGTGACCCCTTTCTTTCTTTACACATGCATCTACCTTAAGCTTGGTGTTGATCCTTGCAAAAACTCACCCAGGTTTCTGTATACATTAGCAGACATCAACATCAGCCCCCATCCCAATTTATTTGAAATGGCTTGCTTGGTTAAATTATCGGTTTTGAAAGCTTTGACCTTTGGTGCTGTTTCAGATCCTGACAATCCTACAATATTGACTAGCCTTGCTTATTTTCAAATCACTGGGTTAAATGCTCCATCCAAGGACACTATTGACCGGCTGGGTCAAAGCAACACTTGTCAATACACAGATAATTTAATGTCCTGTTTAGATGGCTACTACAGTGCTTCCTCCCTGAAACAACTAAAACAGCAAACACTCAGAATCAAGGCTGGAGTGATTTGGATTTACTGATACAAAAGTTGTGAATTGTTCTTCATATTTCAAGGGAGGTGGTAGGATTCTCCCACTTTCGCCCCTTTTCTGGATAGCAATTATTTCCCTCCAGTCACCCATTAAGTAGTTCTTATTCTTCTGTGTTTGAACTGGATTCATATCTGTTTTGTATGAGACTCTGGAAACTTCTGAAAACTGGAAAAATCCTTGTTGGATAAGGTAAGTGAACCTAGCAAGAACTTTGCATCGAAGGAGATTGTGTAGACATGCTCCCTGCAAAAAGTTAAAGCTTTCCTCTCCCTCCCTAGCCATTTGGGAAAAGGGATTCATAACCTTTGGGAAAACCACTAGTCACATGATCTTTTGAAAAATGGAAATCTCCATAACCTTTTGGAGATTTTATGATCTTTGGAAAGGGATGTTGGTGAAAGTATGATAGCTGGGACCCAGTGCTAGTAGTGCTACGCTGGTTGCGTAACGCAGCTCAGAATTAGAGAAGGGAACACGTGCACCAGACACAGCACCACGTGCACGAGAGACTGCACACAGTAAGAGATGCAGCTACGACAGTCAACAAGGTAGTTCGGTAGAAAGTGGCGGGGGGGACGGGACAGCCAAGCATACTGATGTAGGCTATCCGGAGATATTCAAAAACGTTGCATTGGAAGGAAGCATAAAAAGGAGTGGTGAGAAATGTATCAAATCTAGCCACTCGTACATTACTTCACTGTTATCCTGTCCCACCTGCATTACATTACTTCACTGGTATCCTAACGCAGCTGCGTCTCTCACTCGGTGCGCTGTATCACGCACGTGTTCCCTTCTCTAATTCAGAGCCGTGTTGCGCAACGAGCGTAGCACTACCAGCACTGGGTCCCAGCTATTGTACTTTTACCGGGATTACCTTGTTAGAAGTCACAACCTTTTGAAAAATGATGCCATAACCTCCTGGTAAAAAGCATGACCTCTTAAGAGTCATAACCCTTTGGGGAAATGGCATTCATTCATACATACACACACATTCATACAGCAGAGTTTCAGAAGTGTTCTTTTAGTTGCCCAACTCATTACTCCTGTATTCTACAAATTCATATAAAAAACAGCAGAATTACACTTAACTGGAGATGGGTTACTCTTTCAGAAACCTTCCTGTCTTCAGATGCTCTAGAGGAGGCATGGGCAAACTTTCTAACTTGGACGCCACATGGTGGGCCAGGGTGGAATGGGGTTGGGGGCGGGAAGGAGGGGGTTCTCCCCAAGTCCCCTCCCTCTCCTTTCCTCCTCTTCCTCTTCTCTTTCAGAGGTAGAGAGTGAAGGAAAGATGGGAAACGTTTGGATCCAAAAAGGGTTGTTCTTGGTCAGGATGAGATGGTGGACGGGAGAGAGAAAGTGTATCCATTAGACCCTGTATTGCCTACTCCTGATATATAATCCTAGAATCCTAGAGCTGGAAGAGAACCCTAAGGGCCACCCAGTCCAACCCCCTGCCATGCAAGAAGGCACAATCGAAGCACTCCCAATAGACACTTTCTGCAGAAAAGCCTCCAGAGGAGACTCCACCACACTCCAAGGATGACTATGCCACTCTCCAATAGCTCTTACTCTCAGGAAGGTTCTTCCTAATCTTTTCAGTCAACTCTCTTTCCCTGCCATTTAAAACCATCGCTCCCTTGTCCCCTGATCTCTAGAGCAGCAAAAAGTCAGTCCCCCCCCTCCCTCCTCAATGGGACACTTTTAAATCTTAAAACGTGGTTCTCATGTTCCCTCTCTACTTTCTCTTTTCCCAGCTGTTTAGGAGACCCTCAGGAGACTAGGACGMGGAACAATGGCTTCAAACTACAARAAASGAGATTTCACCTGAACATTAAGAAGAACTTCCTGACTGTGAGAGCTGTTCAGCAGTGGAACTCTCTGCCCCGGAGTGTGGTGGAGGCTCCTTCTTTGAAGGCTTTTAAACAGAGGCTGGATGGCCATCTGTCGGGGGTGCTTTGAATGCWGTTTTCCTGCTTCTTGGCAGAATAGGGTTGGACTGGATGGCCCATGACGTGACTTCCAGCTCTATGATTCTAGGAGAAAAGGAGGAAGGAAAAAGAGAAGGAAGAAAGGGAGGAAGAATGGATGGAAGGAAGGGTGGAAGGGAATGGACAAAGGGAGGGTGGGTGGGTGGGTGGGAGGAAAGAGAAAAGGAAGGAAAGACAAAAGGGAAGGAAGGATAAAGAGAGAGAGGGAAAGAGGGAGAAAAGAAGGGCAAAGAAAGAGAGAGARAAGGAAGGAAGAATAGGATGGTGTGAGAGAGGAGGGCCTGAGAAGAGTCCAGGGGGCTGCATCCAGCCCCCAGGCCTGGGTTTGCCAATACCTGCTCTAGAGCAAGATTAGAAAACATAACAATCCTGGGAGGAAAAGTGATCACTAGAGAGACAGCAATGAAGACCTGTATTTTTATTGTTGTCCTGCTGTTAAAAGTTGTGTGCCCCGTATCTGTCCGTTACGATTTCCCTCCATTCGTCCCGGTCATCAGAAGGCAGCCTTGATATGGGGAGAGCTTGTAACAAGTAGAGTATGGCTTTTCTCTAATTGTGTGTCAGCCTCCCAAATAGATGGATAAAGAGGTCCTTGTCCTTTTAAAGGTATTAATGGTCAAAATCTCAAGATATTGCAAGGCTCCAACACTCCAGAATTAGGAATGCTGGGAGCTGCATCCCAACATTTAGAAAGCTACACAATTTATACCGCAATTTGTGGGGAGGCTAATTTAACTGATTTACAAGGTCATAAAAATCTCCAGGAAGTATGCAAAGAATGAAGAAGCGACAGCTCCCCTGGTGGTCAGAAGTCAGAATGTTAAATAGCCTTTGTGTGTCTGTCTATATATGTTGCGTGTTTATGGCATTGAATGTTTGCCATGTATATGTACATTGTAATCCGCCCTTAGTCCCTTGCGGGGTGAGAAGGGCGGAATATAAATACTGTAAAGAAATAAATAATAATAAATAATAATAAATTTACTTTTGAGTAAAGCTGCAGTCTTCTCCTGCTACTTCTGAAAGTGCTATACGTTCTTTCCTTGTCTTTCCTGCAATGAGGGAAAGAGGACTCTATGGTTGCATCTAGAATTAATGCAGTTTGACCCCACTTTAAATGCCATGGCTCAGTGCTATGGACTCATGGGGATATGTAGTTTGGTGAGGCCCCAGTACTCTTTGGCAGAGAAGGCTAAAGACCTTGCAATACGACAACTCTCATAATTCCATAGCATTTAGCCATGGCAGTTAAAAGGTGGTCAAAACCTCAACAGAGTAGATTCCCCCTGGTTTCACTGCTCTGAGCTCTGAAGCCCTTTTGACCTTCTTGCTAAGCCTGAAAAGGGGAAGCAACTGGGATGACTTCTTCCCAATCTAACTGGTCTGCCTTCCAGCTGAGAAGCAAAATCTGACTGCAATGGTGACTGCAGGCAGCAGGCGGTGCTCAAATTCTCTGCAAGTGAGCGCTCTCTAGTGCGGGCAAGGGAAAGGAAGGCTTGTGGCTTTGCTCTTTTCTTAGGGATGACATAGAGAAGAACATGGTTGCCTTTAGGAGAGAAATTAAGGGAACCAAAGCACCTCAGGCATCTTTCTGCTAATTCTTATTTTGGCTACTATTATTTTGCATGTTGTCACCAGCTATACAGGCAATCTGCAAGTTACAAACAAGCTAGGTTCTGTAGGTTTGTTGGTAAGTTTATTTATTTATTTACCATGCCCTTCTCAACCCTTAGATGACTCAGGGTGGTTTACAATGGCAACGATTTGATGCCCCAAAACACCATAAAACGTTTTAAAACATTAACACATAATATAAAACTATAATAAGAATACTAAAAGCATACATCATTTGCGTCTCCTAATAAAAACATTGTCCCATCTCATCATCCAGTCATTCCAATTCCTATGTCTTTTGCCTTGCATTTTCAAACACTTGCTCCTTTTAGAGGTATTAATGGTCAAAATCTCAAGTTTTGGCTCTCTTCCGAAATGTTAAGGGGGAGGAGGCTGATCCAATGTCCCCAGGAAGGGCTTTCCATAGCTGAGGGGCCACCACTGAGAAGGCCCTGTGTCTTGTCCCCACCAAACATGTTTGTGACGCAGGTGGGATCGAGAGCAGGGCCTCCCCAGGTGATCTTAAAGTTGAATTTGTATGCAAGTTAGAACAGGTACATTTTTAAGTGTAACTCCATCTCTCCCTCTTTCTCCCTCCCTCTCTCTCTCTGTGTGTATGTGTGTGTACACACACACTAGCTGTACCCACCACGCATTGCTGTGGCCAACCTTCCCTCCCTCTTCCTCTCCTTCTTTCTTTCGCTCCTTCCTTCCCTCCCTTTTAGTCTTTCCTTCTCTCCTTCCTTCCTCCTCTTCCCTTCCTTCCCCCTTTTTCTTTCCCTTCCACTTTCTCTCCTTTCCTCCTTCTCTACCTATTCTTGGACTGCAACTCCTAGCAATCCTCCTGACCAATTTATCTACCTACTATCTATCTCTATCTAATCTATCTATCTTATCTTGCTGGGAGTTGCAGTCTAGGAATAGGAAATTGGAAATATGCAGGATTGGGATGCTCTCAAAGAAATCCAAGGAGAAGAAAACGTGCAGCTTGGAAGCAGTGCATTTGGATCCTCCTCCTCTCCTAAAGGGCCTGGTCTAGGGGATGCTGGGAGCTGTAGTCCGGAAGAGTGTGTGGATATGCTATTGTGTTTTGCTTGTCAGGGGGAGTTGTTTTTGCACACGTGCTGCACACCGTCTTTAATCCCTTCTGTTTTTCAGTGTTTTTATGAGTGATGGTCACTTGTAGGTGTCCTGTGTCCAAATTTGGTGTCAATTCGCCAGTGGTTTTTGAGTTGTGTTAATCCCACAAACAAGCATTACATTTTTATTTATATAGATATATATGTATGTATATATCATATAGAGAAGGGTTAACACCCCTGTGGTACTTGCGTTGCTGTCTGTGCCCCTGTTCAGAAGATTTCAGTTTCTGTCTCTGTGATAATACAATTTGAAAAAACTGACTTGTTATGGAAACAAGGATTGGTGATAAAAGTTTCTGTGGAGACACCTTTTCCTGATGATAACTCTTTCAGGAGTGAATAACCCTACCAAGGGGTAGATTCCTCTCACTTCCTGTTGTCGCACCCCCGTTTGTAACTATGAGTCATTTGTAACTCAGGGACTGCCTGTATTCCTATATAGTTCATACTATAATGGATTTTCAGTCAACCAGAGACCAGTAGGGATTAGGCTGATGCTGCACAAATGTAATTTCTAGTTGCTTGAGAAATACAATTAAAATATGCCTAATACTACATACTATATCATGACTCCAGCGGCTGTACAAAGGCCCTCCACATTCTGTGATGATTTCTGGATTTGATCAATACACACACTCTCTCTCAGAAACCCTAAGACACCCAACTCAACAGAAGTTGCCCAGAGTCACAATGAAAGTCCTAGAGATTCCAGAGAACTTTTCTATCAGTTTAAAAAAATAGTATTTTTTTTAATTTACTGTTTCTTACCTTTACTTTGCTACAGTGGCACAAACCCCTGTGCCAGCTGGAATGCTGACCTGAAGGTTGGGTTGCTGACCTGAAGGTTGCCGGTTTGAATCCGTGGGACGGGGTGAGCTCCCGTCTGTCAGCTCTAGCTTGCAGGGATATGACAGAAGCCCTCCAGCAGGATGGTAACACATCCGGGAGTCCCCTGGGCAACGTCTCTGTAGATAGCCAATTCTCTCACAATAGAAGCGACTTGCAATATGTTCTCAAGTTGCTTCTGACACAATAAAAAAAAAACTTTGTCCCTAATACCTTTGAAACTAGATTGCCTGCTGTATATTTTTCTAGGGTTTGTTGTGCTTTCATTATTTTAAATTGTGTCTATGACTTGATTCTGTTATGATTGTTGTTCCTGCCTCTTTTAACTGTATCTTAAAAATTAAAATGTAATAAAAATAGTATTTTTTTCTATAATTCTACAGTGGGTTGATTCTCATTTTGAGGTGAAAAGTGAGTTGGCAACCCAATAAATAAACAAATAAGCCAAAATAATTTTAAAGTTAATTATTCATTTTATGTATTCATAGACTTGGTCAAATAAGGCAGGGGTGATCTAGTTGGGTATAAAAAAGGTAGTCTGGCTGGTCCACAAATAGAAACAAAATCTAACTTTGGAGTCAATCCAACAATGTGCAAGTTTCTTTGAACTTTATCCCACGTTTGCAGCTTGCATCTTTCAAATGGTCTCCTCCCGAAGGACATAACCTTTTCCAGGAGAAACTGCAGCTTTGAGGGCTTCTTCCCAGCTCTTGGTCGCATAAAAACACAACAGGGCATCAAAAACTGCAAGACAAATGTTTTAGTTATTGCAGAGGTAAATGGGACTTGGCACTGAATAAGATACAGTCATGGCATCATTTTGCTTCAGACACTATCCCATCTTGGTCTCTAGAAGAGGGTTAGAATATCAGTAGAGAACAAGGCCAAGACTTGCTATTTTTAGTCATCGTGGTCTGAAACAGACTACCTCCTTTTGGAGGCCTTCCATATATTGGACCAGGAGTGGGACACCTGTGCTTCCCTGCATGCTGTAGGCATGCAGCTTCCATCAAGTCTAGCCAGCATAGTCAATATGAGAGGCTTTGTAGTTTTGTGGGCCACTAGAAGAGTTTTTTGGCTAAAAATTCATAAACAGCAAATCTCAGAACATTGCCATGGCAGTCAAAGTGAAAGCAATGTGTAGTGGGTTAAAGGGCCCTGTAACTTGCACTGGAATAATGTTAGTGGCGGGTTGCATGAAACATGCACTCCAGTGAGTTTTTGCCAAACAGTGCAAACATACCCACCTTGGTTAACTGCCAGTGTCGTTGAGTGATAGTTCTTTGCATTGGTGTTCTTTACCATGTACTCTTGGATCGGCAACCGTACTGTCTGCAGATGCTCTCTTTGGGCTTTGTGCAAGGTAAGGCTCTAAAAGAGCAAATCAGATCAAACGAAAAAAATACATAAAATGCTCATGCAGGGCACTTCCTACAGGTTCCAACGAATGCAATAATAATAATAATAATAATAATAATAATAATAATAATAATGTGGCACAAGCCAGTCAAGGTGGTCCCAGTGGTGATCGGAACACTGGGTGCAGTGCCTAAAGACCTTGGCCTGCACTTGAAACACAATCAGCGCTGACAAAATTACCATATGTCAGCTGGAAAAGGCCACCCTACTGGGATCTGCACGCATTATTTGCCAATACATCACACAGTCCTAGACATTTGGGAAGTGTCCGACATGTGATCCAATATAACAATCAGCATAGTGATCTAATTTCTGTGTATTAATCTTCTCAGAGATAACAATAATAATAATAATAATAATTATAATTATAATTATAATAATAATAATCTTTATTTGTATCCTGCCACCATCTCCCAAAAGGGACTTGGGGTGGCTTACAAGGCACTGTGGTGCAGTATATAACATAAACTATACATGAGTATAAAACAATATAGCTTAAAAATTATAAAACAATCACTATCAACACACAAAATAAAATAAAATAACACAAATAAAGTAAAATAGCACAGACTGAAGCCTCCTCATGGCTATATCAGCTGTAAGAATGAACACAATTTGGTTGTCTCATTTCCAGCTCTAGTTCAGGACAGTAGAGACAAAGATGAAGTACTTTGGCTACATCATGAGAAGACAGGAAAGCTTGGAGAAGATAATGAGGCTGGGGAAAATGGAAGGAAAAAAGAAGAGGGGCCGACCAAGGGCAAGATGGATGGCATCCTTGAAGTGACTGGATTGACCTTGAAGGAAATGGGGATGGCCATAGCCAACAGGGAGCTCTGGTGTGAGCTGGTCCATGAGGTCACAAATTGTCGGAAGTGACTGAACAAATAAACAACAACAAGTTATTAAAGAGACAGGAGTCACTCAACTTAAAAGCATGGGTTCAACATTATTTCTGAAAAGTGTAGCACTTAAAGCTCTGATAACAACTACAGTCAGACTTATCTTATATTTGGTAACATTGAAAGATTTGTATTAAAAATATAAACTCTTATCTAAAAGATACTTGCCTTTTGAATGCTTTCATCCACCAAGCCTCCAAGGATATATACTTTGTGCGGATCCACCTCCTCAAGAGCTGGAACACAAAAGGTGTATGAATATGTAAAATCAGTGATATGCGTATACAAAAGTATCAGCAACAGTAATGGAGAAATCAGTAATGTTTTCTTCCAAGCATGGTTCACGGTAAACTTAGCACAGGTAATCTACTATCTGGTCCAGATACTTATCTGTGTTATTTTCTGCAGGAGATACTGACATTCATTTTTTTTGAAGGTGATAAAGGAAGGCAAAATACAGCCCTCCAGGTGAAGATGACCTACAATTTTCAACAGGTCAAGCCTCCATGATCGGGTTATAGTTCAGCAAAATCCAGAGGTTCAAGTTTAGAGGACAGTCTTTATTTTGTGAGAACACAGCCTGGGGATAGAACCATACACTGCAGAAAATCCTGTTTGATTGTGATAAAAGCATGCTGAATCAGCACATGAAGGAATGTTTGTTTGTTCTGTGCTTTTCAAGATGGGAGGGGAGAGTTCGGTGCTTTATGCAAAAGATTGGAACATAAGACACAAAATAGCTACAGTGGTTGGTGCAGATTTGACTTGAAATGCACTCCAAGAAAGAATCTAAATCTCTAGGATCACTATGACTCCTTTCAAATAAGCAAAAGCCTTTATGAGAGTCTATTAAACCAAAGCTGAAACATACCATTCTCAGCATCTGGGGTGAGGTAAACAATTGTTTCTGAAGGAAACAGGTCCAGATAACTCTCTGGAGTAACATCCATCTGAAAAATAATGGGAGAAACATTAACTGGAATTGCACAAATCCTTCAGGACCGTGCTGGTTAGAAAGAAACAGAACTTCGGAATATTATTTGGGAATAAGATTTTAGGAAAAGTAATTTTTATTTCAATGTCCAGCACCTCCCAGCCAAGAAATCCACTGGCAGAGATCTCAAAAGTTATCTAGTCCAGGCTTCTGTTACTTCACATACATTGTTCTGGAACCATTCCCAGTTGGTAGCCACTCAGCCTCTGCTTTAAAATCCAAAGAAAGGAGAATTCACTACCTTCCAATGTAATCTGTCTCATTGTGCAATAGCTCATACAGTTAAAGCAATCTGGGACTACTATTTCCACAATACAGACATAACTCAGTCAACAAATTCTGTCAAAAAAAGCTCATTTTTACAAAATATTTTTTAGGAGAGTTAAGGGCAGTCCCACTTCTTTTCTTGTCTTCTGTCTAGCTGAATGTTTGTTGTTATTTTGCAGACTAAAGAAGGGATAGAGAAAGACTGACCTGAGTTGTAGCAATGTGTCCATTTGCCCCATGCTCATAGCCAACTACACTGCCCAACACACATTTTGGTGCCTCAAATGTTAGCCCTGTTTCTGGGTATATTTTACCTGCTGATTCCAAAAATGGTATCAGTTATCCCTTATCAGCTCTAAGTTTTGAGATACATAACACATGACAGATGCCATCTGCTCACTCATAGAAAACCATGATAACCATATCTAAGAACCTAGAGCTGTTGTGGACTATCTGATGTTGTAGACCATTGATACCTTGTTGTAAGCTGTTCTGAGTCCCCTCGGGGAGAGGGGTGGGATACAAATAAAGTTTTTATAACCGTATATACTTGAGTATAAGCCAACCCAAATATAAGCCGAGGCACCTATTTTACCACAAAAAACTGGGAAAATGTATTGACTCGAGTATAAGCAGAGGGTGGGAAATGCAACAGCTACTGGTAAATTTCAAAATAAAAATAGATATCAATAAAATTACATTAATTGAGGCATCAGTAGGGTAAATGTTTTTGAATATTTACACAAAACTGCAATTTAAGATAAGACTGTCCAACTTTGATTAAACCATTATCCTAACCTTCTTCAATGTAAATGAGCTTACGTATCCTTCCAATAATAGTAAAAAAAGGTAAAGGTTGTCCCCTGACATTAAGTCCAGTTATGTCTGACTCTGGGGTGTGATGCTCATCTCCATTTCTAAGCAAAAGAGCCGGCGTTGTCCATAGACACCTCTACGGTCATGTGGCTGGCATGACTGCATGGAGTGCCGTTTCCTTCCTGCCAGAGCAGTACCAATTGATCTACTCACATTTGCATGTTTTTGAACTGTTAGGTTGGCAGAAGCTAGGCCTGACAGCGGAAGCTCACGCCACTCCCCGGAATCGAACCTGCGACCTTTCGGTCGACAAGCTGAACAGCTCAGCGCTTTAACCCACTGCGCCACCAGGGGCTCCCAATAATAGTACAGAGAGTAAAATAATAAATGTAATAATAATAACAAAGAAACTTAAAAAGCCAAAAAACAAAAATTATATTACAACAATGCATAAAACCACACATATATATGCAAACACACATACACAAATACACAAATATATACACTCACATATACACACACAAAACACATAAACACAGACTGGGGCACAGCAATGCGTGGCAGGGGACAGCTAGTAATAGAGTAAAATAATAAATGTAATAATGATAATAATAGAGTAAAATAATCAAAATGTAATAATAACAGTAATAATAGAGTAAAATAATAAATATAATAATAATTAGAGTAAAATAATAAATGTAATAAAATAATAATAGAGTAAAATAATATAAATGTCATAATAATAATAACAACAACAGAGTAACATAATAAATAACCTTGACTTGAGTATAAGCCAAGAGAGGCTTTTTCAGCCTAAAAAAAGGACTGAAAAACTTGGCTTATACTCAAAAATATACAGTATTATTATTATTAATGCAATTTTCTGAATCAGTGCACCAAATAACTCCAAAAAAGGCCTAAAAACCAAGACACCAAGAATTTACCTCTTCTGGGCTGTCCTATGCTATCAACTTATACTGCCTGCTGTATCAGCAACACCAGTCACACTGGTCATGTGAGCCCTAAATGGTGTAAGACAGCACACTCCTATGCATGTGAACTCAGAAGTAATCCTCATTGATTTTAATGGGCTTTCCCTTGGAAGTATGCATAGGTTTTTGGCTAAAAGTTGTAGAGGGAGGTCAACCACTTCAGACTGCTGCCACATCATCTGTTATTAAGCAGATTTACTTAAGTATCAGGCTAAAGCAATGGGACACAGAGCATCCAAATGGTATCATTTTGGCTTAGATGAATTGGTTGTGTTCTCACATCAGAATATGACATGCTTGTTTTGTGCAGGGGAAGGAGGTACTTACAAGATAATTAGCAAATCCATCATTCATCCTTAGGCATGCTTCATAAATTGGGCTGTTTTCTACAAACCCCGTGAGGGAGACCCAAAAAGGCCTCTCAGCTTTCTTGTTAGACCCATAGAGCCGCCTTATTTGGGTGGCAAGTCGGCTTGTTTCCTTCCATGAGGACAAAAAAGAAAAAGAAATCTGTTTAGAAGCAGTCTCAGCACTCCCTGGCCTAAATATCTTATATAAAGCCAGATTCACTACTAACCCAAGGACTGKCCAATTTTCTCATACCAGAAGCAACTTGCAGTTTCACAAGTCAATTCTGACACACACAAAAATCTGGGGGGGGGGGGGGGAATCCAAAATATTTCAAAACCCAAAATGGTCCACACATGGGTAACTGAAATAGTGACCCTTTTGCTTTCTGGGGGTTCAATATACACAACTTTTCTTTCACATAGAAATTTATTTTGAAAACATTGTATAAAATTACCTTCCAGCTATGTGTATAAAGTGACATCAAACAGAAATGAAGTTCATGTTTAGACTTGGGTCCCATCACCAAGATGTATGCATGTATGTATATGCAAATACAGATATTCCAAAATCCACTCAAAATTTGAAATTCCAAACATTTCTTATAAATAATGGCCCCAGGCATTAATATCATTAATATTTAATCATTCTAATTTAATGTATGTATGTTTTTCAGGTTATAAATTGTATAGGTTTTACTGTAATCCACTTTGAGTCTCCTTTTTGGAGAGAAAAAGTGAGGTATAAATAATAATAGTTTTAGTAGTAATTCTGATAATTCTGATAACAAAAGTAGTGTGGCTCTAATGTGGAATGTGAAGGTGGGTTTATTACTGTTGCTTTCCAATCAAAGGAACCATTCAGCCGAGATACTACCTACCCAACAGCAGGTTCAGCACCTAATGCTGCTGAATGCACCTTTGTGGCTTGCAGCTTTCTAAAGGTGCAGCTCCATAGAAGGGCAGAGACTCATAAGAACCAAATGTGAAAGGCTGGGGGTAACATTTAAACGGATCAGTGGGAACAACTACCTTATGAGTCATGTTAGCGGTCATACTCAAATCAATACACAGCCAAGGGCCCGTTTCTCTGGCACTCAGAAGGCGCTCTTTTGCAATCACTTTTAGTTCCCGCTTACTGAGCTGTTGAGCAGAACCTAAAAAGCAGACAAAACGGGAAATGGATGAAAAAGGTACACATGAAAATCCAGTCCTCATCAGGAGCCCAATTAAATGTGTCAACTTTAAAATGCTCATGGTATTTAAAAATGCTCACAGCCCAAGAAACTACATGACACAGCTTTGCCCCATCAGAGCTGCCTATATGTATTTTAACCTAATTCATATGCAAATAACTGTGTATCTTACAAAATATTTCAAAACATGAATGCATTACACCTTCTTGAGGTCCAATCTGTTGGAACTCAACCACATCCTATACAAGTTTATAATCCTCATCAAGAAAATAGGCAGTAGAGGGAGGTAAGAGGGAAAGCCCTTCCTTCATTGCCCTCTTTGTCTGTCTCTCTTTTTCTCTCCTGCCATCTCCTGTTTGTTAGACTGGTACTTCTCAGGGACATGCATCTTTTTATTCAAAGTTTTATGACTGCAATAGCTGTTCCCTGCCACGCGTTGCTGTGGCCCAGTCTGTGTATATGTGTTTTGTGTGTGTATATATATGTGTATATGTGTGTGTATATATATTTGTGTATATGTGTATATATGTTTGTGTGTATATGTAGTTTTGAGCATGCGTTGTAATGCATTTTTTTTTGTTTTGGCGCTTTTTAAGTCTCTTCTGCTGTGTATTTCAGTGTTTTTGTTTTGTTTTGTTTTTTAGTGATAGTCACTCGTTGGCCTGATAGGTGTATTCTGTCCAAACTTGGTGTCAATTCGTCCAGTGGTTTTTGAGTTATGTTAATCCCACAAACGAATATTACATTTTTATTTATATAGATGGCAAGGCCCTTATTCCTCCATTTTTATTCTCCTGTGTGCATAGAGAGAGACAAGATGTCTCCAGAGAGATAGCTAGATAGCTAGGCCCTCTGTTTGATAACTTTTCAAGCTTCTCTACTCCTGTATTGCTGAAGATCATTCACTCTACTGCTCTGTTTAAGAAGCTTCTGGTCTGCTAAAACTGGTGCTGTTGCTGTCATTTTACCTTTCAAATGCTTTCCTTTTTTTAAAATTACCCAACACAATTATCTGAATGTTTTGGACACCTGATAGACATTTCAGATAGATTCAAACAAGGACTGGGTCTGCTATAGCTGATTTCGTTGTCCTGAACCTGACTCTTGATACTATCAATATCTGCAGATAGTCTTCGAATAAACTGATTCCTGAGAAAAGGTGCATTAAAAAAATAAAGAGGGGGATAAATCAGACACATTAGAGAACAGTGGAACACACAGTTTTAGCACTAGAAACACCTTCCCATATTGACTTGTATATCAAGAAACACCAACTTGTGCTCCACACAAACCAAGACTTCAAAATCATTAGCTTCTGCAAGTGTACCTGGCAAGAAAAGGTTAGTAGTCATGGGCAGCCTATCTTTTATAGATGTTAGTCCACCATGACTGATCTTCTCAATGAAGAACCATTGACAGAACCTTAGGTTCCACAAACAAAACTAGTGGAAAGCCTTTAGGAGACAAAGGCATAGGGATCCTATATCTGTATCATACAACCCCCAGTTTGACCAACTGCTTGTCTCTTTCTGGGCGTCATTACAAGGGCTGCTCATGAACCATGAAGCCCTAAGCCAATGGTTCTCAACTTCAGGTCCTCCAAGTGCTTGGAAATTCAGCTCCCAGGATTCTTGACATTTGGCCAAGCTAGCTGGGACTTCTGAGAGTGGAAGTCACAAACACCAGGAGGATGAAGAGTCAGGTACCTCTTCCCTAAACTACACGTATTCCACCACATAATAGTGACTATAGTGTAACAGTTGCACCCCCCCCCCTTTTTTTGGGTCCCAAATTTGGTATTTTAGGATTCCTCGCATAACAGTTGCACCCTTGATTTAGGCAGCCTCTGTGATGTAAACAGTCTAGCATTCCCTTCCACATGTCTTGCTGCCCTGCCCTACAGAGCTTTACCTGCTTGCACACCCCCTTTTAGCAAGAGCACATCACTCACTCAGTCACTCACCCACCCAACCGCCCACCCATTTGCCAAAAGAACTACCCATCCACCGCTTAACTTGCTCGCTCTTCAATAATTTTTAACACAGGCGTAATTAAAAGTTATTGTTTTAATACAAAAACCAGGCACTTTTTTCCTTGCATAATAGTCGCATCTCCCTTTTTTCACTTTAAAAAAGGGGGATAAAAAGTATGACTATTATGCAATGAAATATAGTATTTAGGACCAAGCTATTCGACAGACTGGATTCCCTCATGTGATTTTCTGCCACTTTAGGGATCAGTGGGAGGGGCTTCTCTGAGTTACATCATTACAGAAAAACATCTGGTGTAAACATCAGAGAGTGCCTCTTGGAGCCGTTCCAGGATAGGCAACTCCAAGCGAGGAAAGACTGGCCTTCTGCCAGCAGCTAAAGACATTCCCATTCTGCAGAGTTTTCCGCAAAGGATTAAGAAGGACCCAATGCATGATGGATAGGTGCTGGTTTCTGAACCATTCCTCGGTATTTTAATTTCTAGGCTTTTAATCCATTTTTAACTCAACTGTTCTGTAATGTATCTTAATCATATAACATTGCATCTTGAGAGTCGGCAGGATATAAATCATATACATACAATACCTTTTCCTTCTGCATGTTTTGCTTTTCGCCTTTCTCTCTCAAGTTTTCTTTTGCTCTTCTTTGCTGAAACAATCTTCTCCCAGTGCCTCTGTTTTCTCAAAACATTTCTCTTAATATGAATAAAAGAAAAAAATTAAGTCATATTAATGCAGAGGAGGGAATAATATTCAGGAGCGATCGAATCAATCTTATTGTCAAAAATGAAAATTGTACATTTAAACTTATACTTATTTTAAAGGTTTGATAATTTAGCACCAGTCCATCTAAAAGACATGTCTTGTGTCTGTGAAAATTAAGTGGGTTAAGATCGGTTTTCCCCAGTTACGTCCCTTTTACCACAATCTTAGGAGTAATAATTTCCCTATACAGAGGAGT
Source organism: Anolis sagrei ordinatus (assembly GCF_025583915.1). Lineage (NCBI taxonomy): Eukaryota > Metazoa > Chordata > Lepidosauria > Squamata > Anolidae > Anolis > Anolis sagrei. Next base: position 155,990,738 of record NW_026845477.1, on the reverse strand, counting down.
TATTTCTGCAACTATTTTTAAATAGTTGTGAATGTTGAATGTATTAAATACAATACTTTTGTATTAAAACTTTTGCACAACTTTGGGAACAAGAGCTTACTTGTGCTTCAATGCAAAAGAACAGCCCATGTGTGCTGGGAGAAAATTGAAAAATTGTATGTCTTTTTTGTGTTTTTGTTATTTTATTTTGCTTAATAAGTTGCTGTATATTCTATTTTAATCATAATATACTGATATATGCAATGGTATTCTATTCATGTATTTGTATGAAGAGTTTTCTTTCATTTATCTGGAATCTTTTTTAATGAAGTATAATTGAAAATATTTTAAATGAAAACAGCTACTGCAAAGGGTTGTTTGTTTGTTTTTATTTGTTTGTTTGTTTCGCTGCTACAGCCAGCCCTCTACATTCACTAGGGTTAGGGGTGGAGAAGGCTTACAGAAGTAGGAACAATGTAAATTATTTAAAAACACTTTTTAAACTCAAGAGAACACCTCCCTAGGAATTACAATTCACTAGTGTGACTCTATGGCAGGGGTCCCCAAACTTAGGGTTGCCCTAAGTCTGAAATTACTTGAAGGCACACAACAACAATAATCCTAATTAATTTGACTATCTCTTCAGCCAAAAGCTAGCCCACAGTTACCATTGAAATACTGGTAAAAATTGTTAAAATTATTCTTCATTTTAAATATTGTATTGTTCTTTCATGGTTTTCTTTTTCTTTTCTTTTCTTTTTTCTTTTTTTTTTTTTGGAACTATAGTCTGGGTCAACAGTCTGAGGGACCTTGAACTGGCCCTCATCTTAAAAAGTCTACGGACCTCTGCTCTACAGTGTGATTCTCTCTAGGAATCGCTAAGTTCTCCAGCATGAGTTTATGATCAAATTCTAGCAAAAGTTGATCACACAGTCATACCAGAAGACCCCAAGATTCCCAGAGACATCATTATAATCAAATCCACGAATAATCAACTCTGCAAAACTGAAACCTGCAAATGTGGAGGGCCAGCTGGATTGGCAAAAAGGGATTGTGTCTTGATTTGTGTGAGTCACAAGGCCAACAATTCCAGCCTTACAGTTCAAAGCAAAACAGGATCCCGGTTAAAATGTGTTTGCTAGCTAATAATGACCAGAGATAAGCCCATACGGCTGGATTTATTCATCCTGTTCCCAAAACAGGCCTAACTTTAGTACTGTACATACCGAACATCCGTTTTCGTTTGAAGCAACCTGGTCCCTTGAGCTTTCACAACCCACATCGATCTGTAGGAGCTGAAAAGTGTCCCACAAGTTTCCCCCATTTGGGTCTTCCTGGCAAGAGACTCCTTGGGTCTGCAGTGGATCGGGCTTGCCTCCACAGGCGCTTTTTCCAGCTGCATTCTCAGAAGAGGACATCACTTCTGGATGAAGCAGTCTAATAAGGGAAGAGGGCAGAGAGACAGAAATTGTGAGCCACAGAACTGAACTGCATACGACACAATTATGCTGTCTGCTGGATCACTGATTCCTAAACTATGGGTCCGAACCCCAAATGGGGTCCATTTCGCTCAGTATTGGGGTCATGAAATATTGGGCAACAATAAAAGATTTCTGAATGCCACCTGTTTACTCCAATCTGTTAACAATGTTTTGGGGAAATGAGTTAATAGGAAGTCACTGGTGATTATATGTTTTTAATGGTTTTTACATGGTTTTTATAATGTGAACTAAATGTTTTTAATTGTGTTTTATGAATATTGTGGCATCTAATTGTGCCAGTTGTAAGCCGCCTTGAGTCACCTCTGGGCTGGGAAAGGTGGCATAGAAATGCCATAAATAAATAAATAAACTGGGTACTGTTCACAGTGGATTCTACAGAAAATGTCTTTGCTGTACTGCACTAAAAGGAAAATCAGCCTGGTCAGGAAGTCTTGCAAATGCTGGTTGATTATTAGTAAATGTGTTTGATTCTTATACCTATTTTATATACCTATATACAGATAGTCCCCATGTTACAAACATCTAAATGACAAATAACTCATAGTTACAATTGGGGGATGAGACAACAGGTGAGAGAAATTTACCACTAAGAAGGAAAATTCACTCCTGAGAGTTATCATGGGGAAAAGGTGTCTTCATGAAGATTTCTCACCAATCCTTGTTCCCAAATTTTTCAAAATCCAATTATCACAGGGATAGAAAGTGAAGTGAAATCTTCTAAACAGGGGCACAGACAGCAAAACAAAAATCATAGTGGTGTTAATGCTTTCCTATGCTCTCCAAAGATAAGTAAGTGTGTGTGTGTGTATTTGGCTGGAGTTATACTTTAAAAATGTCCCTGTTCTGGCTTACATACAAATTTGGCTAAAGAACAAACATACACAACCTATCTTGTTCGTAACTTGGGGATTGCCTGTGCTTGGGGTTATGTAAAAGATTCTCAGGCGGAAAGGGGCCTGTGGCAACCCACTCAACAGCTAATCCAGGCGCCCTTCGTACTGAGTATTTGGTGCAGATTGGCCTCATGTGTTTATGTACCTCTATCACAGAGGCAGGCCATACTACCTGGAAGGCTTTGTCACCTGAAAGTTTAAAAGGTGCCACTGCCTACCTTTATAAACAAAATTTCTGTGGATGCAAGTCAGAGGACATAAGAACACACACAGACAGGCCCTATATTCCAGGATGTGATCCTAGGTTTTCTGTTAATCCCAGATTATCTAGCAGTGTGGACTCATATAATCCAGTTTAAAGCAGAAAACATGGGATCAGAGCCTGGGATATAGGGCCTGTCTGGAAAGGCCCAGAGAGATGTGTTTGTCAAAGTCAAAGGAGGCAAGGTCCCCTCCTCCAGGGTGGGCTGGCTCCCCCTCTGCTTCCTTGCCCTTCAGCCCCCTTTAAGCCCCAATAGGGTCCCCAGGAGCCCCCCTCAAAGAGGCCTCCTCCAAAGTAGGGCAGAGGAAGGGGGGCTCTTTGATGGGATCAATTATTTATTTTATTTATTTAAAACATTTATATTCCGCCCTTCTCACCCCAAAGGGGACTCAGAGCTGAGCACAGCATATATATGGCAAACATTCAATGCCGGGACAAGAATTCATATATGCATACATAAACATTAAAAACATTTATCTCAATATTAAAATACACCATTTAAAACTGCCCTGGTCATCAGCATCAAATCCAATTGGCCTGGTAATCTTTCCTATTGCTGCGTTATTGCCCTGTCCCAAAAGCTTGGTCCCACAGCCAATTTTTTACCAGAGGAAGGAGGGGACCGATCTGATCTCACGAGGGAGTTCCACAGCTGAGGGGGGGGGGGGGCAATCATGGAGAAGGCCCTGTCTCTCATCCCTACCAATTGCACCTGTGACAATAATGGGACGGAACACAGGGTCTCTCTGGAGGGTCTGAATCTCCGCAATGGTTCATAGGGGGAGATGTAATAATAATTAAAGTTAGTACATTCTAGTTTCTTCTGGATATATTCTAGCTTGGAGCAGATCAAGTTTAGAGTATCCAGAGTTAAGAATATTTGTTTAGCAAACAGTTCGTAAACAGAAATAGACTCCTTATGTTCTGTGGGTTTAATCACAGTGCTACTTTCAGCCTCTATTTTCCCTTTGTCTTCAGTTATCACCTCAAGGCAGCTATCAGTCGAGTTGTCTTGAAGTAACTCATACTTATTTCTGCAAAAAAGGTCAGATATAGAATTCTCCTTTGGAGAAACCACTTCATTCTTTAGCAGTTTGCTTGCTTTACCATTCTGTTTGTCTGGGAGAGCTCGTTCTCTCTTCCTTTTCCACATTACAAATTAAAAGAGAGATGTGTTCGGACAGGTAAATTGGGCTGGGGCCTTTTAGGGCTTTATAGGCCAAAGCCAGCACTTTGAATTGTGCCCAGTAGCAAACTGGCAGCCAATGGAGCTGGCGTAACATGGGATGTCACCCCAGTTATTAACCTGGCTGCCTCTCGTTGGACTATCTGAAGCTTCTGAGCAGTCTTCAAAGGCAACCCCACGTAGAGGGTGTTGCAGTAGTCTATCCTGGATGTAACGAGAGCGTGGACCACCGTGACCAAGTCTGAGTTCCCTAGGTACGGATGAAGCCACTAGAGATTCCCCCCAACTAGGCGCTTTGGAGGGCCAGGTCTCCAGAGTAGCCCTCGATCCAGGCCTGCACAACCTGTGGCCCTCCAGGTGTTTGTGACTCTAACTCCCAGAAGCCCTGACCAGCTTGTTGAAGGGTGAGTAACTCTGGGAGCTGAAGTCCAATATACCTGGAGGGCCACAGGTTGTGCAGACCTGGGTCAAGGGCTGGTGCTGCCTTCATTGTGGCCCTTTGGAGTCCCAGGCCTCCAAGGCGCCTAGTAGTTTTTGTTGCTGTTCCAGGGTTCAACGACCTACATGGACTGCAACTCCCACCACTCTCCTCTGGTCCTTCTGATGCTTTCTCTCCAGGATCAAGGGCCCTCTGCTGCTTTCCCTCCAAGAGAAATGTGCAGAGGATCCTCTTTCAGGCAGGAGTCCCTTCCAGCCACAGCAGCCGGCTCCCTCGCTATGAAAACGTCCCTTCCTCATGACGTCACTGACTCAGGCTAGCCAGCTGCACTCTGGGAACTGTAGTTTCCTTGGTGCAGGAAGGGAGGGGAAGGGAAGGAGGAGAGGCTGAAGGAGGGCTGGCTCCATGGCATATGGCTGTGTGGGTGTTCCAACTTTCCAAATCAAAGTCTCCAATGAAACAGACCTAATATATTCTGTTCCTCTGGCCCCACTGACACTGCCACATACAATCCAGATTATCTGCTTTGAACTGGATTATATTAGTCTACCCTGCTACATAATCCAGTTCAAGACAGATGATCTGGATTTTATATGGCAATGTAGATGGGGCTTTAATCCATATTATCTGCTTTGAACTGGGTTATATGAGTCTACATTGCCATATAATCCAGTTCAAAACAGATCATCTGGATTTTATATGGCCGTGCAGATGGGGCCTTCTACACTGCCATATAATCCAGATTATCAAAACAGATTTAATCCATGTTATCTGCTTTGAACTGGGTTATATGAGTCTAAACTGCCAAATAATCCAATTCAAAACAGATAATCTGGATTTTATATGGCAGTGCAAATGGGGCCTCAGAGGGCAACATGAGGATTTAGTGATGTTAACAATATCACAAATTTTACTTTTATTTTTGTTATGAATAGTATATGATTCATGTAACTATGTAGCACTACCTTCAGCCACTATGTATGTTCCCTTCAGGGTCCACTTTTTAAGAGCACTGTCAATAGACCACTTGCCTCCAATATTGAGCTTTTTTGATAAATAAGTAAAACGTGTGTGTGTATATACACACACACACACTTATACACTTGGAGCCCCCAGTGGCGCAGTGGGTTAAAACCCTGTGCTGGAAGGACTGGAGACTGACAGGTCGCAGGTTCAAATCCGGGGAGAGGCGGATGAGCTCCCTCTATCAGCTCCAGCTCCTCATGTGGGGACATGAGAGAAGCCTCCCACAAGGATGATAAAAACATCAAATCATCCCCTGGGCAACGTCCTTGCAGACGGCCAATTCTCTCACACCAGAAGCGGCTTGCAGTTTCTCAAGTCACTCCTGATACGACAAAAAAAACTTATAAACTTGATATTTCCAGTTGACAAACTATATGTGTATATTAATAACATGTATTGTTTATAGACCCAGCTACCTGATGAAGACTTCTGTGAGTCGAAACTGGTTGAATGTTGGAGTCTACTCTTGTGTAATAAAGAAAATAGGACATTTACTGTGCAAGGATTTAGAGTCTACTCGTCTGCAGTAAAGATACAAGTATTATTTCCACACACAAAGATTTTTTTTCATCTTTTGAGAAAAGAACAAATTATTTCTGTTAAATGTGAATGTAACAATTCTATGTTTTACTGACATTTGTATTTGTATGTATACATTGGGCTTCTATGTGTTTAGATACGTTTGCATCACTGCAATTAGTGGATACTGGTCTTTTTAGTTCTGAGGGAACCCATTTTTCTTTTCAGATAATCCACAATACCTTCTTTGAACTGGGTTATCTGGGTCCACACTGCCATATAATCCAGTTCAATGTGGATTTTATACAGCTGGGTGGAAGAGGCCAGCCTCAGGACCCTTCCAGACAGGCCGCTATATCCCAGGACCTGATCCCAGGTTTTCTGCTTTAAAATGGTTTATATGAGTCTACACTGCCAGATAATCTGGGACAAATAGAAAACCTGGGATCAGATCCTGTGATATAGGAGCCTGTCTGGAAGGGCTCTCGGAGGAAGGCAATGGCAACCCCAAAGAGATCAAATCTTACCAATAAAACGCCTGTGATAGAGTAAATTTTAGGGTAGCCATGGCTCAGAAAGAACTTGAAGGCACACAACAATAAACCATATTCTCATAGGCATCAAAAACATGTGACAATTCACATAGCAAAAGATTGTTATTTTCCTAGTTTCTGATCCTCATGCATCAGGTTTAATCAGAATACCTTTAAATTAAAGTGATAGTGAGAAATATCTGAAAGAGCTGGCCATTACATAACGATAGTACTGAATTTATTGAAGTCGTGATTTAAAATATTTATTGAATGATAATAAATGCTGTGTTCCAATAATAGTGGCACCTCCAATGTGAAAAAGGTCTATATAGAGGTTAGTGTAGATCCGCCTCATGTCAAACTGTATATTTCACACAGTTCTGGAGATCAAGGTTTGAATCCATACTCAGACACGGAAACCCAATGGGTGATCTTAGGAAAAGTCAAATCCTTCCATCCTCAGAGGAAGGCAAAGCCAAAGCCACTCTGAACAAATATTGCCAAGAAAACCACACGACCTTAGGACTAAGTCAGAAACTAGTTGAAAGCACATCACAACCAACCATAACTAGAATTTTCTGCCCCAATAATGTGAACTTACAGGATTTTTACCTCAAAAGAATGTGATCAGGCATGCTTACTGTGTATTTTGACAATGGATTGAGAAGATTGCTGTTTCTCCTCTGGCAGCAGAAGACATTGGGCTCACCTTCCCTGAAGGATGGTGTGGGTGAATATTTGTTGAGTTTCCCACGACTATGGGATCTGGAAAGCTGGGAAAGTGAGGGGTATCTCCTTCTCTAGAGGTTTTTAATCAGAGGCTGGATGACTATCTGTCGAGAGTGCTTTGATTCCTGCGTGGCAGAATTGAGTTGGATTGAATGGCCCTTGGGGGTCTCTTCCAGTTCTATAATTCTATGATTCACAAACCACTCTCTAAATTTAAAATCAACAGCACATTTATTGTTTGATTTTTAGTGGTAGTCATTTGAGTCTCCTTTGGGAGAGAGGAAGCCGGATATAAATTCATATAAATTCATATTCATAAATTCACATAAATCCACTGGCTGCCGATCAGCTTCCAAGCACAATTCAAAGTGCTGGTTTTAACCTTTAAAGCCCTAAACGGTTCTGGCCCAGACTACCTGTCCGAACATATCTCCTGTTATGAACCATCACAAAATTTAAGATCATCCGGAGAGGCCTTTCTCTCGATCCCACTGCCATCGCAAACGTGATTGGTGTGGACGAGGGACAGGGCCTTCTCTGCATTTGCCCCCTTTCTGTGGAACTCCCTCCCCAGGGACATCAGAGTGGCCACTTCCCTCCTGTCTTTCAGAAGGAAACTTAAGACCTGGCTACGGGACCAAGCGTTCGACCAGTAATAACAGCAAGTGGAAGAAATTTTAAGATAATGAATTGACCCGGACTAGACTTTGGACTCTGGATTTTGGATTCCGATTTTAACAAGCATGTTTTTAATAAATTGTCTAATTACTGTTTTTAATATTTTAATGTATTGATGATTGTTTTAATGATGCCGACACCCTATGGTGCTTTTGTGAGGCCGTCCTGAATCCCCCCTCGAGAGTGAGAAGGGCGGGGTAAAATATAGGAAATAAATAAATGTGTTGTTGTTGTTTATTCGTTCAGTCGCTTCCGACTCTTCATGACTTCATGGACCAGCCCATGCCTGAGCTCCCTATCAATCGTCGCCATCCCCAGCTCCTTCAAGGTCAAGCCAGTCACTTAAAGGGCAGCATCTTGTCTTTGGTCAGCCCCTCTTCCTTTTTCCTTCCATTTTCCCAGCATCATTCTCTTCTCCAAGCTTTCCTGTCTTCTCATGATGTCGCCAAAATACTTCATCTTTGCCTCTAATATCTTTCCCTGTGTAGCACCATGTGTTGCACATTGAAAATGTATGCCATCTGCACACATGCAGAAGAAGAAAAGAGAGCAGTGAATGACACCAGCAAAGAAAAAGAGAGGGAGGGAGATTAAATAGAAACAGTGCCTCCGGACAAAAAAGCCATCAGGCATTTGGGTGGAAAAACCCAGAGAGACCTTTGGTACAGTAGAGAGAACCTGAATGTCTAAAGGAAATGCCTTAGAAGGAACATAAGTGTGTCATGGAAGCGTTCCAACTTGGATACTCCACACCAAAAAAGGTCCTCACATTGTTACAAGAAAGATGCAGACAGGATATATCCACACACAAGTCCGTAGCCCGCCCGGGCAGGGGGGGGGGGTGTTTAAAGGTTTCACCCCCTTTTTCAGGTTAAAAAAACCTAGTTTACTCATGAATTGTAAATGGTTAACTAAATCCCCATGCTAAGTCTATGAGAAGCAAAAAATAGAGTTCCTCCAGAACTGCAACCAAATTTTGATAATTTATTCACACTGTCCTTGCCTACCTTTCCGCCAAGTTATATTGCAATAGCAACACTAGCCAATATAGTGGAAGCGACCTGAAAAGTCATCTCAAAACTGCAGCTGTGAATGCCCAGTATACTAGTCCTCAAATACAAAATGAACTAACAGGCATTTGTGGTGACAAAATAGTCAAAAATTGTTGAAAGATGCAATGCATCACTGTGTTTCTTTGGGTTTTTAAAAATATTTTTATACGATACATCAAAAAGAAGATGTCAATCATTGATGTATCTGTGCGTATTATAAAAGGAGGGGTGAAGGTACGTTGGGTATGGAAAGTAGGTATCTATCGTCTTTGTTTTGACGGATGAAATTAGGATATGAGTACCTCAAAACAGTTATCACTCTCTGTAAGGTTCGTGCCCACATGGACCAGTGTCATTCACTGCTCTCTTGTTATTGTGACAGGAATAAGAGAAGACCTTGTAGGCTTTGTAAAGGTAGGTGACTTGCAGGCATTATTTTGGAAACATTGGAAAAAACTAGGCTGAATTTGCAATACTTGTGTGGACAGGGTTTTACTTAGTTACTTAAGTGATCCGTCGTTGTCTGAGTAGGATTGTCTTCCAAGATTGGTGTCCTGGTGGTGGGTCTGTAGATGACTATTGAGCCCTATTCTTGATCTGCATCTTCTCCCACAGTGAGGGCATTGGTTTCCAGGTGGAAGGCGGTCCCGGTCGGGGTTGGCTTGACGCGCCTTCCTCTGGGCACATTTCTCTCTTTCGCCCTCCATTCGTGCCTCTTCTAATTCTACAGCACTGCTGGTCACAGCTGACTTCCAGCTGGAGCGGTCAAGGGCCAGGGCTTCCCAGTTCTCAGTGACTATGCCAGAGTTGTTAAGGTTGGCTTTGAGCCATCTTTAAATCTCTATTCCTGTCCTCCAACATTCTGTTTTCCGTTCTTGAGTTCGGAGTAGAGCAACTGCTTTGGGAGACGATGGTCGGGCATCCGGACAACGTGGCCGGTCCAGTGGAGTTGATGGCGGAGGACCATCGCTTCAATGCTGGTGGTCTTTGCTTCTTCCAGCACGCTGACATTTGTCTGCTTGTCTTCCCAAGAGATTTGCAAGATTTTCCAGAGGCAGCGCTGATGGAATCGTTCCAGGAGTTGCATGTGATGTCTGTAGACAGTCCACGTCTCGCAGGGAGGGAGGTTGGGAGGACAATAGCGTTCTAAACAAGCACCTTGGTATCCCTATGGATGTCCCAGTCCTCAAATACTCTCTGCTTCATTCGGAAAAAAATCTGCACTCGCAGAGCTCAGGCAGTGTTGTATTTCAGTGTCAATGTTGATTTTTGTGGAGAGGTGGCTGCCAAGGTAGCAGAAATGGTCAACATTTTCTAATGTTACACCATTAAGCTGTATTTCTGAAATTGGAGAAGAATTGGCTGGTGACTGCTGGAAGACCACTTTGGTTTCCTCAATGTTCAATGACAGGCTGAGCTTCTCGTATGCTTCTGCAAAGGTGTTTAGAGTGGCTTGTAGGTCTTATTCTGAATGTGCACAGACGACGTTATCATCAGCATACTGGAGTTCTATACCAGATGTTGTTGTAACCTTGGCTTTGCCTTTCAGTCTGCTGAGGTTAAACAGCTTGCCATCTCTCCAATAGATGATTTCCACTCCGGCAGGAAGCTTCCTGTCAACAAGATGAAGTATCATAGCGATGAGGATGGAAAATAAGGTTGGGGCAATAACACATCCCTGACTTGCAGGGATTATTTTGGAAACACTGGAAAGAACTAGGCTGAATGTGCAATACTTGTGTGTGGGCAGGATTATAATGAACTGCTAATATGAGTGGTCATATTGGTAATTATATCACAGAAGTATCCACCCTGAAGCTTTGGAGAGCAGCTGCCATTCCAACCATAGGGTGCGCCTACACTGTAGAACGAACGCGGTTTGGCACCGCTTTGACTGCCCTGGAATGCTGGGGTCATGGCCTGGACGGAGCCAAGGGGAGTCACACTGTGAGTGGTTCTACAGCGGGGCTGGGCGAGGAGGGGCGTGTTCCGCGCATGCGCACTCCTTCCTCCTCTTCCTCCTCCGCCCCAGCCCCTGCTCTCCTTCCTTCTTCCTAGCTCCTTGCCTCCAGAAAGCAGCCCCATGAAGCGCCTTCTCCTCGCCGGGCTCCTCCAGCTCCGCCAGCCTCGTCCCCTGCCTGTGAGTAGCCCCATTGCCCTCTTCTTGGGAAGCAGGCAGGGAGGGGGCACCCCATCTGTCACTGCCATGGCTCAGTGGTACTTGAGTGTAGCTGGGTGCACCAAAGACCTTGCAAAACTACAAGTCCAGTGGCTCTAGGGCAGTGAAAGTGGTGTCAAAAGTGCATTCATGCTACAGGACTGGCTGGATCTAGACTACCATAGGATACACTTTGATACACATTACATGACCCATGTAATGCAGATTGAGCTGGTGGTGCAGCGGGTTAAACTGCTGAGGTGCTGAACTTGCTGGGTGGTTTGAATCCTCAGGACGGGGTGAGCTCCCGTTGTTAGCCCCAGCTTCTGCCAACCTAGTAGTTCGAAACCATGCAAATGTGAGTAGATCAATAGGGACCGCTATGGTGGGAAGGTAACGGCACTCCATGCAGTCATGCTGGCCACATGACCTTGGAGGTGTCTATGGACAACACCGGCTCTTCGGCATAGAAATGGAGATAACAGTGTGAGCTCCCACTGTTAGCCCCAGTTTCTGCCAACTTAGCAGTTTGAAAATATGCAAATGTGAGTAGATCAATAGGTACTGCTCCAGTGGGAAGGTAACGGCACTCCATGCAGTCATGCTGACCACATGTCCTAGGAGGTGTCTATGGACAATGCTGGCTCTGCAGCTTAGAAATGGAGATGACGGTGTGAGCCGGAAAAAAAAGTATGGATTGTTGATGTTGCCATCCCAGGTGATAGCAGAATTGACGAGAAGCAACTGGAAAAGCTTACATGATATGAGGATTTAAAAATTGAACTGCAAAGACACTGGCACAAGCCAGTCAAGGTGGTCCCAGTGGTGATTGGCACACTGGGTGCAGTGCCTGAAGACCTTGGCCTGCACTTAAACAGAATCGGCGCTGACAAAATTACCATCTGTCAGCTGCAGAAGGCCACTTTACTGGGATCTGCATGCATTATTCACCGATACATCACACAGTCCTAGACACTTGGGAAGTGTCCGACGTGTGATCCACTACAACAGCCAGCAGAGTGATCTTGTCTGCTGTGGACTCATCTTGTTGTGTTTCAAACAACAACAACAACAACATATTATGTATTTAGATTGCATACGGAAGGGTTTACACCCCTGTGGTGTTTGTTTTGCTGTTTGTGCCCTTGTTCAGAAGATTTACCACACTTTCTGTCCCTGTGATAATTGCATTTTGGAAAATGTGGCTTGTTATGGAAACAAGGATTGGTGATAAAGGTTCAGTGGAGACCTCTTTTCCCCATGACAACTCTTTCAGGAGTGCCTTTCCCTTCTGAAATTCACTTCCTGATGTCTCAGCCCTGGTCTTAACCAAGAGTCATTTGTAGGTGGGATGTTTGTAAGTCAAGGATTGCATGTAACAGAGGGGACTGCTCAGGCGGATCATTGCTGGCCTTCTTGCCCCTGGCAACTGCTGCTAGAGTCTATGGGCTCACTTTCCTTCCTGATAGAACCGGATTACCTTCCAGAAAACACCTAACCCCATCCTTACTTATGCGTACATCTGCATTAGAGCAAACTGTTGTGACACGTTAGTACAGCACATGTGTCAAACTCAAGGCCCATTGGACGAATCTCTTATAAGGGGTTGGTTTAACCTCTGGTTTGCTGGTAAAACTGACTAAAAAGGTGTGTCACCAACATGAAATGTTTGGAAAGCTCTGGTCTACATTGTAGAACTAATGCAATTTCACACTACTTGGCATTATGAAATCCTTGGGATTGTAGTTTTAAATCAACCCGAGACTATACCTTGACAAATGGGACTTTTTTCTTTCGTTTTGTCTCCCAGCTTCATTCTCAGAATCCATCAGGGACTTTATGGGGAAGGCCTCAAAGAGTGGTCTTGAACCATGCGTACAGCACCGAGAGAGGAAACACAGACAAGTCTGTTGGGCGCTATCCAATACCCAATAAGAAGGATTTGCCGTATGATATTGCAGAGCTCATGGAGGAAGTAGAAGTAAAGGTAGGAATGTCTCTCTCCGTGGGTTGACAAAAACAACAAACTTATCGTTTCTCAGCATCTGGCTAGGACTGAGTCCAGAGTTTGTTCTTTTCACTTCAATGTAGTTTACATAGCACGTGTTTGAAGCAAAAAGAAAAACATTGCGAACAAAAGTGAATGTTTTTGTTTTGATGTCATGTGGCACATCACAAACAGATCAGATCCGAGTAACTTTTGGATTTTTTATTTTCAAATATCTGGGAGCAGCCGTTGTTTATATACCTCCATCTTTGCAGGAACCTTTGGGAGGCCTACAGCACTGCTTCTTAAACTGCGGGCCCTGACCCCTACAATGTTGGGGTCACAAAAACACTTCAAAGGTTTCTGAATGACACCCTTTTACACAAATCTGCTAGAATAATAGAAACTTAGTGTTGAAAGAGACCACATGGGCAATCTAGTCCAACCCCCTGCCGTGCAACATGTAGTGTTTACAGTGGACTCTGCAGAAAATGCTTCCGCTGCACTCCAGAAAAAAGGAAAGTCGCCCTGCCTGTTTAGCAAGCCTTGTGAATGCTGACTTATTACCAGTTAACGTTCAATTTGTATACCCATTTTATGTACCTACAGTATATGTCCAGGAGCATGTAAAAATTTCACAAGTCGAAGGAGTCACAAATAAAAAAGTTTAAGAAGCCATGCGTGAGTTGGTGTTTTGCTGGAGACAGTTGCGTACCTTTCCTTGGTGGATGACAGAGTAAAATGGCTGCATGATCATTTTCATTTGATCCTAGAACTTACATTTGTCTCATTTAAGGAATTCTGATCCTGTGTTTTCAAAGCCGCCTAGCAAGGCTTTGGTAAATAGTATTAGCATTGCATGGTAATTTAATGTAGGGCTCCTCTAGATTGTCCAAAAGATATGTGGCTTGGTCAGAGTTGTATTTGTATTTATTGGGAGAAATTAAATAAACGAAGGCTAAGTACAAAATTCTGCCCCACTCTTATTTTCTTTTGAATTTCGGGGACTAGCTAGGACTTTTAAAACTCAGGTTGAGGGGAGTCTATCCAGTCGTGGCAAGGGTAAAAGTCACATTTGTATTCATCTCTTTTTGCATTCCTCCTTCTGGGCAGTCCCGTTGATGGCATGTTCTATGACTGTTTGATCTGTACCGTGAAGCTTTTCTTTGAACCTTCCTTCTCTCACATTATTTCTAGTTACTATGCAAATACTACTGCTTTCAGAGCATTACTTATATTTTCTTCTCTTTTTTCTTGCTCCAGTGCTAAGCATTAAAGCAATTTACCTCTATGGCCATTGTGTGAATATGTCCCTTCAAGGAATCTATCAGTATATTACAACCTCATGAATTTCATAGGGGTTTCTTTCTTTCACAAGGTGTAAAATCTTTCACAAGGTGTAGAAGCCGGGAGGTCTTGCTCTCGGTTTCACCTCCTTCCCAGGTGCGATTGATGGGGATAAGGGACAGGGCCTTCTCAGTGGTGGCCCCTTGGCTATGGAACTCTCCTCCCCCAGCAAAATCAAGTCAGCTCCCTCCTATCCTTTAGAAAGCAAGTAAAAACTGAGACCAAGCCTTTGGCCAGTAGTGCTGAGAAATAAGTGAAGATGGAAAATGTGCAATAAAAACTGGAATGGCTTTTTGCTCATGATCTCAGATTGTGTGTTTATATAATGTGTTTTAATTTTTATATGACTCTTAAATCTATGTTTTAATGTATATGTTTGTTTTATATTTGTTAATTTTAATTTAAAATTTAATTTAATGATATGGCATTGAATTGCTGCCTTTTGTAAGGCCACTCCGAGTCCCCTACAGGGGAGAAGGGTGGGATATAAATACTGTAAATAAATAATAAATAAATAAAATCCTGAAAATAATATCCCAACTCTTACCAGAAGTATTGGCCCATCCATAAGAGCTTTTAGTTGTGAATTTCAAGTGTCTTATTGTGGTTTTTTTTAATTAATTCACAGAGTGGTTTTTTACCTAATGTGTTTAAAGTGATGTCTCATCGACCAGCTGAATTCAGAGCCTTCTTTGCTTACTACAATGCCATCATGAACAAGGAATCAGGTAAGAAAAGGAACCAGATGTGGAGACTGTGAAAATATATTTCCTAATATCACTGTAATAAACCACTGGTCATTGATGGAATTATATGGCACTAACAAACTGGTATCCTTTCTTGAGCCTATCAGTAGGAGTAAAAAGGAGCAACCATCTATTTCCATTGATTTTACATTCTTGCCACATATTGCATTGGTCCTCTTGGTACAAAAATAATTCATCTTCTAGAATGCTCCATTTTTTTCCTTCTTGTCACATGACATGCTGCATGTCAATGGTTTACTGCAGACAACTGACTGGATGACCATGGTGAAAAGAAGAGGACTCTATAGCATGTTCCGCATGTATCAAATCAGCAAGGCACTTTCCAGTGTGAGAACCGAAGATGAGAAAAGACTTGTCCCCTGTCACTGAAGCATCAAATCAGGGGTATCAGATTCATTATAACCAAGAGCTACATTAGCCTTATGGTTGCCTTCAAAGGGTCATTGAATCCATGGATGGAGAATCTGTAGATATAGAAGGGTAACTATATATTTTTACATAGCTGTCAGTGTTCATTAGTTCTTACCCAATTTGTTATTGAATGGCAGTTCCCATCACTTTTAATTATCTGCCAGGTGGACTGGGGACAATGAGAATTGCAACCCAACAGCACTTGTGGCTCAGAGGTTGGGCAAAGCTTAAAGGACATTTTAAAGTCAGGCATCCTTTTCCCAAGCCTCATATCTTAACCCCACTGTTCTAAGCTGAACAAAAGGTAGCTTTCCAGATATCACTGTATCACAACTCCCATCTGCTGTAGTCATGATATCTAATTATGAAGAATACAGGAGTTGCAGTCCAGTATCTGGAGGACCACATAAAATGACATGGCTGCCTTGAGTCTGACACATGTGCATTAGATACTTCAAAGTCATTTTTCATCCATCACTTGAGCACATTGATCTTCTACATGCATGCAAATAATATTATTGAACTATGGGGTCAGATGAGAAATCTATATAAATAAAAATGTAATGGGTTGTTGTAGGTTTTTTCGGGCTATATAGCCATGGTCTAGAGGCATTCTCTCCTGACGTTTCGCCTGCATCTATGGCAAGCATCCTCAGAGGTAGTGAGGTCTGTTGGAACTAGGAAAAGGGTTTGTGGAATGACCAGGGTGAGACAAAGGACGTCAGGAGAAATGCCTCTAGAACATGGCCATATAGCCCAAAAAAACCCACAAGAACTGAGTGATTCCAGCCATGAAAGCCTTCGACAATTCAAAGGACTCTTGTCTGCTGGAGCTAGGTGTGAATGTAATGTTCGTTTGTGGGATTAACATAACTCAAAAACCACTGGACGAATTGACACCAAATTTGGACACAATACACCTATCAGGCCAATGAGTGACCATCACTCATAAAAACACTGAAAAACACAGAAGAGACTTAAAAAGCCAAAAACCAAAAAATACATTACAATGCATGCGCAGAACCACATATATACACAAACATACAGATATACACATATTCACAAATATATGCACACACATAAACGCATATATACACATACAAAACACATAGACACAGACTGGGCCACAGCAACGCATGGCAGGAAATGGCTAGTATAACTATGAAAGCCTTTGGAGCTGACTAAAAATTCCTCTGTTGGGCTATCCCTGCACCTTCATAGAGATGTTAAAGATCTCACGAGAGCATAAGCCTATTATCTTTAAACAAACTGTGAGATTACTCTAGGAATATGACTTGCCTTTTGCGTGTCTTTTGCCCCATAGGCAACCTAAGCACTGCGGATAAGGAGCTCATTATTGTGGCTACAAGCATTGTCAACAAGTGTCCCTACTGCGTCACCGCGCACGGTGCTTTGCATCGGATATATTCCAAGAAACCAACTCTAGCTGATCAGGTCAGTTCACAAATCTTTCTTTCTTGGCTCTTTCCCTCTTTTCTTTCTTTACTTTTTTGGAGGGGATGTGTTTTTGACATATGTACTGCTTAATTCAGCAAAGAACTTATTGTGCAACAGAAAGCTGTCAGTTGAAGGCTGAAGTGGAGTGGTGCAGCAGCACAAAAAAGCAGCATGATGTGGCAGTACAAGCAAGGCTGATCAGTGCCCCTTGAAGCACTGATCAGCTTCGAAAATGATTCACACACTCCACATGCACCCTTAAATCTTTTAGAACGAGTCAGCTTTTTTTTTTGGTTAGGTCTCATTGTAGTATCCTGCCTTATCTCTCTAACAAAAGAGACCCAAAGTGGCTAACAGTAAAAGCAATACAATATGTTGTCAAAGGCTTTCATGGCCAAAATCACTGGGTTGCTATGAATTTTCTGGGTTGTATGGCCATGTTCCAGAAGCATTCTCTCCTGACCTTTCGCCTGCATGTATGGCAGGCATCCGCAACCTCTGAGGATGCCTGCCATAGATGTGGGTGAAATGTCAGGAGAGAATGCTTCTGGACAGGGGTTTAAGGGTTCTAACACCACCAGCCCCAAACCTGGTGTACTCAAGAATTGTAACTGGTTAATCACGTTATGAGTAAACCAGGTTTCTTTTTTAACCTGACACATTTCAGGGCAGGGTTGAATTTTAACCCCCCCCCCCCCCCGAGCTACAGCCCTGTTTCTGGAACATGGCCACACAATCTGGAAAACTCACGACAACCTAGAAATACAATAGTTTAAAACTTAAGAAAACATATAAACATTGAAATAGAATTCAAATATTGAAATTATTAAAATAAACAGTTAAAACCATTAACATCAATTGAAAACATATTCACATAGAGAAAACACTTCACAGCATGCCTGCTTTAAAACCTGCCTGAAAATAAAGGTTGTAGACTGCCGCCAGAAAGGCAGCAAGGAAGGGAATTCCAGAGGCCAGTTAATAATAATAATAATAATAATAATAATAATATTCAAGTGTTGTATTGCCTAGGTCAGAGTGTGTAATATGCTGTAGCTTTGCTTGTTTTGTGTGCAGGTCATCGTGAATTGGAAGATGGCGGACCTCGATGCTCGAGAGCAGGCCATGATTGAATTTGCGTTAGCTGTCTGTCAAGCAGAGAATATCACCGAAGAGCATTTTCAGAAGTTAGAGGCTCAGGGATTTGACCGAGATGATGCCTGGGATATCGCCACCATTACAGCCTTCTTTGCCATGGCAAATCGCGTCGCTCACTTCACAGACATGAAGCCAAACCCAGAATTCTTCTCCATGGGAAGAGTACCAAAGGAAAAACAGGACACCAAATCATCCTAATTAAGCTTGCTGGCAACCAGATTTTTGCAGGAATACTGGACTCTCAACATGGAGGCCAATCTGGGCTCATTGTGGTATAAAAGTTGCAAAGACAGAAAAAGAAAAGATATAGGTTGCAAATGAGAAGGGAAGTCTACTTAGCTTTCATCTGTATTTCTGCGTGGCTTTCCAGTAGGGAACCAACTGAAATGAAGTACTCTGAAGATCAGACACTGGCTCCTCAGCTTGTTTGATTGTAATTTTACTATAATCTACCAGTTACTACAGGGTTTGCCCATATAAAGTCTAACTGGCCCAGCACTTACTTGTAGCAGAAAACATTTTATTGATCAAAACCTGGGGAGGATTTTTACTCAAACACTGGAAAAGATATTTAGGAAGAAATCTTTATCATTTCCTCCAAAAAGCAGGTGCCCACTTGATTGATTGAAGCTGGGACAAATAAATTTTTTGTACATTTTCATGCATTTTAGAAGAAATTTTAATCATTCTGTCTGTTATTGTATAGCTTAATAATTTAAAATTATGTATTTACATGTTAATTGTTTTGCTTCCTTTAAATCTGTTCTGGCGATACAAATAAAGGAGGGTGCGAAATAAATAGGAATATAATCTCTGCTCTGTTGGTCTTGTCGTAAATCTTCACACAAGCATTTCCATCTGAATGGTTCCAGACCATAAATATAGTAAAACTAAACAGATATGAAGGCTGACATTGCTAACATTAAGGTCTACATATTTCATGACACTTGTAAGGAAAGGTGAATGTGCAAGCCTTGCTTTTTAAAATGCTGTACCATACTCTTGTCCAATGTATTGAATGCTACATATGGAAAAATTAATTTTGATTGCCAGTAAAATCCACACAAACATCATCATTACCATCTTCAATAATATACTGTAAACTTTGTTCTTACATTTGCTTTTCCCCTCATATCTCTCAACTTGTTTTAATACTCAGTTTTTCAATGGGTTGGTCTGATATTGTTGAGTCTGCCTACTGTTCAGAATTCAGAGAGACTTGAGCTGCCTAGAGGCAGGTACAACACGCATAAGCTACTTCATTCTTTAATTCTGTCCCAAATCTTGCATTTTTCATCAACACCAGTAAAGTCAACCTTGTTTAGTCCATACTTTGCACAGCTGATATATTGTTAGTAGTTGTTAGTCAATTCTTCATAGAGTACCTATTAATGTAACATATAAATGAATCTAGCTTTTAACATCTATATTGGGATGTAATGTGAAAGTAGACTTTTATTGCAAAAGGTTCCATGGTATAATATTCTATACTAGTAAGTACATAAAACAGTAATACAATGCAGAAGTAGTGTGTTCAATACGCTTGCCAACAACGTGATCCGATGGCAAAAAAAGCCAATGGGATTTTTGCCTGCATCAATAGGAGTATATTGTCTAAATCCAGGGAAGTCATGCTACCCCTCTATTCTGCCTTGGTCAGACCACAACTGGAATACTGTGTCCAGTTCTGGGCACCACAGTTTAAGGGAGATGTTGACAAGCTGGAAGGTATCCAGAGGAGGGTGACTAAAATGATCAAGGGTCTGGAGAACAAGCCCTATGAGGAGTAGCTTAAGGAGCTGGGCATGTTCAACCTGAAGCAGAGAAGGCTGAGAGGAGATATGATGAAGGCCATGTATAAATATGTGAGAGGAAGTCATAGGGAGGAGGGAGCAAGCTTGTTTTCTGCTGTCCTGGAGACTAGAATGTGGAACAATGGCTTCAAACTACAAGAAAGGAGATTCCATCTGAACATCAGGAAGAACTTCCTGACTGTGAGAGCTGTTCAGCAGTGGAACTCTCTGCCTCGGAGTGTGGTGGAGGCTCCTTCTTTGGGGGCTTTTAAACAGAGGCTGGATGGCCATCTGTCAGGAGTACTTTGAATGCAATTTTCCTGCTTCTTGGCAGGGGATTGGATGGCCCACGAGTTCTCTTCCAACTACGATTCTATTATTCCAATGGCTTTGAGAATAGTGAATTCTTCCGGCAGTTCCTCCTCAGTCCTTTGCTGTAACAGCAAACAAGAAACACAAGGCTAGTTGGATGAGTAATGAAAGGCCATCCATACAGTGCGATTCCATTGAAAACCCTTAAGAGAAGTGAGCAAACTTCTGTTTTTGGGGAACAGAGTTCCAAGAGATTTTTGTGGACTCCACCCTGATAGGATAAAGATACGTATTTCCCAATATTTCTCAGGCTGTCAAGAATATGGGAAGAGAGGGGAGAATGGGAAGTGCAGAGTAAACGGCTGCTTTATTTCAGATTCCTCCTTTTTTAATGCAGGCATCCTACAACTGCGGCCCTCAAGTTGTTTGAGCCTTCAATTGCAGAATTCCTGACAATTGAACAAATTTGTTAGGGCTTCTGAGAGTTGGAGGCCCAAACAGCTGGAGGGCCAGAGTTTGTGGTTGCCTGTTTTAATGTTTCCATTTGATGGTGCAGATTGGGTCCTTCAGGCCATTGCTATCTTCCTCCCTTCTTTCCTGTCTTTTCCTTCTTTTCTCCCTCCCTCTCATGCACATGTCTCTTTTCTTTCTTTCGCTGTGACATCACATATACACACAGTGGGAGGGGGGGATTGCTGTACACTTCTGCCTCTGCTGCTTCATCTTCTTCTGTTGTTGCTGCTGCTGCTTCTGTTTCTTCTTGTGCTTCTGCATCTGCTCCTTCTTCTGGTGCTGCTACTTCTTCTGCTTCTTCTTCTGGTGCTGCTACTTATTTATTTATTTATTTGTTTGTTTATTTATTTGGGGTTCTTTTCTCACCCCGAAGGGGACTCAGGGCAGCTTACAAAAGCAAGGCACAATTTGTTGCCTGCATCATAAAAACAATCAAACACAAAATTACATCAATACACAGTTAACACCAAATATACATTATAACCATAAAATCAATAAAATCAATAAAACCAAATACAAACCCAGTTTCTCCTCTTACATGGTCAGCGTTCACTACTCATAGATCTAGTTTTACGTTCCACTTCATCAATCCTGCTGGTCTTACTCGCCTGGTTGTCTGATTTAATTGCCGGAGTGCCCAAAGGCCTGGTCCCATAACCAAGTCTTCACCCTTCTCCTAAAGGCGAGGAGGGATGATGATGCCCTGATTTCCCCGGAGTGAGTTCCACAGGTGAGGGGCCACCACTGAGAAGGCCCTGCTCCTCGTCCCCACCAGCCTCACTTGTGACAGTGGTGGGGTCGAGAGCAGGGCCTCCCCAGATGATCTCAGACTCCGAGGTGGGACGTAGAGGGAGATACGTTTGGACAGATACGCTGGACCGGAACCGTACAGGGTTTTGTAGGTCAAAACCAGCACCTTGAATTATGCTCGGAACTGAATCGGCAGCCAGTGGAGCTGGCACAGCAGGGGGGTGGTATGCTCCCTGTATGTCGCTCAGGTGAGCAATCTGGCTGCCGCTCGCTGGACTAGTTGAAGTTTCCGAACAGTCTTCAAGGGCAACCCCACGTAGAGCGCATTGCAGTAGTCTAGTCTATTCGTAGAGCGCATTGCAGTAGTCTATACTTCTGCTTCTCCTTCTGCTGCTGCTCCTTCTTCTGGTGCTGCTGCTTCTTCTTCTTCTGGTGCTGTTACTTCTTCTTCTTCTGGTGTTGCTGCTTCTGCTTCTCCTGCTGCTCCTTCTTGTGCTGCTACTTCTTCTGCTTCTCCTTCTTCTGCTGCTCCTTCTTGTGCTGCTACTTCTTCTGGTGCTCCTTCTTCTGGTGCTGCTCCTTCTTCTCCTCCTCGCCAAAGGGGGCGCTGTTCTCCCACCTGGTAGGGCAGGAATGGCGACGGACCCTTAGCGGCGGGCGCCTGTTTCCGCCCGGCGCCTCTTGGCGGGCGCTCTCGGCACCGGAAGTGGGGAAGGCGGCGGCGGGGGGCCGGAGGAATGCGGCGCGGAGAGGCGGCGCCGGGCTCGGGATGAGCTGGAGGGCGCGCAGGGGCGCGGGGCGCGGGCGGGCGCCGCTGGCCCAGGGCTCCGGGGGCCCGTCCTTGTCCTTGCCGCCGCCCTCGCCGCCGCCCTCCCCGCGGCCCCCCTCGCCCCCGCCGCCCGCCGCCGCCGCCCCCTTGGACTCCCTGCCCGCCGGCACTGCTGCCGCCGCCTCCTCCTCCGCCGCCGCCGGCTCCTGCTCGGGCTCCTCGTCGTTGTCGGGCGGGGAGGGCCTGTTCGGCTGGGTGCGCGGGCGGCAGCTGGGCCGCGGGGGGCGCTGCGTGGAGCCGGCCAGGGAGACCTTCGGGGCCATGACGGGCCTCTACGGCGCCATCCAGCCCGCCGACTCCGTCTCCCCCATCACCCGCACCCACGGCGCCGTCTTCAACCTCGAGTACTCCCCCGGAGGGTAAGGGCTGGCGTAGCACCCACCCGAGAGGTGGGAAGGGCACTATCAAAGCACCCCCGGCAGATGCCCACCCAGCCTCTGTTTCAAAGCCTCCAAAGAAGGAGCCTCTAACAGACCCCGGGGCAGTGAGTTCCACTGCTGA
The DNA here is from genome assembly GCF_025583915.1 of Anolis sagrei ordinatus. NCBI lineage: Eukaryota > Metazoa > Chordata > Lepidosauria > Squamata > Anolidae > Anolis > Anolis sagrei. The sequence goes on along the minus strand of NW_026845477.1, from coordinate 155,967,956 downwards.
ACAGCTCCCACAGCCAGGAAGTTCTTTCTAATGCTCAAGTGGAATCTTTTTCCAGTTACTTCGCCCATTGCTTCATTGTGCCCTAGTCTCCAAGGCAGCAGAAATGAACAAGCCTGCTCCTTCCTCCTTATTGACATCCTGTAATAATAATAATAATAATAATAATAATAATCTATCTCCCCAAATGGGACTCGGAGCGGCTTACATGAGGCCAAGCCCAGTGATACATTACAGCAAAGGTCCTCAAACTTTTTAAACAGAGGGCCAGGTCACAGTCACCCAAACTATTGGAGGGGCAGATTATAATTTGAAAAAAATATGAATGAATTCCTATGCACGCTGCACATCATATCTTATTTGTAGTCCAAAAAAACACTTAAAAACAATACAATAATTAAAATGAAGAACAATTCTAACAAATATAAACTTATGAGTAATCCTTACATATCACCTGCCACATCAGCACTTTTTAATCTTGTACCCCTCACTCTGGCCCAGTTTTTATCTTGTTTGATGTATTGTTTATTGCTTGTGATTCTTGTTGTTTAATAATGCTTTAATAGTTTTTAATTTGCTTTAAGTGTATTGTTATGTTGTGTATTGAGGCCTTGACCTTTGTAAGCCGCATCGAGTCCTTCGGGAGATGCTAGCGGGGTACAAATAAAGTTCAATAATAATAATAATAATAATAATAATAATAATAAAGTGTGGGCCTGCTTTTGGCTGATGTGATAGGATTGTTGTTGTTGTTGTTGTTGTTGTGTGCTTTCAAGTCATTTCAGACTTAGGTTGACCCTGAGTAAGGGCCAGGTAAATGACCTTGGAGGGTCATATCCAGCCCCTGGGCCTTAGTTTGAGGACCCCTGCATTACAGCAACATAAAATATAAACAACAAAATAACATCACAATAAAATAAATAAACCAATCAAGTAAAATAAACAGTACAAAATAACATAATGGGAAATAAAACACAGTGGGTGGGCCAAATGCACAACAAAATGATAAAAAACTGGATGAGATAGCAATGAAAATATACATGGCTATCATGTCTCCTCTCAGCCTCCTCTTCTGCAGGCTACACGTATCTTTAATGAGTGTATTCCGACACTATACAGGCAGTCCCCAAGTTACAAACTCCCGACTTACAAACATCTCACAGTTAAGAACAAGGGTGAGACAACAGGAAAGGAGAGAAATCTACCCCTCGGAAGGGAAATTATAGGGCACTGTAGGTGGCTCTTGCAAATGGCGTTATAGGACTTTATAGATGACACTTTCAAACTGCTCAACTGTATATGTCATTGAAAATAGATGTTTCAGAATGCATTATATGGCACTGAAGATGACTCAATCTGCATTATAAGACTCTTTCAAATGATGTGTCTAGATCTAGGGAAGTAATGCTACCCTCTATTCCACTTTGGTTAGACCACATCTGGAATATTGTGTCCAATTCTGGGCACCACAATTCAAGAGAGATATTGACAAGCTGGAATGTGTCCAGAGGAGGGCTACTAAAATGATCAAGGGTCTGGAGAACAAGCCCTATGAGGAGCGGCTTAAGGAGCTGGGCATGTTTAGCCTGAAGAAGAGGCTGAGAGGAGATATGATAGCCATGTATAAATATGTGAGAGGAAGCCACAGGGAGGAGGGAGCAAGCTTGTTTTCTGCTTCCCTGGAGACTAGGACGCGGAACAATGGCTTCAAACTACAAGAGAGGAGATTCCATCTGAACATTAAGGAAGAACTTCCTGACTGTGAGAGCCATTCAGCAGTGGAACTCTCTGCTCCGGAGTGTGTTGGAGGCTCCTTCTTTGGAAGCTTTTAAACAGAGGCTGGATGGCCATCTGTCAGGGGTGATTTGAATGCAATATTCCTGCTTCCTGGCAGGGGTTGGACTGGATGGCCCATGAGGTCTCTTCCAACTCTTTGATTCTATGATTCTATGATGTTATAAGGCACTGTTCATTCATTCAGTCGTTTCCAACTCTTCATGACTTCATGGACCAGCCCACACCAGAGCTCCCTGTTGGCTGTCACCACCCCCAGCTCCTTCAAGGTCAATCCAGTCACTTCAAGGATACCATCCATCCATCTTGCCCTTGGTCTTCCTTTTTCCTTCCATTTTCCCCAGCATCATTGTCTTCTCTAAGCTTTCCTGTCTTCTCATGATGTGGCCAAAGTACTTCATCTTTGTTTCTACTATTCTTCCCTGCAATAAACAGTCAGGCTTTATTTCTTGAAGTATGGACTGCTTGGATCTTCTTGCTGTCCAAGGTACTCTCAGCACTTTCCTCCAACACCACAGCCGTCTTTTAGGTTGTTGGAAGAGAGTTTGTTATGCACTGTAGGTGGTTCTTGCAAATTGCATTATGTAGCACTGAAGATAACGCTTTCAAACTGTATTATATGGCACTGTAGGTGGTCTTACAAATTACGTTATAGGGCACTGTAAAGCATTTTATGTCACTGAAGATAGGTCTTTCAGAATGCATTATAGGATACTGTCGTTGGCTCTTTCAGACTTCATTATAGGGCAGTATAGATGGCTATTTCAAATGGCATTGTATGAAACAGCTAGTGTCTCTTTCAAACTACATTATAGGGCATTATAGATGGCTCTTTCAAACTGCAGTATAGGGCACTGAAAATGGGGCCTAAATCAGTCATTTCCAAACTGTATTCCATGAGACCCAAGGTTCCACTTAAGTATCATAGGGCTTCCTCCAAAAAAAATCTTTCAAATCAAATTGAAAACACTTTTAAAAATAAAACCATATAAGGTCAACTATGTACAACTGGAATGGTTCTTACATTGTCAATTTTTACATTGATTCCCCATTTCCTTTTTGAGTATTTCTCTTGTACAGATTGTGAGATTAAAAAAAACATTTTGGAGTCTTTTTTTCCAAAAAGTACTAAATCCAAAAAATTGAAAAATGAGTTGTAAGTGGCAGCACATTGTTGACTCCAAGTAGAATATTACGTACAGCTGAAAACTATCAAAATGTTTCAAATCGCTTCAGCATAGGTCTTGGAAAATTGCATTTTATAGCAAAAAGATACATATTTATTTATTTATTTTATTTATTTACTGCATTTATTGACCGCCGCTCTCAGCCCTAGGGCGACTCGCGGCGGTGCACAACATATAAAAACAGTTTACAAAAGGGCAAAACAGGAAATCAATACAACAATAATACACTATAATCTAGTTACACTAAATAATCTGCTCCGTCACATCATAGAATCATAACCAATATCGTAATCCGTATTCCGTTCCAGTTGTCAATTACCAGTTGCCGTAGCGCTCAGTTGAATGCCTTCTCAAATAGCCAGGTCTTCAGGCTCTTACGGAAGGACAGAAGGGAGGGCGCCTGTCTGATGTCAGCAGGGAGGTCGTTCCACAGCCGGGGGGCCACCACCGAGAAGGCCCTTTCTCTCGTCCCCGCCAGACGTGCCTGTGAGGCAGGCGGGATCGAGAGAAGGGCCTCCCCAGACGATCTCAAGGTCCTCGTGGGCTCATAGGCCGAGATGCGGTCCGAAAGGTATTTTGGGCCGGAACCGTTTAGGGCTTTGTAGGATAACACCAGCACCTTAAATTGGGCCCGGTAGCATATCTGTAATTTGTTTTCAATTCCTGTAAAATTTGTTCAGATGAACTTGGTATCTTTTGGAAACAAGCTCCACATTTGGGATGTTGGGATTTTATTCATAAAACTTCTGAACAAAATTTATTCAAACACTAGAAGTCATATTGTAAATTGTGAGATTTATTTGAATTAGAATATATGTTGATTAAAGAAACAGGGGTAGGGTTATGTGGAAAATAAATGTCTTCTGAAAGGTTGCACAACTGAAAAGGTTTGGGAAACACTGCTCTAAGCAACTTTCATTTCAGTACAGTGGGCCCTTGCTATCAGCTGAGGTTTGGTTTCAAGACCTCCTGTGGATATCCAATCCTATTGCCCATTATATAAAAAAGCATTTTTTTTCTTTAAAGAAATTTGGGAGGGACGGGTTTTTTCAAGCCATGGGTAGTTGAATCGTGGATAACTGATCCATACATACAGGGGGCGATCTGTATGCTATATGTAAACCCGTTGGACACAGGAAATCCACTTTGGTGTTGACTGTGGTATATCATTTTTAACATAACATCTTCATCATTGTAATTTATTGAGATTTTATCATGATGTGACTGTGGATGATGAGGCCTTAAGTATTTATTTGCTTGATTGATTATTATTATAAGTTCACATTGATGTTTATTTTATGTATCATTTGATTATGTATTTGGTTTATTTGTTATTATGACATTAAATGTTTGCCACTTTTTGTCTGGAAACCACTCTGAGTCCCTTTAGGGAGATAGGGCGGGTTACAAATAAAGTTTATTATATTATATTACTATATTATATTCTTTATCCCCAAAATGAATTTCTTAGCAAATGATATTATTGTTAATATTTATTTACATCCCACTTTTATCTCTTAAAAGAGTCAACAAAAGCAGTGAATAATGCTAAAAGCAGAGGGATCTTGTAGCACATTGGGACTAATTGAGGGCCCATCCAGACAGGCCCTATATCACAGGATCTGATCCCAAGTTTTCTGCTTTAAACTAGATTATATGAGTCCCCACTGCCAGATAATCTGGAATAAACAGAAAACCTGGAACCTGATCCTGGGATATAGGGCCTGTCTGGAAGGGCCCTGAAAGAACAGATTTGGTAGGATAAGCTTTCCTAAACTAAATGTGCACCTACCCTGTAGAATGAATGCAGTTTGATACCACTTTAACTGCCAGGGTTCAGTGCTAAGGAATCACGGGAGTTGTTGCCTTTAGCCTTCTCTGCCAAAGAGTTCTGGCGCTTCAGTGAACTACAAATCCCATAATCCTGTAACATTGAGCCATGACTGTGCTCCTAAACAAATTAAGGTGACAGCACCCAAGTTATAGTTGCATGCATGTGACAGACACCGAGGCAGTTTTGGAAGATCTTGTACTGGGGTTTAAATTGTAATGATGGTGGATTTGGAGAAATGAGTTTTTAGCTGCTATTGCCCCCTTTGCTCTGGATTTAAGTTTGTCTACAGGCTTAAGATTTCCCACTATTTTTACTTGAACAGTGAAAGAGCTTCTGTAGAAATATTTCCAGGGAAGAGGTCAAGTCTTTTCCATTATAGTTTCCATACATTTCTTTTAAGGCATGCACAATATTACAGGTTGTGAAACTTTCTAGTATGAATGATCTTCTGCTGTAGGTGTTTCACCAACTTGAGAGGGAGGCTTCAAGCCCCTTGTTAACTCCACTACTTACAAATTGCTGCGTTGGTTTCATTGGTTTTCTGCAGCATTCTTGTCCACTAGTGAACTTGTGTAAGGTGTTCTCCATCCACTTGCATTTAATGTGATCTCTAAGCACAATGAAAAAGACTGTGTATCTTGTATATCTTCCTGCGGGGGTTTCAGTGGTTTGGGCCGTGAGTGGAAACCCTCTGTATGATCTTGGAGACAGCCACAGAGACAGTCAAATCCCCTCTGAATAAAGCTTGCCGAGAAAACCCCATGAGGGTCTCTTTACAATCACCATAACTGGAAACAACTTGAATGCACACAAGCAAATCCCTCTGATAATATTTTTTTCCACAATGCACACTGCATCCAATAAACATGGGCATTAGAATAATCCAGGATTCTTGACTACAATACTGGAAGTACACTGCCTTCTTCAATAATTGAACCAGCTGGGTTATTTTAACCAGCATCCCTCATCTTTCTGACGATTCAGTGTACATTAACTTCATTTCATACACAAAAGCATGCAAATCCTAAAAGCATGCAAATCCTAACTCCAAACCACTTCTGATCCAAGCATTTCTGATAAGGGATACTCAACTTACACCTTTGCTTTTCAGAGGATCATCCCTTATTTACTGCCTTTAAAAGTAAAATCAAAGAAGACAGAAAGGTTCCTTGTCTTCTCTGCCAGTTCTCAAATAGCTGCATTACTGCCAGTTAGTTGCCTGTGTTTCTCTCTCGCCCCCTGTCCCCTATTTCCTAGTATTTTTAAGATGGCTATGTTTTTATACAGCTTCATACATGTAGTAATTTTCCAGTTTGTTAAAAAGAATGCTCACTCGCCAAGTGAAGTTCCATACCTGCAAAGGGGGCAGGTGCATGGATGAGTGAATGAAGGGTACAACTATTATGTGAGGAACAGCAAAAATGAGGGTGAGACTATTAGGACATGTGAGGGAGTATGGTTTTGATACCATCGACCATGGTAACCTTCTGGGCCAACTCTCCAGAATGGGTCTTGGGGGCACTGCTCTGCAGTGACTCCACTCCTTCCTGGGGGATCGTACCCAGATGGTGATGCTGGGGGACACCTGCTCGGACCCTTGTGGACTTGTTGTAGTTTAGTGAGGCACCAGCACTTTTTGACAGAAAGCCCCCCCCTCCCCCCCCCCAGCTTTGGAACACCTTCCCCAGAGAGATTAGGCAAGCTCCCACTCTGTAAGGTTAACTTGAAAACTTGGCTTTTCAAACAAGTCTTTGATAATGGCTAGGATAATTGCTAACAAGATGACTAAACAATACTGATACCAACTATGGAACTTTAATGTTTTTATCTTGTATTGTGGCTGGGATGTTAAACTTAATTGTATTACCCATTTTAAATTAGCAGCTATTGCTATGTTTTATTGAGTGTTTTCTTGAATTTGAGTGAGATTGTCGGAATTTTTGTAAGTTATTTATGTTCATTGACATTGTAATTTTTATTATTATGGATATGTTATGGCATGATATGTGCTATTTTGTAAGCCACCTTGAGACCCTTTTTGGGGGATGGTGGTGGGATACAAATAAAATTTTATTATTATTATTATTATTATTACTATTATTGTTATCTATATGGTTTGGTTGAAAGCCCACTTGCTTTTCTATATGTTCCCACTGTTTGTAAAGGGTGATTGTGGTAGTCATGCAATGCTTCCAGAAAGATTTCTCCTTAGTATGGCCGTTTATTCCACATTGATTCATATCACATCAAAATACATCATGAGATCTGATCATAAGAAAAGGGGGTGTACATTATAAGCAAATTTGTGGTGCATTGGAATTAGGAGGTTAATACAGGGGTCCTCAAACTTTTTAAACAGAGGGCCAGGTCACAGTCTTTCAAACTGTTGGAGGGCCAGATTATAATTTGAAAAAAACATGAATGAATTCCTATGCACACTGCACATTTCTTATTTGTAGTGCAAAAACCACTTTAAACAATACAATAATTAAAATGAAGAACAATTTTAACAAATATAAAGTTATTAGTATTTCTATAGGAAATGTGGACCTGCTTTTGGCTGATGAGATAGGGCTGTTGTTGTGTGCTTTTAAGTCGTTTCAGACTTAGGTTGACCTTGTGCGAAGCCTTAGTTTGAGGACCCCTGGGTTAATACAAAGTGTTTTACATTTATATATTTCTTGGTTTTTTTTTCTCCCCAGCATTGCATGACTACCACAATCACCCCAGACAGACCAGCTTTTTAATTTCTGAGCAAATGTTGGCATTTCTGAGTAAATTTTTGCATTTATAGAAAAAAATGCTCTGAAATGCCTCAAAGTAGTACTTTTTGTCTCATTAAATGGGCTGGTTTTACGATTTGGCACAAAAAGCTGACATACAAATCTGTTGATTGCCATTCAGGAATACGCCCGCCCACATTTAGATGCTTTGCGACTCCTTGAAACATAAATGAAGTATTGCTTGGTCCCACTTGATATAGCAATGGGATAGTTTTACTTTTGCATTAATTTCTATTCCTGTTTGTTTAGAGTACTTGGCTAGTTGAAATCATATATTTTACTGCTTGCCTTTAGCATATGATTGTCAGAAATAAAGTTGTGTCTGTTGTCTGGCGCAGCAATTATGTTTTCTCAACCAGTACTATGAATGCTACCGAAGTTGATAAAAAATGCTTCAAGCCACAAAGGCTGCTTGACTCTCAAACGACAGTGTTGGGTATAAATGAACCAACAAGTTTTGCTTCTTGTTAAAATGTCTTGTATTCAGATATGTCTTAGTTAGCCAAACTGATGCGTTGCCAAGTGTAACAGAAAATGTGATACCAGAGAAAGGATTAAAATTGAAAGAATAAGAATAGGTTCCTGTACCACAATAAAAGAAAAGCAGTTCAGTGTTTTCTTTTTTTCAAAACTAATATTATGCACATGTGGAACAGAACAACCAGGTACAAGTCAACATTGCATAAATAAAAACATTTTGAACTTCCTAGGGACCACTTGAAAGCTTCATTGAAATAGCTGATGTTTTTTTTTTCACAGTCTCAGCTTGGCTTATGATTTCAATTTTGGTGACTTCTGGATGTATGATTTTCTTTTTAATACGCTGGGGGGTAACTATTGAGTCAAGCTTATCTGCTCTCCCCATGTTTCTCTATTATGCTGACCATGCATATTCATTAAAGGATTATGGAGGCAGCTTCTGCTCACTTTTCCTGTTTTAGGCAGACACACATGGCTTTGGCAGACCCAGCAAAAGTAGAATCCCACCTTTCCCCAGCTGAACTTTTATTGTAGGTGGGCTAACAAGACTTTGTAAAAGGAGCTTCTCTGCCAGAGATGTGTGCCTCTGTAGAAATTCTACGGACTGTTCTCTAGGGAGTATCCCTGTCCTTAAAGCATTTCTTCTTCGGTTAGATCCAGATTTAGGCTGGCTGAAGCAAGTGTCCTTACACAGCCCCAGAGAACAAACTACTCAGGAAGCTGGGAAATGTAAGCTCCTGGATGTCTTAAGCTTGGTGCAATGACAGTGGGAGGAAAATGTCTTGAAAACTGATCAGATACAACTTCCATGAGTAAAGCCTTTATGCACATGTAAGGAAGATCCCTGATCCAGTACCTTGTTCTCACCTCCATATATGTGTATGCCTTTCAGTCTTAGGAGAGGGTGTTGAGTTTCTTTGTGCATAACACCCTGCTGCATTTTCTTTCCTATCCAGGTCAGTCCTAACAGTGGCTTGTGAACAGACGGAAGTCCTACTCTTTGATCCTATCTCTTCAAAGCACATCAAAACTCTCTCGACGGCTCATGAGGACTGTGTAAATAATATCAGGTTAGGACAGATGTCTAAAATTCCAGTAACAGTTTTCTTTGGTTCTGAAAATGTCGATGGGGAGGCTGGAACTTATAATGACATCCAAATAAGTTCTTTTGTTGTTGCTGCTCCCCTCAGTAGGAAATATGATACATCATACTACGGTCAGCCCTCTTTCTCCATGTGGGATTGCTTCTTGAGTCTTGCATGGGTAACAAGTCCCTCATAATGGGGAGGGAGCTTGAACGCCATCCACCACCCCCCACATGCACACTCCAAAGACAACTGCCATGTGCTCAAGTTCCATCATCCCCAGCCCACAGAAATTCTGTGCCTGGGGAGGAATGATGGGGTAGACCAGGGGTCCTCAAACTAAGGCCCGGGGGCCGGATGCGGCCCTCCAGGGTCATTTACCTGGCCCTTGCTCAGGGTCAACCTAAGTCTGAAACGACTTGAAAGCACATAACAACAACAACAATCCTATCTCGTCAGCCAAAAGCAGGGCCACATTTCCCATTGAAACACTAATAAGTTTATATTTGTTAACATTGTTCTTCATTTTAATTATTGTATTGTTTTTAAGTGTTTATACACTACAAATAAGATATGTGCAGTGAGCATAGGAATTCATGTTCAAATTATAATCCAGCCCTCCAACAGTTTGAGGGACTGTGACCTGGCCCTCCGTTTAAAAAGTTTGTGGACCCCTGGGGTAGACGGTTTCACTCCCTAAACTCACCCCTCATTCTCTGAGCTTGAGCCTGTACTGGATTTCAGTCCTTTCTCTGACTGGAGGGAACACTTAGCTCTTAGCTTTGGTATCTTGAGGAATATAAAAAGTTTTATATGGCTCCGGTCCAACTTACCTCTCCGAACGTATCTCCCTCTATGAACCAGTTCGTAGATTAAGATCTTCTGGGGAGGTCCTGCTCTCGGCCCCACTGGCCTTGCAGTTAGTGGGGACGAGGGACGAGGGACAGGGCCTTCTCAGTAGTTGCCCCATGGCTGTGGAACTCCCTCCCGAGTGAGATCAGGTTGGCCCCCTCCCTCCTAACCTTTAGGAGACAGCTAAAGACCTAGCTGTGGAACCAAGCATTCAGCCCGTCATAGAAATATTTAAAGTTAAACTGAAAGCTGAAAGTCTAATGACTCAGGACGGTTTATGGACAACGGCTATGTCTCTCTGTGATAGGTGATGTCATTTTACGTCATGTGTTTAATAATGTTTAATATTTTACCTGGGAGGGTCAATTTTAATGTTTTATACTGCTTTTATCGTTGGCATTGAATTGTTGCCAACACTGTGAACCACCCTGAATGTCCTTCAGGATTGAGAAGGGCAGTATATAAATATCACAAATAAATAAATAAATAAATAATAGCTGAAGGGTGTTGTGGTTTTTAAAAAAGTTTTGAAGTGCTATAAGGCAGAAGTTGTTGCTGTGTGTAGTTGCTGCAGTAGAAACATGCATCTATTCCTCTGAGATTTTTTCTTGAAACTCTGAAGTTGTCTATGGTATGCATGTCTGCTAATGAGCTCTTTGGTATTTGGTGTCACATTTCCACAGTGAGTCTTAGAGATAACAGCTCTCCCATCCAACTATTTAAGCTACTTAGGTATTCTGGGATTTTGCTCAGGACCTTAAGATTATCAGGGTGAATCAGTATCGCTTTGAGAGAATTAATGGCAGGATGTCCCCGTAGGTGGAAGAAAGATGGCTTTTGAAAGTCTGAAATAAGGATAGTAAAACTTAGGGACCATTAAAATGTTCTGTAGTTTTATCTCTTTGCCATAAGTATGTGTGTGTCTGAGAAAGAATTGCAAATGCATAATTGAATATTTAGGGGCCCCTGGTGTGCAGCGGATTAAACCACTGAGCTGCTGAACTTGCTGACCAAAAGGTCAGCTGTTCGAATCCAGGGAACGGAGTGAGTTCCTGCTGTTAGCCCCAGCTTCTGCAACCTAACTTCGAAAACATGCAAATGTGAGTAGATCAATAGGTGCCGCTTCTGTGGGAAGGTAATGGTGCTCCATGCAGTCATGCTGACCACATGACCTTGGAGGTGTCCATGGACAACACCACCTCTTTGGCTTGGAAACGAAGATAAGCACCACCCTCCAGAGTCGGACACAACTAGACTTAAAGTCAGAGGAAACCTTTACTTTTAAATTTAATACTTAAATCTGTATCTGTAGGGCTTTTTGTTGTTTTGTTAAGATCACTTTTCCCACTTTATCCCAGTTATCCTTATAAAATATATTAAGTGTTATAAGTATTTTTGGCATATTTAATTCGTTTTTTAGTGTTTTGTAAAATAACTGTATCTTGTAAGGTATATTTTTAAACTTATTCCACAGCTCCTTGAATCCCATTCTGGAAGAAAGGCAGGATGCAAATGCAAACAATAAACAAATAAATACCTTAAAATTAGATCAGTATTATCATTGTCACATAGTAAATGGTATGGAAAGATGAGGTAAACATAAAGCTTACATGGCTATAGCTAAGTGAGATCTGAACCTTGGTCTTAAAATTTAGAACATAAACTACTGTGTGGTTGTAGCATCTGGCATTTTCATCCAATTCCTGTCCACATTTCTGTTGAGGAAAAACCTGACGCCGTATGACATGCTCTATTCTGGGTTCAGTGTGTGTCAGGTCACTCCAAATCTTCCTAGTTACAGATCAGGTATGTTTTGAATATGTGAGATCCTTTTATTAACATTCAAAATATATGACCATGAATACTTGTTTTAGAGTTTAGTAATGACACACATTGACAAAACTGTGAAGCCCTTCCAAATGTAGGAGAATGGCAAATGTGTAAATGTTTCACCTGAATTTCTTTTCAACTGCTTGCTCCCAAATATTCCATCTCGATGACAGCAACATCAGTCTTTGTGTCCACTTCTTTTATTTCATAGTTAGCATTCTTCAGAAATCCCATCACTGTAGATATCCGTTGGTGTCACCCAAGAGCTGCATTTTGATTTGGTCTGAATTTCAGTATGCGATGTGTCCTCTCATCCTTCCCATTTTATTTGCAGGTTTCTTGATAACAGGCTGTTTGCAACATGTTCTGACGACACTACCATAGCACTTTGGGATCTGAGAAAGTTGGATTCAAAAGTGTGCACTTTACATGGTCACACCAGCTGGGTCAAGAACATTGAATATGACACTAACACAAGATTGTTAGTCACATCTGGATTTGATGGGAACGTTATCATTTGGGATACCAACAGGTAACAAACTTTGGCACTGTGTGCCTTTCTCAAACTAAAATTTTGAAGATGCCCATTCCTCTTTATTTTATTTCCAAACTTTCCAGCTGCGTACAGGCATGGTATTTATAGTACTTGGGTTGTACAGACTTGGTTCTGGATAGGTACCTGAGATCCAAGGACCATGCAGACTCCTTACTAGACTGTGCTGCCTTCAGGGTGGAAGGGGAAATTATGCTGTATTTTTGCACACACACACAACTATTTTAAGACCAACAGGGCCCTTTTCCAAACTAGGAAATAAAATCAAAATTTACTTCTAGGTTTGAAGAATGACCTCTCTTGAATCCAAAACAGTTCACTGGGTACAAAAATATGGTGGAATTACCCTCATAATATTCCCTCAAGAGGGTGAGGAAATATTTTGAATTGTGAAAAATGTCATGTGAGTCACCAATTCTATGGTTGTTTGCAAGGTTTCTTTCTTCACCTTTACAGCAATGAAAGTTTGGGCTCAACTTATTGGAGTTGACTGTCATGCGAATGCTCTTCACTAAAGAATTTTATCTTTAATCTTATTACATTGTATCTTAACGCTATTGAATTTTAATAGGCAAGACTTTTATGCACATTGTTTTGTGCAGTACCATCATGTTTAATATTGTTGCTCTTTTATATCCTTTTATATTGTTGCCTTTTTACATATTGTATGTGTTTGTGCAAATGCAAATGACCTATGGGCTAGGCCAGTGGTGTCAAACTTGTGGACCTCCAGATGTTTGGGCACCTAACTTCCAGAAGCCTCAGCCAGCTTGTCCAATGGCTAGGAATTCTAGGAGCTGAAGTCCAAAACACCAGGAAGGCCACCAGTTTGACATCACTGGTCTAGGCATTAATAAATGAATAATTTTTAAAAGGTGTATTTGTAACAATAATTTTTTGAAAACCCAGTGGGTTTGGAAAACCTTGAGGGAAACAGTACCTGCCCTACTACCATTGCCAAAATATAAACAACCCATTCTTTTGATTGTATTTCTTGAGGTGGAGACAGAGGGGACAGCACAGGCATTTATACATGTTTTAAATGACACCTTCAGCATAGGTCTGGGAATGAGATTCTTAGAAATAAAGTGTGACTGTGGTCATGGTTTGATATGTCTCGGTCTGCAGGTGCACAGAAGATGGCTGCCCCCATAAGAAGTTCTTTCACACCCGCTTTCTCATGCGCATGAGATTGACCCCAGATTGTTCCAAAATGCTGATCTCAACTTCCTCTGGGTATCTCCTGATCCTTCATGATCTTGATTTAACCAAATCTTTAGAGGTTGTCAGTTACCCCATTTTGAGAGCCAGGAGAACCACATCCAATTCAGGTGAGTCCGTGCATCAGAGTAAAAGACCATTATCACATGGACTATTTCTGTGTGTAGCAAAAGATAGCTACAGTCGGGAATCCATGCTGCTTGTGATGAATCAATTCGCCAACCCTAAGAGCCACCAAAAGTTGCAAAAGAATTAGGAAAACATTCAAGGTGCACTTGTGCTCCCAGTTTGTGGCTCTCCATGACCCAAAATCAACTGGATATGCTTCATGCATCCAGTGGTTTCTATTGGCACTTATTGGAGGAAAAAGTCAGTGGTAATGATGCGTCAAAGTCCCTTTCAGGAATGTTTTGCCAAATCTTTTCTTTAAAGTTCTGCTTCTGGGTGTTTGGGAATCCTTCAAGCACAATCAGTCACGTTGCTGCTTTGTAGATGTTTGTAGCCTTTAAAAATCTCTACACTGTTCCTGCTCTAAGGCTAACTAGAACAAGTAATTATTTCAGTGAACAATGTGACTTAAAAATATGTAATGACTGTTGGGGGTGAAATTTTCATAAAAGAAAAAGCATTCAAAATGGTAACGCAGTAACAATAGCAGTAGCAACTAGAGTTGGACCTGAATCACTGTTAATTAAATGGTAGTTTTCAGATGGCCATTTTCGTGTAATTTTTAAAAACAGAAAGGGGAGGAGTGTGAGGAAAAGACCAGTGAAACAAATTCAAAGAGATGATATTTTTGGAAAGAGTTAAGTCCACAAAATACCTGAGGCAGGGGGATCTGCAGAGTCTTTTTCTCTCCCCGGCAGGAGAAACCTCCTCCATTTTTTCTTAGAAAGTTCCCTCCTCCTCCAGAGAGCGCCCTTGGAACTCATTTTCCCACTGTCACTTGCATAGGGTGGCCATAGGGAACATGATGGGAGTTGAAGTTTTTTTTTCTCCCTGTGTGTCTCTCAGCCAATAAAAAGCCTGTTGGTGCCCATGCTCTGGCTGAGAATAGACACACCTGGCAACTACAATTCCCAGAACCCTCTCTTGCAGGTTGTATTGTTTTAAAAAATGTTATGTTTAAAACTTAAAATAATTCTTTAAAAATCAGTAGAGTGGTGAAATGTTTTGAAACTTGGCAGGTCTAAATGGGGTCTACAACTGAGGTGGGTTTCATGCAGATAGGCTTTAAAATGGCAGAGGATTGATCCTTTAAAGTTTCCCATTTTAGCCCATGGGCTGAATCTCTGCTGAATGAAACAGAAAACACCCCTCCTCTTTTGGGTAACTTTTTAGTAAACAAAATGAGGAATCAGATGAAAACGGACCCAAAAACGGTATGCCTTTGGCCCGAATGCACATGACGAGTAGCAGCAGTTCATTAGATCAGAAGCTTCTAGGGCAGTGGTTCTCAACCTGGGGTCCCCAGATGTTTTTGGCCTACAACTCCCAGAAATCCCAGCCAGTTTACCAGCTGTTAGGATTTCTGGGAGTTGAAGGCAAAAAATATCTGGAGATCCTAAGTTGAAAACCACTGTTCTAGGGCCAACAGTAGAGAGATTGAGTTTCAGCAATTCAGGAGTAGAGCCAAACTTTAAAAGTTAATAAAAGACTTTATTCAAAGAACTACAAATCTAGACAGGAAAGTTAACAGGGTTCAGCTATCTTAACTCACAGCAGACATACTCAAAGGAGAAGAACAAAAAAAATGGAGGGCTCAGGTTTGCTGTGTGCTCAGAAAAGGAGGTATGTCCCTGAGATGGATCAGTCTAATAGGAAAGGAGGAGAAAAAGGGAGACAGGCAAAGAGCTTTTCTTTACCAACTAGCTCATTTGCCTGTCTAGTCCTTGATGGGGACCACAAGCTTGTACAGGATGTGGTTGAATCCCAACTATGACATTATTGACAAATATTGCAAGAAGAAGAAAACTCTTAAAGAAGATCATTAGATTATGACATTAGGAGACCTCTGCAGAAAAGAAATGAGATCCTTTTAGCTAATACACTATTGTAGGGATGTACATAATACTGCTTTTCCATTCTCAGATCTGACATCTGCCACCTCATCTGGACCTAGGAGTTCTGGGTCACCAGGTCATCAGGGAGATTCAAGCTCCATGTCTGAGAAACACACGGTACGAGCCACCCAGCGAGAAGGTGCGTTAAAACACAGAGCAGAAGCAAGTTGGTATTGCAAACAGGGTATCCTACATACTGGAGAGAGAGAGAGAGAGAGAGATTTGTCATGTTTTCTGGTAAAATAAAATTAATCTAGTCACGCCTGTTTAGCATTCGGTAGGCTGATTCATTGATATCCATGTTCATTGTTTGATGGCCTCAGTTGTGTGACTGAGTGATTGCAACTCACCCCCTGGTGCTTCTGTTCCTGTTTCTGTTATGCAAATTGGGTCTGGAGAGAAGACAGTGATTTTCAATGGTACTTTCCCTTCTCACAGGTGGATCTCCACGCAATAGCCTTGAGGTTTTAACTCCAGAGGTTCCTGGAGAGAGGGATCGGGGAAACTGCATCACTTCACTGCAGCTGCATCCCAAAGGGTGGGCTGCACTTCTCCGATGCTCAAGTAACACTGATGACCAAGAGGTAAACCATAGTGGGAGTAGAGGGCACCAGATTGTTCTCTTGAAGAGACATTGGAGTTTCCTTTTGCTGTTAAGTTTCTTGGAGGGATAGCAGTGAACTGTTACTCTGCTGATAAGTTATTAGAAATGTAATTTTATGGTTTTGTGTGATCTCTTTATTTTAACTGTTTGTATTAATTATTTGTTATTGCCTTGTTTATGATGTGCTGTGGGCTTGGCCTCATGTAAGCCGCACCGAGTCCCTGGGGAGATGGTAGCGGGGTACAAATAAAGTTTTATTATTATTAATTATTATTATCTATAGATCTAAATTTGAGCAATAGCCACAGCCAGTTGAAACAACACATGCATACTTGGTCTTCATATTCAGTCGTGATGTTTGCTTTTTGTTCCTCCAAACAAAACAGGGTGGCATTACTATCCTCGCAACAGACCTGTGAGGTATAATAGGCTTAGAGGTAGTGACTGGTTTGAGGTCACTGAGTGAACTTTATGGCTGAACCTTTGTCTTCCCAGTCTTTGTCTGAACTATTGCAGTACCCAGTGCATGTTGAAAGATATTACGAGTCCATGGGTTGTGGCAATGGCCATCATATGGGCTTTACAATGTTTTAAAATGTATGTTATTATTTAATATATATATTATATCCTGCCTTTCTCTCAATATGGAATCTAACGCAGTGTACAAACAAATGCATCTTTAAATAGAAAGGTATTTACTTGCTGGTTAAAAGACCACATGGATGCTTTTTTGCATTTTTTAATGTTTCAAGTGAGCACTCCGATTTCCCATGGAATTGAGTTTTTCCAGTTCAGCCATGTTTGTTTTTTGTTACATTTACCATATTCCATCACATAAGAGTTGCACTTTATCTCTTTTTGACCCCCCCCCCCAAGGGGGTACAGATATTAAAAGCTAAATATTTCCCCTTGATAATTAAGTCTAGTTGAGAGTCCGACTCTGTGGGGTGGTGCTCATCTCCATTTCTAAGCCGAAGTGCCGGTATTGTCCATAGATACTTCCAAGGTCATGTGGCCAGCATAACTGCATGGAGCACCATTACCTTCCTGCCAAAGCAGTGCCTATTGATTCACTCACCTTTGTATGTTTTCAAACTGTTAGGTTGGCAGAAACTAGGGTTAACAGCGGGAGCTCAACCCGCTTCCCAGATTTGAAACCGCCAACCTTTCACCCAGCAAGTTCAGCAGCTCAGTGGTTTAACCTGCTGCAAATATTACCCAATGAAAAAAAGTTTTTGATTCTCCCATTTCTGTGTGGGTTTTTTTTACTTAAAAATCTGTTTTTTTAGAAAAATAAAAATAAACTGCCTCACCTTCAGACAGGAGGAAGAGGACTCATATCGAGCCTCAAACAAGAAGTTCCCTTTCTATTTGTTTGTTTTTTTAAACTGCCTTGCCTGGAAGAAAGGAGGAAGGAATAGATTTCTCCTCTCTTCCTTCTTTCTCCAAAGGCAAGGCAGTTTACAAAATCGGAAATGGAGCTCTTTGGAGAAAGGAGGGGAGATCTAAGTTCTTTTTTTAATTTTTGCTTTTGGAGAAGGAAGGAAGGACAGAAGGAAGGACAGAATCTTTCTTTGCGAAGAAAGATTGGAAGTCAATTTTTGGAGCCAAAAAAAAGAGAGGTGCACAGAATATGCAGTAGTGACAATTACATGGCAAATTAAGGTATATTCTTTTGTTACACTTGCATTCTTATATTTATATTTTTTGAAAGTGAGATCTGCAATTAGGGAGCAACCACTAAGAAGACACTCTTCTGTGTATTAGGTTGGTAATCCAAGCAGGGTATTCTGTGGCCTTGATAAATAAATGAAACCTGAGTGTTCACCTGAAATATTAAAAAAAAAACATACAGAAGGGGAGGGCAGTTGGTTCTTTCTGAGAAAAGCTTTTTGTCTTCTATCAAGGCATCACTTGTTTCCTTACAGTTGTGATCCTGTGCAGAGATGTGTGTGGTGAATTCATCATGCTGGTCTGGATTGACTTTTGTTTTTCTCTCCACTTTGTGCAGTGGACTTGTGTCTATGAATTCCAAGAGGGAGCCCCTGTGCGGCCAATTTCCCCTCGCTGTTCCCTCCGATTGACTCATTGCATTGAAGAAGCCAACGTGGGCCGGGGCTATATCAAAGAACTCTGTTTCAGCCCCGACGGCAGGATGATTGCCTCCCCACATGGCTACGGAATCCGCTTGTTGGGGTTTGACACCCAGTGCAGCGAACTGGTGGACTGCTTGCCCAAAGAAGCGGCCCCCTTACAAGAGATCCGCTCGCTCTATTCACATGGCGATGTGGTCCTGACCACCAAGTTTTCTCCAACACACTGTCAGATTGCCTCTGGGTGCCTTAGTGGTCGCGTCTCTTTGTATCAGCCAAAGTTCTAGGCACCTCTGGCCTTGAAAGGAACATCTGGTGTTTGTTTTTTAAATTACTTCAGTTTAGTTGGAGTGTTCTTTTTTTAAAGAAAAAATCTTGTAAATTTGGAGTTCCTCTAATTCCTGAAAAGATTGAAAGGTCCAGTCCCGCCCTTTACATGAGTGTGTATTTGTTTGTTGTGACTCTGAATTTGCACATCATACTTTGGTGCATTCTCCCCTTTTGCTCCTACTGATGCCACTGTTGCTGTCTGGATCAAGCACGGTGGCACTCATAAGCCTGTCTTTCTATATGACTATTTGTGGGAAAGAATAGCTTGGGAGGAATTGATGTGCGTCTTTCCCTGAACTGGACTTCAGCACCCTTGTTTCTTCTTGGGTTCTAGATTTTGCTGTATCTTCTTCTTCTTCTCTACCTAGATAATGAAACAGTTCTCTTGCACACTACCTTAGCTACATGCCACAGAGACATTTATTGTTTTTGTGAACAACACAACAAAATGGTTTAATCACATTTGCTGTTCTGTAGTTTTGTTAGCTGATCTAGAAATTGTACCCTTGTGCATTGCGCAGCCATCACCCAAGACTGGAGGCACATTTTCTTTTCCTTGGTTGCTAAAGAAAAACTGGAGAACTTAATGCTTTGTCCTCACAGGTCTTGTATAGGAGCACCTTTGTAATTGCATTGTTTGATCTCTTAGCAAGTGCCCGAACACTTAGGTTCACAATCTAGCAGGACGTTCTCTGCGTAAGAAAATAAATAAGAGCTTTGGAAGTGTCAAAGCTCTGGAAGAGGCTCACGGTTCAGTGAGGCCTGTGCAAGAGAACATGCTGCTGAATTATGTGGTAAACCTCTGATGGATCTTTGTTATTGAAAAAGTCTTGGGGAGTGAATAAATTTTTTTGTTTCAGAGTATCAAATTGAATGTTGCTCAGTGCTCTTCTAATTTACAGAGGGACTAGTGTTAGTTGGCTTTTAACTGATGTGCCTTGAAAGTCACAAAATTATGCTACTCCATCTATGAGCAGGCCTAGTGCATATAGGCCCTGCTGTAAGTTGCACAGCTTACCGTATATAAAGTTCAGCCAAAAAGTTGTTGAAAGATAAGTTTTCTCCTCTGACAGTAACAACATAATGGCACATCCTTTGGAATTGTTCCTGCAGCTATTCATTGAAAACACTTTTTACCATGTTTTTCCACTGCAGATACTTATGTGAAATAAACCAAGTAATCATCAACCTGTTTTGCTTTGTTCTTGATGGAAGGTGTACATAGCACACCTATTCACCAAGACCTGTTGTTGAATGTGTTTGTGGTGACTTTGCTCCATCAGTCAAACATTAAGAGGCTGAGTTCAGAAAATTGGCTGTGGAAAAAGATGCAGGAAGTGGCGGGCCTTTGACTCTCAAAATTAAAAACGAGAAAGTGATCAAACTCTGAATCCTGCCCCCTGAGTTTCCATTGAAGTATAGTGGTCAAACTGAGCATTCGAGATGGATCACTCATTGCAGTGTGATGTGATCAGCGGCCCATAAAAAAGGTATCAGTTTGCTGAGTTCTTTGATTGTTTGTAAATGTTTTATAATCTGTTTTGGAAAAGTTTGCAAAAGATCGAAGCAACTTCAATAAAATCACTGCTATAGATAAATGTGGAATCCTTTCTATAATAGAACCAACAAAGAGAGCCAGCAGGGAATGTATGATGCCTCAATCCCACTGTGTTTAGCATCCTGAAATCATCTAGGAAGGTGATTCGTTTTAATTGGAATAATAGTCATGATATTTGCCTTGCTGATTTGGACAAGGGAAGGGAGCTGCAGGTTTAAGAGAATGTTGCAGAGATTTTGGGAAAGAAGCACTCTGATCTTTTGACTTGTGATGATGTAGCAGTGTACACAAGTGCACCAGCAACTCAAAGAGTCACTGCTGTTTGAGATTAGAAATTGTTTGGAGCCTTCCTGTCTGAAAAAATAAAACCTCATCTTCATGAGAAATGCTTATGTATCAACAAAACTCTGAACAGTCTGGAGACCCAGAAAATGGCTCTTATTGAGGATTCATTTTTTTTAGAAAAAAAATTGATTTCAGAAATAATTAAGTGCCATAGGTAAACAAAAATGGTAAACTTTTAAAATCAGTTCAAAGATGCTAGTTCTGTAGTCCACAACATAACAAGGAATATTAACTCTTATGTAGAATTTGACTAATAAATATATTGGCAAGTATAGTTCAGGGTTGGTTTTTTTTTTTAAGATCACTATTTCTTAAAACAACACCCACCTAAATGAATATCCCCTTTTAATACTGGATGATGTCAAACAAGAAAGATATGCATTTCCTTCTTTTCCTGCCCAAAATGGAATCACCTTCATTCAATGCTTGAAAAGTTATACTCACTTGTTCTATCAAAATGTATCCTTGTAGTTTTCAAAAGTTGGGTAATTACTTTATTTTTAATATGCCGGTTTTGCTGGGATCAAATATGTGTTTTGACCCCTCATTTCCTCCTCTTCACTCCCATCTTACACTAAATGTTGCCCTCTCTTTGCTTTCCATGCAGCAGTGGTTCTCAACCTGTGGGTCCCCAGGTGTTTTGGCCTACAACTCCCAGAAATTCCAGCCAGTTTAGCAACTGTTAGGATTTCTGGGAGTTGAAGGTCAAAACATCTGGGGACCCACGGGTTGGGAATCACTGCCATACAGGATCAGTGCTGAATGAGAGTAAACCCATACATTGCCAGTGTAATGTTGGGAGAGGATGGAATATACTAAATGTTCTCCTCTGGGGGAAAATACTATAGTCTATTTGTACGTCCTTCTTGGGGAAAAGAAATTTCTGGGTGGAACTTCACCTATAGCTGGGCATCTGCATATGTTTGTGTGTGCTTCATCTTCTTGGACTACATGAGAGCTGAGGAGCTTAGAGGTGTCTTATAGTGCTGTACAACTAAGTGTTCCTCTTTCAGCATCTGCTCCCTGTGCAATAGGCAACAGTGTCTCCATCTCATTCTTGCTTCTTTGCATCCACACCAGTAAAATCTATCGATATCCATTTGTGACTTCATGTATCCCAGTCTTCAGAAAACGTTGACATTTAATAAGAAAGAAGGCTATGATGAGCTTCATGGATAAAAGTCTGATTGTGTTGTGGTAGAGTTTTTGTAAGCTCAATTTTACAAAACTGAGCTCACTTTCATGGTATGCAGGAGAAGCCATCGGACTGTATTTTATATAAAGGGGATTCCAGCAAAAGACAACCCGGCCTCTATGCATTGTATTCTTCCCTGTGTAGTGACAGCTGGGTTTGACATTCTGTATCCATGTTTTCTTTTTCCTGCATCTGACATTCATAAAATTTTTCATTTTGTCCTGAATTACATTTCCAGTTTTTCAAACACTTGATAACCAGTGAGGTAATTGTGTGGGCACTGATTCATGTTTTTTATACAAACTCCAAAAATACTTTTTTTGTGTGCTAAAGGGGAAACCACCATGAAAAACATACCCAAACACTTATTTCTTTGAGAAAATAGCTAGAAATTGGCTTTCTCTAAGGTTATATTTGAGATGAACAATGCCTTTCAGAAGTGTTTGTGTATCTGCTTGCTGATGGCAGTCCCATTTTTGGGGATTTTAGTTGCTTTTCTAAGTTCAAACAGTATACTTTCCACACATAAGGTGATTTGAAAGCTCAGTAATTTTGCTAAGAGTCTTTGTGGGTTTTTTAAAAGTTGGTGCTGCTGAGTCAAGAATGAAACGATAGACCCTTACAGAGAGTCCTTGCAATGCAAAATCATCAGAGCATAGCCATTTCTCAAACTCCAGGGTGATAGTGGAATTGGGTTGGGTTTCATAATACATTTTTTTCATGTCAGAAGCAACTTGAGAAACTGCAAGCTGCTTTCACACCAGAAGCAGCTTGCAGTTTCTCAAGTCGCTTCTGACATGAAAAAAAATGTATTTTGATGCCCACTCAATTCTACTACCACCCTGGAGTTTGAAAGGGCTATACTCCGAAGATTTTGCATTGTAAGGACTCTTTGTAAGAGTCTATCCTTACAAAGAGTCCTTGGCCGTCTGCATAGACGTTGCCCAGAGAATTGGCTGTCTGCAGAGACGTTACCCTGCGGAAGCCATTATGTTTTCCCATCCTGTGGGAGACTTCTCATGTCTCTGCATGGGAAGCTGGAGTTTACAGGAGTTCACCCCCTCTTGCAGATATGAACCGCCGACATTTAGGTCAGCAGTTCAGCCGGCACAAGGATTTAATCCATTGCGCCACTGTGGCTTCTTATAATACATGTATGTATTATATAATTTATAATACACACAATGGTTGGGGAAAAAAGATTCCAAACTTGTAAAAATAGATTACATGTAACTTTCCTGTCAATAAGTAATGCTTCAGGATGGTAGGCTCTTAAAATAGCATTTATGCTCTGTGACTTAGCAATATGAGAAAAGCTTTTTATATGGAAATGTCTATATGATTTCCAATATGCAGACCACAGTCTTCAAGCACTTCTAAAACAGTAAACTTTGTACTCCTTGTATAACATGCAATAAAGTAGATTTCTGCACTCAAGTGGTATTTTACAACCTGTCTAAATTATGCAAATCGAATAAATCTGCGGAATTGATTTCCTTGCATAATTCAGATGTGAATCGAACTGTCGCTTGTAAATTAAGCTCGATGCTTTGCATGCAAACTGTTCTAGGCATACCCCACACATTACTCACTGAAGGACTTTGGGTAGTAAGTGATGTGAAATACTTCACCCTCAGACCTTGGCACAAAATAATGTGCTGCTTCAGTGTTTCTCAACCTGTGGTTCCCCAGATGTTTTGGCCTTCAACTCCCAGAAATCCTAAGCGCTGGTAAACTGGCTGGGATTTCTGAGAGTTGTAGGCCAAAAACATCTGGGGACCCACAGGTTGAGAACCATTGTGCTACATGGACAAATGGAGAAGGCATTTTCAAATGTTCAGATAGCACTGGAAGCACCAGAGCTCTGAACCCTGTTCCCAACAACTTGACAATCAGCTTCCTCACTGACTTCTGAGGTTTTGCCTGCTGCCCACTCTCCTCGTTGCAACCATTAAATGCTAGAAACATGACCATTTTAAAAGCAGAAGCAACCAGAAAGTTGAATTATCTACCCACACAACAGCATTCTGCATTTTGCCTATTCCCTAAAGAACTCTTGTATGCCTAGATATGAAGTCTTTCAAGAAAAGTCAGAGACATTATTCAAAATGCAGGTGGAAAACAATCATGGCTTCTCTTTTCTAGCAGAGTCCATTACTGTGTTTCAGAACTCATCTTAAATTCACTCTGGTCTGTTAATATGCACTGATTTGTTTAAAAAATTCTACCTCATTACATGCTCTTTCAAAAAAAAATTCATTGTTGTGATGTCAGTCATGAATCTGTATAAGTACAAAACGCATCCCATTTTGTAATGCATACAGATCCTTTTGAAATTGCATGGCAACGTCATCATTGTTAGACAATATAGAGCTGCCCCTGGAGGCAAAGACTAGTGAACACACCGTGTTTGTGACACTTCATAGTGTAGTGTAAAAAATCACCTTTTGTATTAGATATATTCTTGCATAACTTTTCTGATTTATATTTACAGTAAGCACTATTGTATTATTAGATGCATATTTACAAATGTTGTTAGATTCAGATTTTAATCGTGTTTTGAATGCTTTCAAGGTAATTTATAAAAAAATGCAAAGGTGTTCGTTGAGATTTTATTAATCAAACTCTTTGCATTAGAATATGAAATGCCACCCTACCTTGCCTTTTCAATTGAGCAGCCAAGTGCTACAGTGTGACTCTTTGAAGATTAATTTTAATATTTATTCCAGTCTAATAGGAATGAAGCTGCTAAAATAGCTGATAAAAATATAATACCTTAACTGTTTGCATGGATGTTCCACATAGATATACGTGATGTCAGTCCTGGGTAAATACATATGGAATCTGACTGTAGAATAAGCTATTGCAGTGGTTCTCAACCTGTGGGTCCCCAGATGTTTTGGCCTTCAACTCTCAGAAATCCTAACACCTGGTAAGCTGGCTGGGGTTTCTTGGAGTTGGAGGCCAAAACACCTGGGAACCCACAGGTTGAGAACCACGGAGCTATTGGTTCAGGCCCCTTACTTTTCTCTTCGCATCAAGCCCTGGGAAACATGTAGCTCAGTGAATGTGTCTGGTAGTCAGGCTCAGTCTTGCTGCCCTATATTTTATATTGAGCTACACACAGCTAAACTTTTAACAATTGTGACCATGTTTTAGATGCTTTAAATGCATGATTTTGTCACATGTGATTACTTTAGTGTACCATAACCTTCCAAAGTAGTGACATAGCACCAGAAACAGCTGAACAAGCACTCTTGAAGACAGCAAATAATTCTTAACTCTATATTAAAAACTGCCAAATTTTTGTGTTGTCAAAGGTTTTCATGGCCGAAATCACTGGGTTGCTGTGGGTTTTTCGGCTATGTTTCAAAAGCATTCTCTCCTGATGCTTCACCCACA
Source organism: Anolis sagrei ordinatus (assembly GCF_025583915.1). Classification (NCBI taxonomy): domain Eukaryota; kingdom Metazoa; phylum Chordata; class Lepidosauria; order Squamata; family Anolidae; genus Anolis; species Anolis sagrei. The sequence continues at coordinate 155,942,750 of NW_026845477.1, read as the reverse complement.
TCGATGGGAGGCACCCTCAGAGGTTGTGAGGTCTGTTGGAAACTAGGCAAGTGGGCTTTATATCTCTGTGGAATGTCCAGGGTGGGAGAAAGAACTCTTGTCTGCTTGAGCCAAGTGTGAATGTTGCAAGTGGCCACCTTGATTAGCACTGAATAGCCTTGCAGCTTCAAATCCTGGCTGTTTGTCTGGGGAAATCCTTTGTTGGGAGGTGTTAGCTGGCCCTGATTGTTTCCTGTCTGGAATTCCCCTGTTTTCTGAGTGTTTACTGTTTTCTCATTGTTTACTGTCCTGATTTTAGAGTTGTTAAAATACTGATAGCCAGATTTTGTTCATTTTCAAAAAATCCTCCTTTCTGTTGAAATTGTCCACATGCTTGTGGATTTCAATGGATTCTCTGTTTGGTCTGACATGGTGGTTGTTAAAGTGGTCAAGCATTCCTGTATTCTCAAATAATATGCTGTGTCCAGGTTGGCTTATCAGGTGCTCTGCTATGGCTGACTTCTCTGGCTGAATCAGCCTGCAGTGCCTTTCGTGTTCCTTGATTTGTGTTTGGGCAACACTGCGTTTGGTGGTCTCCTGAAAGTATTTTTATTAATGAGTTTTATAAAGTTGAAAGAGAGATAGAATTGTTACATCGAAAGTGGGCGAACATTGTTGTTGTAGATAAGAGAACAGTAGGAAAAGAATTGGTGTTGGAAAGGAGAAAAAAAAAGAAGAAAAAAGAAACCTCAAAGAACTAGCAAAAATAAGATAAAAAAAGAAACAAAAAAATGTGGACTTCCCTCTAGTTTTCGTTGGTCTTCAGTATCTTTTATTTCTATATTTGTAAAAAGTAGTCCACTCCCCCGCTGTTTATTCTTTGATTGTAGTTTACTTTTTTCCTTATATAATAATCTCTATTTTACATTGCCTAAGGTAATCCTTTACCGGGTCCCAATTTGGACATTTCTTTGGTGATCCTTAGTTTGAAGTTAACCAGTATGTTAGTTCATCCATGCTCATTATCTCTAAGATTTTGTTATGCCATTCTTTCCTTTGGGGTGTTTCTTTTGTTCGCCATTTCCTAGCAAATACGATTCTAGCTCCATTTTTAAGATAGTTAAATAGTTTTTCCTTATTTTTTTCTCCTTCAAAGTCAAGCAAGCCTAGCAGAAAGAACTCTGGCTCTTTTTGATTCGTATTTTAAGGATTTTTTGGATATCTATCTGAATAATGTCCCAAAACTCTTTAGCTTTTGGGCAAGTCCACCAGGTATGGAAGAAGGTACCTACTTGTTGGTTGCACTTCCAACATTTATTAGATGCATTTGAAATTTTCTGGGGAGTAATGTACCCTCTATGTACCGTTTTAAGTATATTTTCCTTTAAATCATAAGAGTAGGTATATTTGATTTTTTGGTTCCAAATTTTGGTGGTCTCTATGTAGACTTGTCCACAGCTGCATGGTTTATGGCAGACCCCTGCAGAGGTGAGAAGATCCCTCTTGTCTTTTGTTGAACATAGCAAAATTTGGCTACCAGTATAGAAAAAAAATCCAAAATCAGTCACTAAATAAAGAGCAACACTAAAAAAAATGGGAATTCCTGACATGAAACAATCAGGAATTACCAACAAAGGATTCCCCAGGCAGGAAGCAGCCAGGCTTTGAAGCTGCAAGGTCATTCGGTACTAATCAAGGGGGTAAATTGCAACATGCACTCTTGCCTCAAAAAGACAAGAGTTCTTTCTCCCACCCTGGACATTTCACAGATGTATAAATCCCACTTGCCTGGTTTCCAACCTCTGAGGATGCTTGCCATAGATATGGGTGAAATGTCAGGAGAGAATGCTTCTGGAACATGACCATACAGCCTGGAAAACTCACCTCAACCCAGTCAATTTGTTGGCCATTTCACAAACATCCCACTAGAGGTCAGGCTGAATTGCCAGAACTGCCAGATCAGGGCAAGGAATTTAGAGGGGAAATAATGGAAGCTCTTTATTCAGTCATAAAATGGATTTCTGTCTTCGAAATGGAGCATCAACCCTTACTATCCTCCTTCGGCCTAGCAGGCAATTCTAGTTAAAAGTTGTTATGGTTAGGTCTCCTGTTTAAAAAAAATGTTATGTTCCTAGTCGAGAGAGTCAGTCCTGGTTCAGTTCCATTGAAACAAGTGAGCCTATTTATGGTGATTTCACAGAGACTTTATCACCAGAGTCAAAACGAGTGTAAATGTTGCAAATGCCCCATTCTGTCTCATGTGAGCTTTTCAAACATTTTAACTATGGCAATTGTAAAAAAAGATCCATAGTGGTGGGCAAGAGTCCTTCAAAAAACCACTTGACCACCGCTGTGATCTTTCTTTGCAGTGCAAAACCACAGAGGATGTTGGCTGTTCCAGAAATTGCACTTTCCATTCATAATGGTGAAGCCCAACTGTGCCTTGTGTGAGCTGAGTATTCATCGCTAACAAAGCCCAGAAGTCCCTGCATTATGCAGAAGTTCTCTGGCAGAGATGCCAAAGGCCTTGGCAGGCAAACCCATGTAAAAAGGCAGAAAGTTTGCAAGGCACGGTGGCTTATGCATACCAGCTCTGCAACACCTATTAATACTATTAGCTACTAAATACCTTTGCACGTCTGTTATCAAATATCAATAATCTCTGAAGATTATTTTCAGCTTTAGGCATGATAAAAACCACAATCTTAAACACACTTATTCAGCAATAATCCCTGAATAAAGGTGTGTTTTGTTTATTATTTTGGTATATCCTTAAACAATGGGTGTTAAGGGGAGAAAGAAAAATTCTCAAATGTGACCGGTCTTACCATCTGCAAAAGCCGATATTCCTCCATATATTTTTGGAGAATAGGTGCCCAAAAGTCTGCATACAGGTCCAACCTCCACTTTCAGTTAATCTAGAATCGATGCATGTATTTCATTTGTCAAAAGGCACATCAAAGTGTGAAAATGTCTCTGTGCACTTACTGTGGAGTAAGATCTGTTGAATTCAGCAAGATGCCCATTGAATTATGCCATGTCTAGGAATTAGCATTATCATTTGAAAGGGAGTAGGAGCAAAAGGCCTCTATTTCTCTCTTTCCAGGACTATTATTATTATTATTAGGTTCTTGTGGGTTTTTTCGGGCTATAGAGCCATGTTCTAGAGGCATTTCTCCTGACGTTTCGCCTGCATCTATGGCAAGCATCCTCAGAGGTAGTGAGGTCTGTTGGAAGTAGGAAAGTCTTCCAACAGACCTTCTCAACCTCTGAGGATGCTTGCCATAGATGCAGGCGAAACGTCAGGAGAAATGCCTCTAGAACATGGCTCTATAGCCCGAAAAAACCCACAAGAACCTAGTGATTCCAGCCATGAAAGCCTTCGACAATAACATTATTATTATTATTATTATTATTATTATTATTATTATTATTATTGGGCTGTTGTGAGTTTTCTGGGCTGTATGGCCGTGTTCCAGAAGCATTCTCTCCTGACATTTCACCCACGTCTATGGCAGGCATTCTCAGAGGTTGTGAGGTCTGTTGGAAACGAGGGAAGTGAGGTTTATATATATCTGTGGAATGTCCAGGGTGGGAGAAAGAACTCTTGTCTGCTTGAGGCAAATGTTAATGTTCAAATTGGCCGACTTGATTAGCATTGAATAGCCTTGCAGCTTCAAAGCCTGGCTGCTTCCTGCCTGGAGGAATCCTTTGTTAGGTGGTGTTGGCTGGCCCTGATTGTTTCCTGTCTGGAATTCCCGTTTTCTAGGTGTTCTTTATTTACTGTCCTGATTTTACAGATTTTACAGATTTTAGTTTCCAACAAACCTCATAACCTCTAAAGATGCCTGCCATAGATGTGGGCAAAACATCAGGAGAGAATGCTTCTGGAACATGGCCATACAGCCCGGAAAACTCACAGCAACCCAGTGATTTCAGCCATGAAAGCTTTTGACAACACATTATTATTATTATTATTATTATTATTATTATTATTATTATTAAAATAATAATAACATATTTATTATTATATTTATATCTGACCTTTCCTCTCCACAACAAATATAAAAACATTAATTCTGTTTCAATGTCTGTATATTTGTAGATTTTAAATTGTATTGAAATGCTTTCAATGTAAGCCGCTTTAAATCGGCTCGTGGAGAGAGAAAGCGTGGTGTAAAGAAACATAATAAACATAGTAATAATAATAATCCTGGTTCAGAAAGAGATAAGAGGCCCTTTGCCCCTACTCCCTTTTAAATGATAATCACAGAATAATGTTGGGTGCAACTTGGGAGACCACTATAAGATTTAAATCCTAAATCTCCCAAAGGAATTAGGTTGAAAAAGCTGCTAGGGAGTTAAAAGACACACTGCTGAGGCATCTGTTAACCTCTATCTTCAGTTTGTTTGATTTTCATCTTTGTTTGGAAACTGATTTGCTGCAGCCGCTTATTGGAACACCATCTTTTCATCCAATTCATTAAAAAAATAAGAGAAGTTCAAATGAGTGCATGTAATATTTACAAATTTTGAGATTCCATAATAAAGGATGTAAATTTGACATACAGTACACTAGTGAGATATGTCTAAATAATGTATTTACCTGTGTAAGAGTGACTTTAATGTTTGAACAATTTATCCTCCTTGTATAATAAACACTTTACAACTTCACTTGGAATTCATTTGCAGTTGTCTCTTTTAGTCTTCAAAATGGAGTGAACATTTTGTGTATAATGCTTTTTGCACTGCAGCTTTGAGAATAAGCTCAATCCACAGCACAATGTCACTACATGGCAATTTCTGTGTGGGGAGGTGTCCAGCAGGAATTGAGATATTAGGGCAGGGGTCCTCAAACATTTTAAGTCGAGGGCTGGTCCCGGACTGTTGGGGGCCTGGACTATAGTTTGAAAAAAATGAACAAATTCCTATGCACACTGCACATACCTTATTTTAAAAAATGAAAGAACAACATAATATTTAAAATTAAGAAAAAAATTAACCAACATAAACTTACCAGTATTTTAATAGGAAGTGTGGGCCTGCTTTTGACTGATGAGATAGTCAAGTTAATTAGGATTGTTGTGTGCCTTCAAGTCATTTCTGACTTAGGGTAAGTCTAAAGTTCAGAACAGAGGCCAGGTAAATGACCGTGGAGGGCCGCATCAGCCCACAAATGTTAGTTTGGAGGCTCAGGTTTTGGGGATGATCTATGTCTTAACACTGGTGGAGTGTTCCCTGTTGGTATTTTCTGGTCCCCCAACGGCATTTACATGAGACCTCTGGGAGAGATCTTCTGGAAGAATGGGGCAGGGTGCTATCAGTACATTTGTGACACCCCAATACGCCTTAGCTAAGGATACTGTGTCTCCCCTAAATGAATGCCAGGAGGAGGTAATTGGCTGAAGAAAAACACATTGAAACTGAATCCAGATAAGCTTGCTGTTGAGAGTCCTAATCTGGGGGGTGGAGGTATGTCAACCAATTCTGGAGAGAGATTACATTTCCCCTGAAACACTTGCGTTCAGTGCATGGAAGTTAATGGTGTAAGATGGACCTATGCTTTTGCAACTCACTTCTTTGGTTCTGACCACACAGTGACCAAAATCCACTCCAAAACCTACCTTGAGAGTCAGTGTTTTTAGAAACATCATAACTGACTGATTTGGCTGTTGTTGTCATATGTGGAAGTTGTAGCCAAACTTGTAATTCGTCATATTCAGTTGACCTAACAGCTACGCTTCTGGAAGAAATAACTCTGTGCCACCATTGTACACTGGAGCCCTCGGTGGCGCAGTGGGTTAAACCCCTTTGCTGGCAGGACTGAAGACTGACAGGTCGCAGGTTCAAATCCGGGGAGAGCGTGGATGAGCTCCCTCTATCAGCTCCAGCTATCCATGTGGGGACATGAGAGAAGCCTCCCACAAGGATGGTAACACATCAAAACATCCGGGCATCCCCTGGGCAACGTTCTTGCAGACAGCCCATTCTCTCCCCTGTATGGAGCGGAAATCTAGGGCCTAAATCTAGGTATCATTATTAGAGCAATCTCAAGCACAACACCTGCGTAACTTTCTAGGAGTGGATAAAAAGACCTCAGCTGCAGCAGTGAGAGCAGAAATAGGTGTATATACAGTGGATGTTTTATCCAAAATTAGGGCATATTAATATTGGATAAAACTAAATGCCATGGTAAATGATAGGCTACCAAAATTGTGCCTGTTAGAGCCGGCCAAAAACCAACATCAGTCCTGGTTAGTGCAACTGACAAAATACATCAGGAGTTGTGGACTACCAATTCTATATCCAAATCTCCTAAAAGAACTAGATCCAAAAAYAGTGGCACAAAGAATACAGGATATAGAGGCTCAGAAAGACATTGCCACCCTTAGTAAAGCAGGCTTGCTAAAATGGTTAAGTCGCTTCAAACATACTTTTCAAACAGCTGAATACCTAAAGACAGAAATGCCTAAACATCTAAGGAGGGTATTCACTAGAACCCGATTCGAACAGACAGATACAATGGTTAAACATGGAATGTTTAACCAAGTTCCATATAATGAGCGTTTCTSTATCTGTGGGGCGACAGAGGTAGAGGATATTACACATGTTCTGTTTAGTTGTATTTTGTACAACAAAGAGAGAAATCAATACCTYGGAGAATTCATTATACAGAAGACTCACTGGGATCCCCATATCAAAACTGCATTCTTAATGGCTGGCCAGAATGCTAAGATAACATACCAAACAGCCTTTTCCTTCATAAAGCAACGCAGCTGAGAACTGYGTATCTGGAGGTGATTGGGGTAAACTGTAGGGGTGACGCAGATATCTGAATTGGCTTGGGATTGTGTAATAGCTGGTCTATTTTAACCTTCGTTTTTATTTTTTGTGGTTTGAAATTTTACCTTGGCATTTTAATTATGATATTTTTAAATATCTTTTAACTTAATCAAGTTTGAATGTATGTTAGTTCACTATTATGGGAATCCTAGGATAGTGATTATTGTCTATTTGTGTACGTTTCTGTTTTTGTTTTAATGTTGATACTGTCAGTGGACTAATCAATACATTTTGCTTGCAATTCTCTCACACCAGAAGCAACTTGCAGTTTCTCAAGTTGCTCCTGACACAAAAAAACAAAACAAAACATTGTACACATCCTAAGGACCTTGTCACTAAAGTGTTATACCAGCCCATTTAACAAAATTCAGGAGAGAATTTACTCAAGAATATGACAGTCTCACTAACTGTTACACATAGCAAACTAGAAACAAACAAGAATTCAATGGGTAACTTTGTTTTCAAGAAAATTAAATATGTTTTTTTCTTATGTTTATGGTCTCATTGAAAGCTCACTTTCTCTTCTATACAATCCCAGTGTCTGTAGAGGAAGATTCTGATAGCCATGCTCCTTTTCTGAAAGGGGAAGTGGTTCCTCAGCATCTGCCTTGTGTTGAGTTATATTTGATCAATAGCTCAGTTCAATCACCGTTTTCTGAGCCTCCATTATTACCTCCCCACTTTATAAAGAAATTATCCTTCTCCATCTTAGAGCGATTGTTACAAGGATTGGTGAGATAATATTAACAAATGGATAAAATATATGAAAATGTTTCAGAAATTGTTAGAAAAAAATGGTTCTTTAGCATTAAGAAACTGACAAGAATCATCCTAGGCTAATAAAAATATTTGCAATTCAGGACTATTATGCACAAAATTAACATGTGGGTATTTTGCATATAAATCAGCATTTTCTGTGCTGGAAACAGCCTGTGCTGCATTCAGTGGGGGTGAAAGTGACCTTCTGCACATTAAACTTGCATTTTGCCACATGACTCCGCTCCGATTCTGAGAGTAAACCCTGATTTTTGTATGTGCAATTTTTTCTTTCACAAGATTTTTAGTCATACAAAGATGGTACAGAAAAACAGTTACAAGTAACATATAATTAGGAGCAACCTGTACTCAGGGGCTACTATTAGGCAGACTATAGGGAAATGGCAAGAGGGTCAGGCAAGGTTACATTTAATTTGTACACTGAATGTACCATAGGTACAGCAGGGTTAGATTTAGCAGGAGTAAAGGAACTTCAACAATTTAATATATGCAGATGACACCATAATACTAACAGAAAGTATCAGAAATTTGAAGTGATTACTGGAGGAAATCAAGGAAGAAAGTACAAAGGTTTATAGTTGAACGAATGAACAACAAATAGTTTAATTTTATAATACTTTATTTTAATATTTTAATTTAATTTATTTTATTTGGTTTAATTATAAAATATTTAATTACTTAATACTTTGTTTTAAAAATAATTATTTAATTTTAAAATATTTAATTTTAATGTTTTAATTTTAAAATATTTAATTGTTTAACTTTACAACATTTAAATCTAAAAATATTTAATTAACTTTAAAATATTTTACTGTTAGTATTTTAAAAGTATTTAATTGTTTACTTTTGAAATATTTTCCACATCACCAGGCTAGGTCACAGCAGGGGAGGGAGGGGGATCGCCTCGGGAAAGGCCCTTTGATGCCACGCACGGAAGGACGGGCACGGGAAACCCTTTGGAGTATAGGAAGGGGCCTCATAGGCCATCCAGTCCAACCTCATTTTCCAGTAAGGGAAGACACCATCAAAGCTCACCCAACAGATGGTCAACCAATTGGAAGGGAGTCCCAGAAGCCATCCAGTCCAACCCCTTTTAGCTGTAAAGCTGTCTGTGCGTCCATCAATCACTCCATCCATCAATCAATCACTCCATCTACCACTCTATCTATCTACCTTCTGTTCCATCTGTCAATGTTCCTTCCATCTGTCCCTTCTGTCTATTGCTTCAACTGGAATTCCTGTTTTCTGAGGGCCACAGCAACGCGTCTATATAAATAAAAATGTAATGTTCATTTGTGGGATTAAAATAACTCAAAAACCACTGGGCAAACGGACACTAAATTTTGACACAATATACCTATCAGGCCAACAAATGACCATCACTCATAAAAATACTGAAAAACACAGCGGAAGAGACTTAAAAAGCCAAAAAATAAAAATTACATTACAATGCATGCACAAAACCACATATATACAAATATACACATAGATATGAACACAAAACACATATACACAGACGGCCACAGCAACACGTGGCAGGAGACAGCTAGTAAATAAATAAAAAGGTGTTTTCCTGCCCCAATTCTATTTACATCACAGATCATGGAGTGGGGAGATTCAGACACAAATGGACAGAGCAAAATACTAGTCTAATCCATTCCAGGAAATGAAATTTACTTTGTTTATTCCTTCAAAGCAACTTACAAAAAAACCCCACTGGTAAAACCCAATTTTACCAGCTTAACATTCAACAGACATTTTATTGAAATGTATATAGTTACAACATTCAAAATATCAAACATTCTTGCATTTTGTGCTTGGCAATATGACTGTGGGACTACATAGCATATACGAGCACTGTATAAGTATCAAGAAATGAGTGAAGGCAGACTACAATTAATGGATGCTTTGGAGTAATTTTTCAGGTAAACCATAGGCAAGGTAAAATAAAAATCAGACCATTTTACTGCTGAAAAGTCAATTACACTTTGAAAAAAACCCACTCTAACAATTGAAGGATCATCATATTGGTTTGGAAAAGCTTTTCTGTACATGACAAATAAGAAAATATTAACACTTATTTATAGATTTTAAAATTACCAAAAATGCCAATTCCATAATGAGCATTATTACAAGAGTTGCTCTTCCCTTGATAAGCGACAAGAACTTGGGTTGTTCCTGTCCATATTTCATTTTTTTGCCTGAATTCCTATGTACACAGAAATATTTGTCAGCATGATTAAATGCACACAGAACGTCAGCTCTATGCTGTGGTTGCGAATTTTCCTTTCCTTCCTGTTATACCCATGCAGTTGTACATCTACTATGACACCAGTTGGCAGTCTGGATATAGGCTATAAACAATGTGTCCTTTTCCCCTACAGACAATTGAACTGCTGAGAAAATAAATTGAGAGATTTCGTACACCCGGCCTGTTTGGATAGATATCCCTTCACATTAAAGGAGGCAAGGCAGGTCTCCATTCCCCCAATAAATGACATGCCAGAACAGTGTGAAATAATTCCATAAATGCCTTTTCACCAGTGTGGAATAAGCTAAAAATGGCACCAGGAAGACTCCCAGGTATGTGTTTGGGTGCACTAAAATCTTCCTTAACATCACTGCTAAATTTCAAAAGGGTACATACACTACTTAAATGTTTCCAAAAATGCTTTTAAGTTTTGTGACGGATTGCATCTGTTGTGACTTTTAACGATACTCCTTAAAACTAAAAATCCTCATGCTACTCAGCATATCCACTTGCACCAAAACAGCAAGGGAACCAAACACACATTCACATTGAAAATTTGTGTGGCAGTGTAATATGAAGGACACTTTGTTTTCCAATCCTAAACCCTTTGGCCACCAGCTATTTCAATTTTAAACAGATACATCCACCACCGAGTTCAGGGTGAATTCTGACATTTAATATTAAGCCTTGACAAGATGCAATGTATATCGAGAGTCTAACAAAAACTATTAAAGACGTTTCACAGAATCCTATTTGTTAGAACTATTTTCCAAATTTGGCAATCTCTTTCCAATGAGTTTTTTTAATGCATGTATGATTTGAGCATTATGGAAACTTAAGGCCCACTCAGTAAAAACATCCAACCAAAGGCCTAAGAAAGAAATTCAATATTAGTCTTATGTCCAGTCACGTTCCTTCAAAGTGCATTGTTTGAGTCACTAGGAGTGTCGAGGAAAGCTGGAGGCGATCTGGAACAAACCGTTTACAGGCTAACATAAAATTCAGTTTACCAGGCTTTGGGTGAAACCACCTTCTGATCTTATGTTTCAGCCAATTCTTTTAGCTGTACAGCTGACACATCCACAGACTGAAAGGCCATCAATACAAGTGAATTCAGTGATACTTTGAGGAAAGCACGCACTGATTAAAATAAATGACACCTTTGCCTACTAAAGAAGAATTATTTTGCAATTATGCTTCCAAGTGTTAATGGAGTCCAGTGTTACCAGTTGAAGTATAATTACTCCCTGGAAATTGCTCTGATGCCCACCTGAGGGGGGGAAAAAAACCCCAAGCAGTAAAATCTTTCATAGTAATTTGAGCAAAAATTCATATGTTGCATTGATTATGCCCCAGGAAATTAGGGAGCGATGATAATTCAGATGGGCGCCGCGAAAGAGATGTGTCACTTTCCTGTCACGCTCCAACCAGATCTTCATGAAGACCTTAGAAAAAGACTGGAATTCCCCACCAATTTGCGACTGCATGCGGGCTTTGACAACGTTCAATGGGAAAAACAGGAATCCCAGCATAGCTCCCAACACCCCTCCACAGATAAAATCATTGATCAAATGAGTACTGTACGTCGTGGCTTCTGGCAAGCACTGTTTGATGGGTCCCCTCAGGCCAAAGAAAAGGGCGTTGCTAGGGCCATTCCGAAGGAGGATGGGCACCAGACCTCGGTAGTATTCCCGGACCCCGTGCTCTCTGAGGAGCCTGAACGCTTGGAAAGTGTTTGTAAATTTGTCGTGATGTTTGTAGTCCTGGAGAAGTGTCTGGACGCGCTCAAAAGGGGTCAGGACAGCTTCTGTGGTGCCAGCAAGCACCGCTGCTAAGCTCCGGGTCAAAATCTCAGGGGCACTCATGTGCCTTAGGAGTATGGAAGACAAGTCCTCGTACAGGCCAAACATTAATGCCAGGGTCGTGCTCTTCTGCATCAGTGGAGGGAGGATTCCTCGATACAGATTCCTGAGGCCATCCTTCTGCAGCTGGCTGATGGCATCCCTGGTGCGGATGCCGTACAATTGCTGCCGAAAGAGGACTTTCTGGATGGGGAAGGTGACGGTAACGTTTGTTATAGCGGCACAATAACCACAAATGTAATGTTTGCCTGAGCCAACTTTTACAATCCGGTGACTGATTTGGTCTGTTTTTGACTTTTTTAGAACAAGGTCTTCTGAATCCATCATGCTGTTTGTGCTGTCCTCATAGGAGTGTTCCCTTCTAGGAAAAGAAGAAGAAGAAAATGACTGAACTAATTGCACACTGCTCATTACAGCTTTATGTTTTTGTTTTTTGTTTTTTTTAAAAAAAAGTGAGCAAGGGGTATGAAGGTTTGGGGGGGGGGTGCTTTCTGCCTAAAAAGTCTGCCCCAACCCCAAAACTGAAAAAAATAGGTTATGAAATATTTAATTTTACAATGATTAATTTTTAAAAAAAAAACAAAATGTTTATATTTGCATGGTTGTGTGTCCTATCGTCATTTCCAATGTATGGCATTCCCATCCATCTGGGAGACCGAGAACTGGCCCTTGGCTTAAAAAGTTTGAAGACTCCTGCCCTAAATTTCAAGGAACATCTACCTTCAAAACAATGGTGGCAGTCGCGGTGGTGGAGGAAAATGAGGATTATTACTACTATTATTATGGTAACAGTATGAACTACTCACATAATATTTTTACTGAAGGCACTACAGACACCTAAAATTAAATAATTTGCAGTCCTATGATCAACTTATGCAATTGATCTGAACTGACATTCTATCCATGGAATTTCGGTGTGGAAGTTGTTACTAAGAGATTAAAATTCATATATGTGGAAAGTTTCGTAGTGTTCCTTGCCATAGTAACTGTTCTGCTCCTGCTCCTCTGCTAACTATTCCACTTCTTCCACACCCTCTACCAATGTTTTTAAAAGTTGTTTCGCAAATCTAAGTCCCACAGGCCTGGAAACACCCCACTCTGGTCTTCTTTAAGTACTGGTATATGTTCAGTTGTATCTGTGCATGTATGATTTTAAAAAAATTTAACAATCCTAAAGTACAAGGCACTAGTCCTGAGAAGAAGCAAGGGGCGCCAAAAAGAAAAGTAATTCACAGCAACCCAAAAAAGCAGCTATCATCTAAATACATGGAAATTAGAAAATAAAACAATGTAAAGAAAAGCACCTGCAAATATGCTTGTTTTGGCTTTTCACAACATGTATTCTGTTCTCCTATTCAAGGTCAAATTTTATTCTGGCAAGATTATTTCCTTCACTAAATAAATATAATTTGGAAGTAACAGAAAGTATGAGAAGTGTCTGCATTTATTTAAGCATCTTAGGAAATTCTAGTTCCTCTAACATGACAACTTTCACTGGAAACGAACTGTTAAAAAGTGAAGGGGGAGCCACAGAAACAAAGTTTCTTTTTCAAATTGTTTGCCATCTTAATACACTTCACTCAGATAAACAAACAGATAAATTGCTTCAAGTTTCACCTTTGCTCCCAAGCACTTTTGTTTTCTGATTCTTCTCCAGGGCCCTGGGTAAACATCTACTTTCTCCAGAGACAGCAAAGAGCCCTGTGACACCTGAAAGGCTAAACATTTTAAAAAGTAACATTAGTTTTGTTTCCATGAAATTTTATGCTATAATAACTGCGCTAGTCTTTAAGATTGCCACAGATATCTTCTTGTTTTTGCTTCAAACTAACGTTTAGAAAGTGAACTGATGGATCTTAACTCTAAACATAATTAACAGAATGACCTTTTTTCACGCATGAATACAACTTCCACCACTATACTTGCTGTTTAATATGCAGGGTGGCAACCAATGGAGGGGAAAGGATGAAGAGATCATTAGCCAACTTAGTGCCAGTGTTTGCCCTGTTTTAGAAGATGAGCTGGCACCTTGTTACCCAACAGGATGAATCTGGCCCTGTGTAAAACTGCAGCCCCAATGATGCAGCTTGGCTGAATGGAAGGGACGTTGTTCAAACTCACCCAGCTGCAATGGCTTTCCAGATAGATCCCTTATGATATAAACCATCAGTGACTCCACAGCAAACTTTCTAGTTCGTTCCAGTTGTCCCTAAGTGATTCCTCCCTATTTTTTTAAAATGGATAATTAAATCTAGATAAATATGTTCAATAAACACCAAAAACAAGACTAATAAACAGAAAGCGATAACTAACACTGATTCATCCTTAATCTTCTTCTATGTTGAATTTCTAAGCATTAGCAACCACCTCAGTGGGCAGGAATAAGGGCTGCTATTTGATCTAGTGGACTAAATGGTATTATGGCAAGGGCAGGAAGGAGGTCGCTACATCTGATTGGTCAATGCATCACCATGGTTGTCTAGCCTCTGCAGTAGAAATGTATCCATTTTAGAGTGGCTAGCAAGAAAAAGGGGCGGAGCTAGCTGAGAAGAAAACGAGGGAACATTTTGAAAATTATTCAGTCTCTAGCCAAGGGAGCTAGAGTGAAAAGGTTCCTAGTTTAAGTCTGCATCTACAGTTGTGATACTGAAGTGAAAAAGGGACCACTTTGAGTCAGACTCTAGTCTGAGAGCTAGAGGGAAGAAGATCCTTGTATAAGTTTGTGCCTTCAGTTGTGGTACTGAAGTAAAAAAGAGACTAATTTGAATCTAAGTCCTCAGTCAGGTGGAACTGAGAGACAGAGAGTCCTTTGAGACTAAGTTTACAGTCAGGCTATTGATGGGAAAAAAGTGACTATAAGATATGTTATCCAGTCAGAAGGTTGAGGAGAAATTATATTTGAAAGAGAAGGAAGTTGCCTAACCAAGCTGACATAAGTTAAACTGTTCTGAAAATTATATAATAAGTTTCATGTATTCTCAAGGGTAAAAGACAGATGTAGCAATATCCAAGTGGAACTGAAGTAAAGTACTGTGTAACAAATAAGCTTTATGTGCACAAGAATTCATAAATAAACATTTATTTGTTTCAACTAATATATTAAAGTCTCGTGTCAAGTTACAGGACTGAAGTTACATTTCTGGAAGTTGGCTGGAGGTTATAATAATGTAACCTGTGAGAAGAAGTTGGAAGCTACATACTGACTACAGTATTGGGCTACACATTAAAGAGACATATACAGACATTTAAAATCAAATCCTGAAACAAACATATAAAGAAAGGCCTTCTGGCTTTGCACACTTCTATCACTTTTTAGAAGCTGTGCATCAAGAAAATAATTTACACATGATGATGAGCCTACATACAATGACTTTCTTTACCTGTTATCTGTGTGTATCAGAGGAAAGGAACATAACAAGCCTTTGTCGTTAATAACATCTTCTAAACAAATGCACTAAGAAACACTTCATAATAACTGGTGGACATCTCATTCATGGCACTTGAAATATTACTAAAGATTTTCTAATGTTCTCCTAAACCCAGCCTGAATGTTACATTGAAATCACAACAGCCAACTTTGCAAAGTATCTTGGTCAATGATGACCAAGTTCAAATATCTAAAGATTAATAGGTGTGTTTCTTTTTGCCGTACACAAATCAACCAACCCTTCTACTTAATTCATGCATGCTTCAATCAGAACTGCTTCAAAGATATGCTCATTATAACAAAAATCAACAGACCTTTTGGGCAATAATCTGAACATCACATCACAGAGCTGGGTAACTTCAATGTAAGATGATCTGGACACTGCATGCAGTTGCTAAGTACTATCTGAGGACAGTCACTGGGAACATCTGTTGCTTTCTGAAAGAACTCTTTTGACATTGCACAATTTCTGAGCCCAGCTCAACGGGTTACTGCGCAATTTTAAAGCTTTACCCATTTGAGACTTGAGTATCTGAAGGAATTTCTATTTCTACATCAGAAGTGGGGATCCTGTAGCAGTACAAATGTTACTGGACTACATGTCCCAGTATTAACCATCACTGGCTATGCTGGCCAGGGCTGATGGGACATGCGGTCCAACAAAATCTGAATAGACACATAATTCCCATCTCCATTATACATTCGTACGTTCTTGTGCTGCAGTTATCTATAGAGACCTTTCTCCAGATGCTTTCATCAGGGAAGGGTTCAACTGACCTTCACATTTCCTCTGTGCCAGGAAAAAACCCAGGTTCCTTCCCTACATTTTTATTCTGAGTTTATCATCCTAGTAGTTCACAAACAGTTGTCAAGACAACCAAACATTTATATCTAGCCAACAGAGCTGGGGTGTAGTCCCCAAGAAGAAGTCACAGTGTTTGGCTCTTTTGCTTGTAAAACTGCAAGCATTTCTCCTGTCAAGCAGCTCAACGTCACTGCAAAAAAATGCACACAAAAAAAACCCAACAAAACATACTGCTACTGTATTTTTATATGTACCCCCTTCCCTGACTTCCTCTACTTGACTAACTAAGCAGCAGTGTGCAGCCAATCTTCCTTTTGCTTTCTTCCAGGGCTTCTAGGAGTTACAAATTAAAACATCTGGAGGGTAATATAATTCCCAATCTTGATTTAGTGCCAACTTCCTTATAGGCCTTCGCCTGCTCGCTGCGTTCTTTTCTGCTCTCTTTCTGGCATGTGACCATATTATGGCTGCCCTATAACTCTATTCCTCCCTCTACAAGTGTAACTTGGCCACCCACATTTTAGTCTCCTTAAAGGAAACGATGAATCGGAGCTGTTGAAAGACAGGGAGGAACATCTTGTGCACTACTTTTGTGAATCATTTTCATTACTATTTCTAGTCCTGGTTTTGAAAAAAGAAGCTTATTAGGCTATGCTCAAATATGTGCTCTTTGTGAGAATTGATGAAAGGAAGCTAAACTGTTAAGGAAAAGAAGGGAAAGTATTTTCACTGCGATGAGCAGCTATATTAGAATTTGAGGGGAAAAGAAAGAGTATTTGGATGGAAGACAAGTGTGCCCCAAAATGCCATAGAGCATTCTCTAAAAGAACCAGATTCTACCTGATCTCGGAAATTAAGCAGGGTCAGCCTTAGTTAGTACTTGGATGGGATACCACCAAAGACTACCAGGGACTGTATGCCATATTTAGTGGAAGGAGCTGGAAAAACTATATATTGCTTGCCTAAGAAACCCTTATGAAATTCATGGAGTTACCATAAGTAAATTGACAGGGATTTGAAGACACATAACACTGCTGAGTAAGTTCAGTAGTAAAGTTTAACTTTGTGGGTACCTTTGTTTACTACTATGTAGGTAAAACTCCATGTGAAAGTCTAGCTGTGAGTTTCCTACATACTTCTCTTTTAGAAGCTCCTGAATATGCTAATAGATTATGAAACCCTCTCTTTTGGTTTGTAACCTCAGAATCTAACCACCATTTCTTTCAGATAAAGGAGCTCAGACTAAAAACAAAAACAAGCACACAGCACTATTATAAGAGGATTCTGTATGACTTCCTATGATGACTCATCTGTTAGGGTGGGTAACTGTCACTCACTGTACTGAGACTCCACAATTAAGTATTCAACCTCATAAATTGTGTTTCTCCATTTCAGGCCAAACTACAGACTCTTGTACATAGAATAAGGAAACTGATTTACTTAGGAATTTCGAGTTTGGGACTTTTCATGGTATTATAAGTCTTGGCAAAAATGTTAAAGAATCATAAAATGAGTGCAGGAATTTTCCAGCAACAACAGCCATGACAAATAAAAGTCCAGTCAAGCAGCTCTTGTCGTTAAGATATTTCTCTAATCCTCAACCCAAATCTGCTTCCTTGCAATTTCTCCCATTTAGTTTCCTCCCCCATAACCAAAGTGAGAAACAAATACTGAAACAGATTTCATTGTTGATTGCCATCGTGTTGGCCTAAACCTATCTATGAATAAGAGACCCCTAAAGATCCTTCTACACTGCCATATAATCCAGAATATCGAGGCAGATAATCCACATTAGATAATGTGGATTATCTGCCTCGATATTCTGGATTATATGGATTATTTGAGTCTACACTGCCATATAATCCAATTCAAAGCAGATACTCTGGATTTGATTCATCTGGGAAGAAGGGGCCTTAGACACTCTAGTCCCTTATACACAGCAAAATAAAATCCCACATTTTTGCTATGAATTGGAATATATGGCAGTGTGAACTCAGATAACCCAGTTCAAAGCAGATATTGTGGGATTTTCTGCCTTGATATTCTGGGTTATATGGCATTGTAGAAGGGCCCTGTGTTACTAACAGGCCTGCTAAGGATAACTAGTGTTTTGGGGTTTCCCCTTTAATTCTTGCCATCACTTACCCAACAATATATCTTTAGACAGATAGGATCAGTGGAATCCAAATTACAGTGGGCCCTTGGCGTATACAATGCAGTTTGGTTCGTGTGTCCCCTGTGGATGCTAGGTTTGCTTTTTGGATTTTTTAAAACAATATTTTCAAATGGATAACTGAATCCCTGGAAACAGAGGGTTAAATTTTTAAATAGATATAATATTTATTTATTATTAAGGAGTTGTCTATGCACAGCCATATAACCCAGAATATCAAGGCAGGAAAGCCCACATTTTCTGCTTTGAACTAGAATATATGACAGTGTGGACACAGATAACCCGGTTCAAAACAGATATTGTGTACCTTGATATCCTGGGATATAAGGCTGTGTGGAAGGGCAGGTTTGAAATCATAGTCCAGGTCAGTCCATTGTCATTCACACAAATTGGGTCTCATTCTAAATTGCTGCCCCTACTGTTCGAACACTTGGCCCCATATCCAGGTTTTGAGCTTCAATCTAAAGGATAAGAGGGAGGGGGACAATCTAATTTCACTAGGTAGAGAGTTCCCCAGGCTAGGGGTCACCACTGAGAAGGCCCTGTCTCTCATCTCAACCAGTCACACTTGCGAGGATGGTGGGACTGAGAGCAGGGCCTCTCCCGTTGATCTTAGACTTTAGGATGGTTCATAGCATGTATATGTATGTTTATAGGTATGTATGTGGTCCCAATACATCTCCTGATTCCTATGTCTGCACGTGTGGTATATGTGTGTGCATTCATTTAAGAGAGACTGCATTTATAGACATGTGCATGAATAGGTCTGGATGGCCTCTGAGGTCTTTAGGAGGTCTTATTTATTTATTTACGACATCTATATGCCACTCTTCTCATCCCGAGTGGCTTACAAGATATATAGATATATATATATACACACATACATATAATCTATATAAATAAAAATGTAATGTTCGTTTGTGGGATAGCTTCAGCTAGTCCAGCGCGCGGCAGCCATGTTGTTAACAGGAGCAGGACGCAGGGAGCATACAACGCCCTTGCTGTCCCAGCTCCACTGGCTGCCGATTTGCTACCGGGCCCAATTTAAGGTGCTGGTTTTGGCCTACAAAGCCCTAAACGGTTCCGGCCCAAAATACCTTTCGGACCGCATCTTGGCCTACGAGCCCACGAGGACCTTGAGATCATCTGGGGAGGCCCTTCTCTCGATCCCGCCTGCCTCACAGGCCCGTCTGGCGGGGACGAGGGAGAGGGCCTTCTCGGTGGTGGCCCCCCGGCTGTGGAACACTCTCCCTGCTGAAGTTAGACAGGCGCCCTCCCTCATGGCCTTTCGTAAAGGCCTAAAAACATGGCTCTTCGAGATGGCCTTCAATTGAGTGCTATGTTATTGGAAATGTTGACCGGAATGGACATGACTATGAGATTGATTATGACCACATGATAAGACGAAGCGGATTTTTAGTATAAGTAGATGTTATGTAGTAGTAGAATGTTGTTGTGCTGTCTTGACCTATTGTAAATTGTCTTTTCTATGTTTTTGTACACCGCCACGAGTCGCCCTAGGGCTGAGAGTGGCGGTTAATAAGTGCAAGTAATAAATAAATAAATAAATAATAAATAAACTCTCAGCCCACAACAGTAATTCAGTGCGGCAGTTGAATTGTGAATTGGAGACACCAAATTTGGACACAAGACACCTAACAGCCCAATGTATGTCCTTCACTAAAAAAAAAATGGAGCCCCCGGTGGCGCAGTGGGTTAAACCCCTGTGCCGGCAGGACTGATGACCGACAGGCGTAGGTTTGAATCCGGAGAGAGGTGGATGAGCTCCCTCTATCAACTCCAGCTCCTCATGTGGGGACACGAGAGAAGCCTCCCACAAGGATGATAAAAATATCAAATCATCCGGGCGACCCCTGGGCAATGTTCTTGCAGACGGCCAATTGTCTCACACCAGAAGCGACTTGCAGTTTCTCATCCTTGTGGGAGGCTTCTCTCATGTCCCCACATGAGGAGCTGGAGCTGATAGAGGGAGCTCATCCACCTCTCCCTGGATTCGAACCTGCAACCATTATATTGTAATATTATAAAATATATAATTATAATATAATATTATTATGATTGGAGGAGAAAACATTTGGTTGTGCCATCAGAGGGCCATTCCAGACAGGCTGTATATCCCAGGATCTGATCCCAGACTTTCTGGCAGTACGGATTCATATAATCCAGTTTAAAGCCGCAAACCTGGGATCAGATCCTGGGATATAGGGCCTGCCTGGAAGGGCCCATAGCTGTGCATTTCAAGAAGCTGTCTTCCAGGCCTCCTCAACCTGCGGCCTTCCAGCTGTTTGGGCCTCCAACTCCCAGAAGCCCTCGCCAGCTTGTTCAATGAGCAGGAATTCTAAGAGTTTGAGGAGGCCTGCTGTATACACTCTGCAGCTCTATGGAAGGCCTTGACCCTCGCCTTGCCCTTCTGCGAGGCCAGCACCGCGGGGGGAGAGGCACCTGCAGAAAGGCCCGGCCTTGTATGTCGTCGCCGCCTCCTCTTCCTGCTTCCCAGCCCCACTTCGCCCTCCCTCTTCTCCCCTTCTCCCTTCCTTCCTGGCCCGCCAGGCTGACTCACCGCCGGCGGGGGCTTCACGCGACCGCCGGAACTCCTGCGCCTCGCGCGCCTTCCGCCATCCAGGCAAAGCGCGCGCGCCTCAGGGACCCACCCGCCCGCGCTGCTGACAGGAGAGACTCCCCCCCTCCCCTTCGCTTCGCGCCGGCCGGGGCGCGCAGCCCTTAGCCACGCCCACCTCGGCGACGACGCGGCGTAGGGGCGCTGACGTCAGCGGGAGGCCCGTCACGTGGGTGGGTCCCTCCTCTTCCCCGCCCCTCCACACCCGCCTGGCTGGCTGGCTGTCCTCGAGGGTTAGAAAGATTAGATAGATAGGGTAGATAGGATATAGGATAGATAGATGGATGGGTGGGTAGTTAGATAGATAGGTAGATAGGTAGATAGGGTAGAGAGGTAGATAGATAGATAGATAGAGAGAGATAGATAGATAGATAGATAGATAGATAGATAGATAGATAGATAGATAGATAGATAGATAGATAGATAGATAGATAGATAGGTAGATAGGTAGATAGATAGATAGGGTAGAGAGGTAGATAGATAGATAGATAGATTAGATAGATAGATTAGATAGATAGGAAATAAAGAACAAAATTCAAACTCGGAGGAACTCCAGACAAGAAACAATCAGGAACAGCTAATCACCTTTCAACAACAAGCTACACCTAAAAACTGTCAGGCCATCAAATGCTAATCAAGGTGGCCAATTGAAACAATTGAGTCATCTTCGGGCTGAGAAAGGCGGCATAGAAACACCGCAAATAAATAAATAAATTCACAGCTAGCTCCAACAGACAAGAGTCCCCCCCCCCCGACTTTCCACAGATATATAATTTTCCTAGTTTCCAACAGAACTCAAAACCTCCGAGGATGCCTGCCATCGATGCAGGCAAAACATCAGGAGAGAATGCTTCTGGAGCATGACCATACAGCCTGGAAAACCAACAACCCAGGAATTCCGGCCATGAAAGCCTTTGACAAATTAGATACCTAAATAGATAGATAGATAGGGAACATAGATAAATGAGAGAGAGGATAGGTTGATAAGAGACAGAAAGAACAGATAGCTAGATAAGAGAGAGCATAGATAGATAAATAAGATAGATAAATGAGAAGTATAGATAGATAAGAGAGAGGAGAGACTGAAAGATTAGATAAGAGAGAATAGATTGAAAGATTAGATAGAGAGATAGATAGATAGGAGGGGATAGATAGATCTATCACAGGTCAGCAGTTTGGGAGACCTCCTGGACTCAGCGCTGACGCTTGATGCACTGGTGTCAGCGGTGGCTGAGAGAGCCTTCGCACAATTAAAACTAGTGCGCGCACTGCAGCCATACCTCATTAAGTCTGACTTGACCATAGTGGTCCATGCCTTAGTTACCTCTGGACTGGACTACTGCAATGCACTCTACGTAGGGCTACCCTTGAAGACAGCCTGGAAATTGCAACTCGTCCAACGCTCGGCAGCCAGATTTTGGTTTTTATTTTATTGTATTTTATTTCAGTGTAATTTGTTGTTGTTTGGGCTTGGCCTCGTGTAAGCTGCCCCGAGTCCCTGTTTGGGGGAGATGGTGGTGGGGTATAAATAAAGTTTATTATTATTATTATTATTATTATTATTATTATTATTATTATTATTGATAAGAGATAGATAAGAGAGGCACAGATAAGAGAGGGATAGATAAATTGGAGAGGGGATAGCTTGAAATATTGGTTAGATCAGAGAGGGAGTAGATAGAAATATTAGATAGAAATATTAGTATTAGGGAGTAGGGTGTAGATAGAAATAGTAGATAGAAATATTACAAATCCCATCAGCTCTAGTTGTGATGTCTAACTATGAGGAATACAAGAGTTGTAGTCCAGCATTTGTGGGGCCACATAATGACATGGATGGCTGGATTTGGCTTGTGGGGCTTCCATTTGACCCATTTGCTAGAAGCTATATTTCAGAGAAAGGGACTGGCAAAATGACCTCTGAGGGTTCCTGGCCTAAGAAACACAGTGAAATTAATGGGGTCACCATAAACCAACAAGCGACTTGTGCACACAAAATAAAATCCAGAACATATCTAGAAATGAAGAACTATAGCTCTTTGAATGGATTTTTGGGGTTTAAATTTGAAAAACGTAATAAAAATGCCACATTTCAGACAGGTCTTTCACAAATCCCATGGCTAATTTTAATACTAATTTCATTCAGTTACATCTCACAACATATAAACATGAAGACATTATGGAGTTTGTCTGAAGTTTTTGGATTTAGAATGACAGATTCTTATGAAATCAGCATATAGTTTTTCAAAAAAGAGTTATGTCCCTCAATTTTGCAGACCTGTGGTCCACAAATTGCAATTCTTGTTTCCCCTCCTCCCTCCGATTCCAGCTGCTCCATAGGATTATGGCCCCATCCACACTGCCATATAATCCAAGTCTGTGAACTGCTGAACTGCCCTATTACTGAACTAAGGCAAAATCATAAACAAATTAGTGCTGTATAGCAGATAACAGTTACTGATCCCTGCCCAGAAACTGCCAATGATACAAAGGACAAAGTTTACTTTGTGTATGTCTGGTGTCGCAACTCAGGATAGATTCACCTTGCTCAGAACACCACCACACACCGAGGCTGTAGGTTTTGTAGTTTATTGAAGAGAAAGTAAAATCATAAACATAGAAATAAGGTTGCAGAAGTTCAATAGCCAAAACAGATTCTTAAATGCAAAGGCAGAGTTTCCAAGGTCCAAAGGCAAATAACACGAAGTATAATCCACTGTCATTGGTCAAACAAGAATCCATGGCAGCATGACAAAGTCCCCAAAAACCAAGATCAAAACCAAAGTCCCAAAGAGCCAAAAGCTTTTCCCAAAAGCCGAGGCATTTCCAGAGAAGTTAACAGGGTGTAAGCAAAGTTGCACTGACAAAGGGTTGATTTCAATCAGATCATTAAATATGTTTTCCTAGCATGAAAGCATTGCATTGACCTCGAACTTCCCATTTGTTAGCAAGCCGAGCACTTCGGCGTACCCTTAATTGCAAACGGTCCTCCCTAACTAAATCCCCATCACCTTCAAGGCCAAATAACTCATTATCCTGGGACTGGCCACCCTGGGAATCGACAGGCACTGAGCTCACAGATGGAGCGGCCGACTCCACCTGCAGCTGTGAAGTTTCACTCAAATCATGACCATCTTCCAAAACAACATTCCTTTCCCTGGGAAACTGAAACGCCGCCTTGTCCTCAGTATCAACACTGTCTGCATCAACAACAGGGACATGTTCAGAAATCTGTAACCCACCATCCTCCTTGTCCTGAGGAAACTCAGGCTCAGAAAGCTCAGGCTCAGAAAGCTCAGGCTCAGACTGAGCCACAACATTTGGCTCTCTTCACTAGTATGCGAGAAATTGTGCAGTTGAATATCTTGTTTAGACTTAGAATACAATAATTGGCCAAACTTTGGCCAATGGTTTCATTCAAGAAAGGAAAAGCTCATTATTATTTTTGAACAGCTCTCAGGCCCTGATGAATTTACAAAGAGCACAGACTGACATAATTCACTTTCTGTGTTTGCTACTCTACCAGTTTCCTGCCTCCTCAAATGCTGAAATGGCATCTCCGCTAAATCTTTCTCCTTAATAAATTTAATTGGTCAAAAACCCATATTATTTAGTGGGGTCGCTTTGAGGTAAAAACAAACTGCAGTGGAATCATAGAGTTGGAAGAGACCTCGTGGGCAATCCAATCCAACCCCCTGCCAAGAAGACACTCTGTAACCCCAAAGTGGCTATCCTCAAGCATAAAGAAACAAAAGCAAAATAATTTCAGGGATAGATTCCAATGGGAACAGTTCAACAAGAGGTTCATCTCTGTTTTTTATGGCATGAGTAAAGCTCCGTATGTTAATCAGCTCTGTTATACAGACCTCCATCTGCTAGCGTCATACTATGCATGTGTCTATGCAACTCCTGGAATGATCCCATCAGCAGTGCCTCCGGAAAATCCTACAAATCTCTTGGGAAGACAAGCGGACAAATGTCAGCATGCTGGAAGAAGCAAAGACCACTAGCATTGAAGTGATGGTCCTCCACCATCAACTCTGCTGGACCGGCCACGTTGTCCGGATGCCCGACCACTGACTCCCAAAGCAGTTGCTCTATTCTGAACTCAGGAATGGAAAATGGAATACTGGTGGGCAGGAAAAGAGATTAAAAGATGGGCTCAAAGCCAACCTTAAAAACTCTGGCATAGACACTGAGAACTGGGAAGCCCTGGCCCTTGAGCGCTCCAGCTGGAGGTCAGCTGTGACCAGCAGTGCTATAGAATTTGAAGAGGCACAAATGGAGAGCAAATGGGAGAAACGTGCCAAGAGGAAGGCACATCAAGCCAGCCCCAACCGCGACTGCCTTTCATCTGGAAACCAATTCCCTCACTGCGGGAGAAGATGCAGATCAAGAATAGGGCTCCACAGTCACCTACGGACCCACCGCCAGTACACTGATCTTGGAAGACTATCCTACTTGGACAACGAGGGATCGCCTAAGTAATAAGTAAGCGTCATACTATTATTTGTTAATAGCCACTCTTAAGGAGATGGTTTAGTAGATATCAAAGTCAGAAGTATTTCTGAGTTCTAGGTATGGTTGTCATGGCTGGTCAGGGAAGAAAGCCAACAAGGAATAATATAAATTCATTTGAAACATTGTCCTAGAGAAGAGTGCCATGGACACCATGAAAAGAAAAATAAATGAGGCCCAGAATAAATCAAACCTGAATGCTAGATACTGAATTGAAGTAGTTGTACTGTGGGCAAAGCATTAGACAAAATGACTCATTGGAAAAGATGATAAGGCTTGGTAAATTGGAAGTGGAAGAGGGGGAAAGGGAGACAGCACTAGTAGTGGTGTGATGCATTTATGGAAGCCACAGCTGTCTTAGCAAGCCCTGGCAGGATCTTTAATAAACTGTTGTTCTTCAGTTTGAAGTTTGTGGCTGTTTTCTGGGCCTGCCTTCAGTGACTGTGTGGGGAAAGGAATGTGGGCAGGGTTTGGGGTGGATGGCTTTAATCCTGACAGCGTGGGTTGGACAATGGGTCCAGGCTGGGGAAACAATGGGTGTTGACATACCTGGATGGGTTCTCAGGGAGAGACAAAAGCAGGACATTGGGTGACTCTGGGATCTTTCAGGCTGCCCAGGGATTAGTTCATTGCTCAGTGTATTGTTGTTTAGGAAGGGATGGTCACCAAGTGAAGGAGTACAGGCAGTTCCTGAGTTACAAACATCTGACTTTCAAATGACTCTTAGATAAGAACAGGGGTGAGAAAACAGGAAGTGTGAGAAAGTGAGAAAAATATAACCCTTGGAAGGGAAATTAATTCCTAGAAGAGTTATTATGGGGAAAAGGTGTCTCCACTGAAGCATTATCATCAATCCTTTCCACAACCAGCTATTTTTTTCAAAAACCCAATGATCACAGGGACAGAAAGTGACATTAAATCTTTTGAACAGGGGCACAGGCAGCAAAGGAAACCCCACATGGGGTGTTAACCATTCCTTATGTTATCCGAAGATAGGCAGGCAGGCAGACAGATGGATAGATATCGGCTGGAGCTACATTAAAAATGTACCTGTTCCGACCTACATACAAATTCAACTTAAGCACAAACCTACAGAACCTATCTTGTTTATAACTTGGGGACTGCCTATAATGGGATTACTCCTGTATTCCTCCCTGGTGTGTCCTCGTGCGACTATGGTTGTGAAACAAAAGTGTTAGCCGGATTGTGCTACTGGAGTAAAAGTCTTCCTCAGACTTTAGAAGTAGGACTCTTCATGATATCTCCCTTGGCTGTGGGTTTTGTGGTCCTTTGAGGACCCAGCATTTTGACAACACTTTCTCCATGTTGAGGACATTATCTGCCCACCTAAAAATGTGTGCACACTAGTATTGTCAATGGCTTTCACATCCAGAATCACTGGGATGTTGTGTGCTTTCTGGGCTGTATGGCTGTGTTCTATCGGCATTTTCTCCTGACATTTTGCCTGCATCTGTGGATCTTCTGAAGATGCCAGCTACAGATGCAGATGAAACGTCAGGAGAAAATGCTGCTAGAACACAGCCATACAGCCCAGAAACTACACACACCCTATGGGTTCACAATTTGCCAACTCAGGTAGTATTCCTTTTGCCTGAAGAAGTGGCCTGCAGTAAAAAAACAACAAAAACATGGACTTTAATCTAAATGAAATATAGCAATCTTTATGGTGCTGCAAGCCCTTTTGTTGTTTTCTAAGCTATTGCAAAAAACCCATTAGGAACTGCCACAACAAAGACAAGAATCTGAAGATTGAAGATAGCTACATTGCACCTTTTGTTCTATTGCCTTCCACTAGGCATGTTTCACTTCTCTCAGGCCTGTTAAACTGGCTAAACCAGATTGTACTTCCAACTGCAAAATGCTTTGGTAAAACACAAATGCAAAGATCTCCACACAAGTTTGAGCGGTCTCTGGGTTACAAACAAAATAGGTTCTGTACATTTGTTCTTAAGGTGAAGTTGTATGTAAGTCAGAACAGGTACATCTTCTAAGTGCAACTCCATATATATCTATTTCTATGAACACATATTTGGATAGCATATGAAAGGGTTAACACCCCTGTGTGTTTGTTTTACCGTCTCTACCCCTGTTCAGAAGATTTCACTTCAGTCTGTCCCTCTGACAAGTGCATGTTGGAAATTTTGGGTTGTCATGAAAACAAGGATTGGAGATAAAGCTTCAGTGGAGACACCTTTTCCCCATAATAACTTTCCAGGAGTGAATTTCCCTTCTGCGGGTAGATTTCCTCTCACTTCCTTTTGTCTCCTACTCCTTTGTAGTTATATAGTCAAAAGTAAGGGCAGTTATATGGATTTATGCTCAGGAACAAGTCTAACTGTATTCAGTAAGGTTTACTCCTAGGAAAAGAAGGCATAAGTTGTTGCTGTGTACCTTCAACTTGTTTCCAAGTTATGGAAACCCTGTCATGAGGTTTTCCTGGTAGGATTTGTACAGAGAGGGTTTTCCATTGACTTCCTCTGAGGGTTTGTTTGTTTTGTTTTGTATCAGGAGCGACTTGAGAAACTGCAAGCTACTTCTGGTGTGAGAGAATTGACCGTCTGCAAGGATGTTGTCCAGGGGATGCCCGGATGTTTTACCATCTTTGTGGGAGGCTTCTCTCATGTCCCCGCATGGGGAACTGGAGCTGACAGAGGGAGCTCATCTGCGCTCTCCCCATAGAATCATAGAATCATAGAATCAAAGAGTTGGAAGAGACCTCATGGGCCTGCAGTCCAACCCCCTGCCAAGAAGCAGGAATGTTGCATTCAAATCACCCCTGACAGATAGCCATCCAGCCTCTGTTTAAAAGCTTCCAAAGAAGGAGCCTCCACCACACTCCGGGGCAGAGAGTTCCACTGCTGAACGGCTCTCACAGTCAGGAAGTTCTTCCTCGTGTTCAGATGGAATCTCCTCTCTTGTAGTTTGAAGCCATTGTTCTGCGTCCTAGTCTCCAAGGAAGCAGAAAACAAGCTTGCTCCCTCCTCCCTGTGGCTTCTTCTCACATATTTATACATGGCTATCATATCCCCTCTCAGCCTTCTCTTCTTCAGGCTTTTGAACCTCTGACCTGTCAGTCTTCAGTCCTGCCAGCACAAGGGTTTAACTCAATAGTTCTCAACCTTCCTAATTCCACGACCCCTTAATACAGTTTCTCATGTTGTGGTGACCACCAAGCATAAAATTATTTTCGTCGCTACTTCATAATTGTAATTTTGCTACTGTTATGAATTGTAATGTAAATATCTCCCATGACTGACAGTAAATACTGGAAGGCTTTGGTGGGCTTTGACCTTGAGTTTTGGAGTTGTAATTGACCTACATCCAGTGAGCACTGTGGACTCAAACAATGATGGATCTTGACCAAATTTGGCACAAATACTCAATCTGCCTAAATGTGAACACACTGGTGGAGTTTGAGGAAAATAGACCCGTGACATTTGGGAGATGTAGTTGTTGGGATTTATAGTTCATCTCCAATCAAAGCACATTCTCACAAATGATAGAACTGGGCCAAAATTCCCACATAGAACCCCCATGACCAACAGAAAATACTGTGTTTTTTTTATGGTTTTTGGCGACCTGTCTGACATCCCTTCACGACCCCCCCTGGGGTCCCGACCCCCAGGTTGAGAAACGCTGGTAACCCATTGAGCCACCGGGGCCTCCTTTCCTCTGACTTGTCATAGCTCACCCTGTGGGTTTTATGGCTGAAAGAGGATTTGAACTCTGATCTCCAGAGTCTTAATCCAATTCCCAAACCACAAGAAACACTGTAACTTAGGTCTTATTGACACTGCCATATTGTGCAGTTTGGAACTATGTTATATGGTCAGTATAAACTCATCTAATGCAGTTTAACTGTACAGAACTGCAGTTTCAAATGGCAATGCAGATGGGAATGAAGTACTACTGCCATCTGGTGGCTATGCCCCAGACTGCTATTTAGGAAATGAGTACTGTCTTTAGTGTTGACTGGTTAGATGTAGGAGTTGTCTTGTTACTTCTGTCTCACTAGAGTAATATTGGTTTTGCAATGCTCGGATTTTAGCTATGGGGAAAGAATAGATACTGAAAGTCCAAAGTAAGTTCTTTAACATCTCTGGTAAAAGACTCTCTGCTTCATTTTCCCTTGAAGGCGTAAGTTGTCTGGCTGAGTCATAAACCTTATCAATTGCAAGTTGATAAGTTGTCAATGTCCTTTTCTTTGGAGGCCCAGTTACTCCAGTTTTGAAAGGATTTATGTTGGCAAGCGACAAAGTCTTCTTTGTTTTGCAAAGCTTTTATCTTGATTTGAGAAGTCCATGACTAGTGGTGGATATTTTTAATTGGCTGTATGCTTTTTTTGCCAAAGAGCCAACATGGTATAATGGCTTGAGCATTGAATTCAGACTCCAGCACTAAAGGGTTCGGATCACTACTTGACTGTGGAAGCCCACTAGGTAAGCTTGGACAAATAAATAGTAGATGGCATTTTGGTTTGGATATTTACAGATTCTCAGACAAAACAAACCCAGTATTGGGTTGCGAGATCTGTTTTCACATGCAGTAAGCCCTCAAAATAAGGGCTCTAGGGTTTGATTCCAGGACCACTATGAGTTCCAAAATCAGTGGGTACTGAAGTCCCATAATATAAAATGACATAGTAAAATAGTATGCCTTATATAAAATGACAAAATCAAGGTTAGCTTTTGGGAATTTAATTTTTTGGAGCATTTTCAAGTTGTGTATGATTGGATCCATTAATTCAAAATCACTGGATATGGAGGGCCAACTGTATGCAAAGTACATCCCTTGGGCAACATCCTTGCTGACAGTCAATTCTCTCACACCAGAAGTGACTTGCAGTTTCTCAAGTCCCTCCTGGCATGAAAAAAAAATCTGGGTGAACTCCAAAAGGGGGCCTAGACAGAGAAGGATAGTCCATTTCCTTTGCAGATGCTCCAGTCCACTAGATTGAATGTCCATCTGTTGGGAATGCTTTGATTGTGCTTTTCCTGCATGGCAGAAGGGGTTTACACTGGGTGGCCCTTTTGGGGGTCTTTTCCAACCATATGATTCTGATGCCCCAGTTCTCTCAGGGATGCTTTCCTTTGCAGATGGTCCAATCCTCTAGACTGGATGGCCATCTGTCAAGAATGCTTTGATTGTGCTTTTCCTGCATGGCAGAAGGGGTTTACACTGGATGGCCCTTTTGGGGGTCTCTTCCAACTCTATGATTCTATGATGGCCCAGTTTTCTTAGGAATGCTCTCCTTTGCAGATGGTCCAATCCACTAGATTGGGTGTCCAGCTGTCATGAATGTTTGATTGTGTGTTCCTACATGGCAGAAGGGATTTGCAATGGATGGCCCTTTTGGGGGTCTCTCCCAACTCTATGGTTCTGATGTCCCAGTTCTCTCAGGGATGCTTTCCTTTGCAGATGATCCAATCCACTAGACTAGATGGTCATCTGTTAGTGGTGCTTTGATGGAGTGTGGCAACAGGCAGAAGGAGTTTGCACTGGATGGCCCTTGGGGTCTCTTCCAACTCTAGGATTCTGATGTCCCAGTTCTCTCAAGAATGCTCTCCTTTGCAAATGGTCCAATCCACTGGACTGGATGTCTGTCTGCCAGGAATGCTTTGATGGTGTGTTCCTACATGCACTGGATGGACTTTCTGGGTCTCTTCCTACTCAATAGTTCTGATTTCCCAGTTCTCTCAGGGATGCTTTCCTTTGCAGATGATCCAATCCACTAGACTGGATGTCCATTTATCAGGAATGCTTTGATGGTGTGTTCCTACATGCACTGGGTGGCCTCTGTGGGTCTCTCCCAACTCTAGGGTTCTGATGTCCCAGTTCTCTCAAGGATGCTTTCCTTTGAAGATGGTCCAATCCACTAGACTGGATGTCCATCTGTCAGGAATGCTCTGATGGTGTGTTCCTACATGCACTGGATGGCCCTTTTGGGGGTCTCTTCCAACTCTATGTTTCTGATGTCCCAGTTCTCTCAGGGATGATTTCTTTTGCAGATGGTCCAATCCACTGGACTAGATGGTCATCTGTTGGTGGTGCTTTGATGGTGTGTTCCAACAGGTAGAAGGGGTTTGCATTGGATGGCCTTTTTGGGGGTCTCTTCCAATCATATGATTATGATGTACTGGTTCTCTCAGGGATGCTCTCCTTTGCATATGGTCCAATCCACTAGACTGGATGACCATCTGTCAGGAATGCTTTGATGGTGTGTTCCTACATGCACCGGATGGCCTTTGTGGGTCTCTTCCAACTCTATGATTCTGATGTCCCAGATCCCTCAGGGATGCTTTCCTTTGCAGATGGTCCAATCCATTAGACTAGATGGTCATCTGTTGGTGGTGCTTTGATTGTGTTTTTCCTGTATGGCAGAAGGGGTTTGCACTGGATGACCCTTTGGGGGGTCTCTTCCAACTCTAGGGTTCTGATGTCCCAGTTCTCTCAAGGATGTTTTCCTTTGTAGATTGTCCAGTCCACTAGACTGGACGTCCATCTGTCAGGAATGCTTTGATTGTGCTTTTCCTGCTTGGCAGAAGGGTGTTGCACTGGGTGGCCCTTGAGGTCCCTTCTAACTCTCGGGTTCTGTGATTCTCACCCGCTGCAATGCCTGGGACTCTTTTCTTCCTCCCTCTGTCCCCTTTTTCTTTCCTTCCTTCCTCTCCTCCTGTTCTTCCTTCCCTGCTCTTTTCCTCCGCCTCTCTTCCCTTGGAAGCTCTCTATGACCCGGACGCCCGTGCGCGGTGGAGCTCGGGGGAGTGGCTCCTTTCCTCGGGTGTTTTCCTGCCTCCATCGTGGGGCCAGCCAGCGGATGGGATGCGGTGAGAGAAGGTAAGGGAAGAGGGGGATCCGGGCCCTTTTGGAGGGAGGGGGAAAGTTTGCCTTCTCAGCCTTCCCCCTTGGCTTTGAACAGGGGCAGGAAAGGAGTGGGGTGGGCTGCAGAGAGAGAGGGAGGGAGAGAGGGAGGGAGACCCACTTTGGGTGGGTGTCTTGACTGCTTGTGCTTGTGCTGCTTTAACTCCTCTTCTAGAATATGTAGGTCCTGCAGCACACACACACACCCTGCTTTTGTTCCAGTCCTTTTGGCATTCCTGCTGAAGTCTTTCCTGATTTCAGGTGGGAAAGGATCCCTTGCAATCCCTGCCTTGCCTCTTTGTGTCTCAGAGCAGAAAGCACAGCCTAGGCGGAGGACATCAGGAAGATGCTTTCAGGGGCAGAGAACACAGTGCAAGAAGGGCAATTAATAGAATTAGAAGAGACCACAAAAGCCAACTCCATTCTGTTGTACGCAAAGCTTTAGGAGTTTAGGTTCTGCCTGCTGAATTGGATCAAAGCTTTCCAAACATTCCGTGTTGGTGACACACTTTCCAGACATGCATCATTTCGCGACACCATCATTCGGTTTTACTCGCAAAGTGGAGGTTAAACTAACTTCCTTCCACACAGCTGTATAAAATCCACATTGAACTGGTTTATATGGCGGTGTGGACTAAGATAACTCAATTCAGATAATAATAATAATAATAATAATAATAATAATAATAATAATAATAATAATAAGCTGACACAGTATGAGGATTTAAAGATGAAACTGCAAAGACTCTGGCACAAGCCAGTCAAGGTGGTCCCAGTGATGATCGTCACACTGGGTGCAGTGCCTAAAGACCTTGGCCTGCACTTAAACACAATCACTGCTAACAAGATTACCATCTGCCAGCTGCAGAAGGCCACCCTACTGGGATCTGCATGCATTATTCGCCAATACATCACACAATCCTAGACACTTGGGAAGTGTCCGACRTGTGATCCAATCCAACAGCCAGCAGAGTGATGTTGTCTGCTGTGGACTCATCTTGTTGAGTTTCAAATAATAATAATAATAATAATAATAATAATAATAATAATAATGACAGTGGTGATTGGCACACTGGGTGCAGTGCCTAAAGACCTCGGCCTGCACTTAAACACAATCAGCGCTGACAAGATTACCATCTGCCAGCTGCAGAAATGCCACCATACTGGGATCTGCATGCATTATTCGCYGATACATCACACAGTCCTAGACACTTGGGAAGTGTCCAATGTGTGATCCAATACAACAGCCAGCAGAGTGATCTTGTTTGCTGTGGATTCMTCCTGTTGTGTTGTTGTTGTTGTTGATAATRATAATAATAAACTTTATTTATACACCGGACCATCTCCCAACAAGGGACTCAGAGCAGCTTACAGTCMTAAAAACATAGCAGATAACTTAAAACAAAATAAGTAACATGCCACATTTAAAACAATCACAAAATTAACACAATACAACAGATGCATTTTGTGGATTATCTGCCTTGACATTCTGGGTTCCATGTCAGGGTGGTAAAGCCCTTTGAAGAGCTATGGACACATACACAAATGGTCATCATGAAATGTATGGGGGCACAATGTATCTTGTGAAAGCCTTTCACACAAACACAGACACATATATAATATGACTAGCCGTCCCCTGCTATGCGTTTCTGTGACCCAGTCTGGTGATCTGGAAAATAAAGTGGTGAGAAAGTGTTGGTTTCTAATATACGTAATTTCTTTAAACAGTATTGTTTTTTCTTTCTCAGTGTTGATGTGGAGATTGTCTGGTTTGTCTACTCTGGAACATGATATATATATATATATATGTCTTTCTTCCAGGGTCTCTTTCAAATCTATGATATTGTATCTCTGTGTGTGAATCATATATATCTAATCTATCTATCTCTATGGCTGGATGGCTCTTTGTCAGGAGGGCTTTGATTACGTTTCCTTGCCCTGGTGAAGGGAGTTGGTCTGGATGGCCTTAAGTATTTTCTGTTGGTCATGGGGGTTCTGTGTGGGAAGTTTACCCCAATTCTGTCGTTCGTGGGGTTCAGAATGCTCTTTGATTGTAGGTGAACTATAAATCCTAGTAACTACAACTCCCAAATGTCAAGGTCTATTTTCCCCAAACTCCATTGTGTTCATATTTGGACATATGGAATATTCATGCCAATTTTGGTCCAGATCCATCATTGTTTGAGTCCTTAGTGCTCTCTGGATGTAGGTGAACTACAACTCCCAAACCGAGGTCAGTGGCCACCAAACCCTTCTACTGTTTTTTGTTGGACATAGGAGCCCTGTGTGCCATGTTTGGTTCAATTCAGAATGCTCTTTGATTGTAGGTTATCTATAAATCCCAGCAACCATAACTCCCAAATGACAAAATCATTTTTTTAAGTGATGGTCACTCCTTGGGTTAATAGGTGTCTTGTGTCCAAAGTTGGCAGCAATTTATCCAGTGGGTTTTGAGTTATGTCAATCCCACAAATGAACATTACATTTTTATTTATATAGATCTGTAAGATAATATATATTTCCAAGACTTTTGTCATTTCTTATTACATTTGCATGGCACTCCTACACACTGCAGCCGGCACACTTAGTGTATGACAGCACACAGTTTGGAAAACTGTAATATAATACAACGCAAGTGTATTGAAATATATCATTTCTGACGTGCTAATTCCGTCTGCAAAATGCTGGAAGAGCTCTGGCTTTTGTATTTGTAACGATAATAATAGTATAATTATAATAATGGAGCCCCCGGTGGCGCAGCGGGTTAAAACACTGAGCTGCTGAACTTGCTGACTGAAAGGTTGGTGGTTCAGATTCGGGGAGCAGGGTGAGCTCCTGCTGTTAGCCCCAACTTCTGCCAACCTAGTGTTCAAAAACATGCAAACTTGAGTAGCTCAATAGGTACCACTTTTATGGGAAGGTAATGGTGCTCCATGAAGTCATGCTGGCCACATGACCTTGGAGGTGTCTACAGACAACACTGGCTCTTCGGCTTAGGAATGGAGATGAGCATCACCCCAGAGTTGGACGTGACTAGACTTCATGTCAAGGGGAAATCTTTACCTTTAGTTTTTAATAATAACAATACCAATAATAATATATTAGTAATAAGAAGAATGTAAAATATAACAATAATAATCATGAATTTATTAACTGCCTCTTCCTGCTGCTCGATATTTGGATCAAGCAGGCAAACTCTGGAGAGATCACAAATACAGAAGTTTCTGTTTAGTAAGGGAAACTATCTGCTTTGAACTGGATTATATGAGTCTACACTGCCAGATAATCTGGGATAAGAAGATAATCTGGGATAAGACCCTGGGGTATAGGGCAGAGTGGATCCGGCCTGAGCAAGCCATCCTCTCTCAGCCACCCGTGCCAAACCTCCTTGGGTCAAAGCTTTCCAAGAAAACTTCATAACAGGTTTGTTTGGGGATAAGTTAGAAATGACTTGAAGGCACACAACAACCACTTTCTAATGCAGTTTGCCTCATTGGTGGTGGATCTGGAACAAGGATGTTGTTTGCAGTCAGTTCAAAAGATAAAGATATAATCTTGTACAACTAGCTTGAGAGACCGGAATAAAAGGACAGACTCTTGTGCCTTATACATGAATTTGTCCTTAAGATGCCACTAGGCATTCAATAATTTTGGATGGAAGGTTTCAAGGTTTTCTTTAAGTTACACTCCGGGAAGTTGGAAGACAATGTATTTCAAATAAGAATCTGATGTGTAGACTCACGGATTTGCCCAGATGACTCATCCACATCATGTTTTCTGCTTGCACACCCCCTCCTACCATATGTGCTGTGAACCCACAGAGGTCTTAAACTCTGGAATGAATTTGTCTGTGAAGATATGTGAGCCGTTTCCTTGCACTGAGAGGGACCTAGTTGTTGTTAAGAAGCACTTTAATGGACGAACGCAATGGCCCTTCGCAGGCATGGGCAAACTTTGGCCCTCCAGGCATTTTGAACTTCAACTCCCAGAAATGCCAGCCAGTTTACTAGATGTTAGGAATTGTAGGATGTAGCCCACGATGGCGCAGTGGGTTAAACCACTGACCTGCTAAACTTGTTGACCAAAAGGTTGCATGTTCGAATCTGGGGAGTGGCGTGAGCTTCTGCTGTCAGACTCAGCTTCTGCCAACCTAGCAGTTCAAAAATATGCAAATGTGAGTAGATCAATAGGTTCCAGCGGGAAGGTAACGGCGCTCCATGCAGTCATGCCAGCCACAGGACCTTGGAGGTGTCTACGGACAACGCCGGCTCTTTGGCTTAGAAATGGAAATGAGCACCAAACCCCAGAGTTGGACACGACTGGACTTAATGTCAGGGGGAAACCTTTACCTTTTACTAGGAATTGTAGGAGTTGAAGTCTGAAACAATTGGAGGGCCAAAGTTTGCTCATGCCTGCTTTAGAGACTCTCTGATAATAATCCTCAAATTGGTGAGCCAAACAATAGACAGGCATTATTCCTCTCTACAACAACAACAACAACAACAACAACAACAATGTTTTGGAACACAATACACCAGACATCACAATTGTGGAAAAGAAAAAAGTCTGGATTATTGATGTCGCCATACCGGGTGACAGCCGCATTGAGGAAAAACAACAGGAAAAACTCAGCCGCTATCAAGACCTCAAAATCGAATTGCAAAGGCTCTTGCATAAACCAGCACAGGTGGTCCCAGTGGTCATTGGCGCACTGGGTGCAGTGCCAAAAGATCTCAGCCGGCATTTGGAAACAATAAACATTGACAAAATCACGATCTGTCAACTGCAAAAGGCCATCTTACTTGGATCTGCACTCATCATTAGAAAATATATCACACAGTCCTAGACACATGGGAAGTGTTTTACTTGTGATTTTGTGATACGAAATCCAGCATATAGATCTCGTTTGCTGTGACATACTGTGCTTTTGTGTCAATAATAATAATAATAATACTTTATTTATATACYGCTTCATCTCCCTGAGGGGGACTCATGGTGGTTTCCAAGCAACATCACCAAAACATACAGAGTAAACAGCATGACATAAAATTAACAAAACAACATAAGCATAAAATTATCWCAATAACACACATATATTTTTTAAAAATCATTCTCTTCCTCAAAGTGTTCTCAACCTGACACAGGACATAGCTGGAAGGAGTGAAGTTTTATTTACTTTTCCATGGGGCATTTTCAGAAGCCAAGTTCACCCCTAYTCGCTCCCTGTCTGTGTCCAAGCACAGTTGTGTGTCTTCAAGTCATTTCTGATTAATGGCAGTCTTATCACGGGGTCTTCTTAGCAAGATTGGTTCCAAGGAGAGTTRCCTTTGMCTTCCTCTGCGGCTGAGAGAGTGTGACATGCCCAAGGTCATCCACTGGGTTGGTCTCCAGAATCCTGCTCCCARTGTTCAAGCCACCACACTTGCTAGCTCTCGCGTAGGCGTTAATACTTCAGAGACATTAACAAAATATGTTACTTTGCATTCTTATTATCAAGTGTCAGGCTGTTCAAAAAAGGAGACCATTTTGCATCACACAAAACAGCATGGACAAGACACTGAATAGTGATGAAAGACTGAATCCAAATCTCAACATTTCAAAACTTGAGTTTTACCTGATGTATACATTTATACATTGGCACACACACACCACTCAGGTTTAACATAGCTTTCCCCAAATTAATGCCTTCCAGATAAATTGGACTATATTCCCCATCATCTCCAGCTAGCTTTGCGAAGGGATATGCAAGGTTGAGATAATTAGGATTTTAAAGCAGCATGTCTCGAGATCGCCAGTTGGGAGAACTGGAGGCCCCTTTTACACTGCTCTATATCCCAGGATCTGATCCCAGATTATCTGTTTATCTCAGATGATATGGCAGTGGAGATCTATATAATCAAGTTCAAAGCAGATAATCTGGGATCAGATCCTGGGATACAGGGCAGTGTAGAAAGGGGATAAGGTTGGATCTGCACTGCCCTATGTCCCAGGGTCTGATCCCATGTTATCTTCTTATCCCAGATTATATGGCAATGGAGACTTATATAATCCAGTTCAAAGCAGATAATCTGGGATCAGATCCTGGAATACAGGGCCGTGTAGATGGGGGATAAGGTTGGATCTGCACTGCCCTATGTCCCAGGATATGATCCCATGTTATCTTTTTATCCCAGATTATATGGCAGTGGAGACTCATATAATCCTGTTCAAAGCAGATAATCTGGAGTTAGATCCAGGGATATAGGACAGTGTAGATCTAGCCTGGGGCTGAATCTACCTTGCTGTATAATTCAGTTTGAACTGCATTATATGATCAGTGCTGAGATCTACAAAATGCAGCTTAACTACTCTGGGTCTACACTGACCATATGCTATAGCTCGAAACTGCATTATATGGCAGGTAAAATCCAGCCTGGGTTTGTGTTTGTAACATAGCATTCCTGTCTATTTGAACTAGAAGACAGAACTGAAGGCATAATGATGACCTCTTAACCCAATTTTCCTGAAAGCATTTTTCTTAGAATTGCAATACGTATTGGAGAACGTTTAGACTTAATAGCCATCTTGAGAGTGCTTGTGCAAAGAGGCAGGACAAAAATAGTTAAATTAGACTCATTGGGTAAATTATCCTATCCTTTCCTGGGTAAATTATATTCTATTGTAGCGCTACTTGAAGAGAATCAGTCTGTGCGCTATTGACTGCTGGTCCACTAAGATTCCAGAAAAGGAAGAAATTGTTATGATCAATGTTCACAAATGTGGAGTGTGCTTCTAAAAGGTACCAAACCCATCTGAACAAGTTTTCCAGGAATTAAAAAAGTGTGCTGAGGATATGCATCTTTTTGCTATAATTCTGTTTTCCAAGCCCTGTACCAAAGTTATTTGATACGTATGGTCGAAGGCTTTCATGACCGGAATCACTGGGTTGTTGTAGGTTTTTCCGGGTTATATGGCCATGTTCTGGAGGCATTTTCTCCTGACGTTTCGCCTGCAGCTATGGCAAGCATCCTTATTTGATACGTTTTGACAGTTTTGTTCTGTACATAATATTCTACTCTGAATGATGCAGAGAGTGTTAGAGAATTGGGAAATATGCTAGTTTATAAAAGCTATTGTCCTCCCAACCCTGTTATATGCCTTCGAAACATGGACTGTCTACAGATGTCACACTCAACTCCTAGAACAATACCATCAGTGTTGCCTCCGAAAAATCTCTTGGGAAGACAGGCGGAGAAATGTCAACATGCTGGAAGAAGCAAAGACTACCAGCATTGAAGCGATGATCCTCCACCATAAACTATGCAGGACTGGCCACATTGACCAAATGCCTGATAACCGTCTCCCAAAGCAGTTACTCTACTCCCAACTCAGGAATGGAAAACGGAATGGTGGACAGGAAAAGAGATTTAAAGATGGGCTTAAAGCCAACCTTAAAAACCAGGAAGCCCTGGGCTTTGAGCTCTCTAACTGGAGGTCAGCTGTGACCAGCAGTGCTGCAGAATTTGAAGAGGCATGAATGGAGAATGAAAGAGAGAAATGTGCCAAGAGGAAGGTGCATCAAGCCAATCCTAACCAGGACCGCCTTCCTCCTGGAAACGGATGCCCTCAGTGTGGAAGAATATGCGGGTCAAGAATAGGGTTCCGCAGTCACCTACGTATCCAAGACACTACACTTGGAAGGCCATCATACTTGGACAACAAGGGATTGCCTATGTAAGTGCTCTGAATCAACAGTGTGCTGCCACCTATTTTTTATATACAGTATATAAAAATTTGATTTGGTATAATTTGGAAACAAACAAAAGTGAGATGGATTTATTGTAAGATCAGAAGTTATTCCTGTTGTGCTTTATACTGAATTATCTTTAGACGCATCTGGTATTATGCTTGTTTTAAAGTGGCTGGGCATAAGGTTTGTTCAGCCTTATTCAACTGATAGTCACAGACTGTTCAGCATTTTTGAAAATATAATGTTCTACATGCGGGAACATCATTTTCCTTCTGGTGTGAATATTTATAAAGTGCCAAGTCACACAGAGAGAAAATTGCCATTTAAAATACATTCATCTCACAAGGTGTTGTGGGAGTTGGGATCCTACAGGAAGCGTCATTCTGAAAATAGATCAAAAATGGATATGCATCTTGATTCATGCCTAGTTGCCTTCGGTCCCTCACGCTGGAGCTAAATTCATCATAAAACTGGTGGTTTTTTATCTGAATGGGTGTGTGAGTGAGAGATATAAATAGTAGCCCGTAAATGTTTGCTAGTGTAGCTCTCACAGAGAGCTATTTTAGGCCCCTTCTACAATGCCATATAATATCCATATTATTTGCTTTGAACTGGTTTATATGAGAGTGTAGATTCATATAATCCACATGCCCAAAAAACATCCCACATTATCTGCTTTGAATTGGAATATATGGCAGTGTGGACTCAGATATCCCAGTTCAAAGCAGATATTGTGGGATTTTCTGCCTTGATATTCTGGGTTATATGGCTGTGTGGAAGGGCCTCATGTGGTGATCCCCAACCATTAAGTTATTTTCGTTGCTACTTCATAACTGTAATTTTGCTACTGTAAATATCTGATATGCAGGATGTATTTTTATTTAGTGGACCAAGTTTGGCACAAATACCTGGTACACCCAAATTTGAATACTGGTGGGATTGCTTTGAGTCCCCCCAGGGGTGAGAAAGGTGGTATATAAATACTGTAAATAAATAAATAAATTGTGGGGGGGGGGTTGGTTTTGTCATTTGGGTTTGTAGTTGCTGGGATTTATAGTTCACCTACAATTGAAGAGCATTCTGAACTCCACCAACAATGGAATTGAACCAAACTTGGCACACAGAACTCCCACGACCAGTAGAAATACTGGAAGAGTTTTGTGGGCATTGACCTTGAATTTTGGAGTTGTAGTTCACCTACTTTCAGAGAAGTAGGTGAACTACAAGGTGAACTCTAGGTCAGGTTGAGAAACACTGACCTAGAGATTCCTAAAGAGAACTTTCTAGGAATTTCTAGGTCATCCAGTTCAATTATGTGGTCAACTTTTGGCATTTTTTAAAATTTTCAGTTTTCACTTTTGTAAGGGGCCCTGTGCCCCCAATGCCAACAAATGTGGAAGGTTGATTATATTCCACTAGCAAGCTGGTGTTCTTCTTGATGCTTATTGTTGTGTTTCACATGCACAGGTGGCAATGGAGATCAACGGGCTTCCGCTGGAGCTCTGGCGCCTGATACTGTCTTACTTGCGCCTTCCTGATCTCGGCCGGTGCAGCTTGGTGTGCAGGGCCTGGTACGAGCTCATCCTCAGCCTGGACAACACACGATGGCGGCAACTGTGCCTTGGTTGCATTGAGTGCCGTCACCCAAACTGGCCCAATCAGCCAGACGTTGAGCCTTGGTCCTGGAGGGAAGCCTTCAAGCAACATTATCTAGCCTCGAAAACCTGGACCAAAAACAGCCAAGACTTTGAGTCCTCCAACTGCTTCTACTTGTTCAGGAGGAAAAAGGACCGCCGTGTCCTTTCCGTGGGGCCTGGTTGTGAGTTTGACAACCTAAGGAGTGCCTTGCTCTCCGCGAGCGCTTACGACAGAATCGTGCTCTTGCCGGGAGTGTATGAGGAGCAGAGTGAGATTTTCCTCAAGGCCCCGGTGGAAATTATGGGGAAGGGAAAGCTCGGCGACGTGGCCCTCCTGGTGAGCTTTGACCAGCACTGTCCCACCATGAGGTTGTGCAATTTGATCTTCATGCCAGCTTGGTTCACACCTGTTGTCTATAAGGTGAGTGTGAATGCATTTGAGAATGCAGGTTATGTTACAGTGCTGGGGTTTTGTTAAGAGTAGCGGTGTGGAGGTGGGTCAGTTTGAAGCAAATGGGGCAATCCAATCATAGGTTCTCTGGTGCAACACAAGGAGTCTTATACTGCAGTCACCATATAATCTCCAGTCAACGTGCTGCCTTGTGAGATTTGCAGAACAGTGCCTTCACAGGGCCTCATAATCTGGGACAAATAAGTGTATTTAAAAATCATGGTACCTTAAGGA
The DNA here is from genome assembly GCF_025583915.1 of Anolis sagrei ordinatus. Taxonomy (NCBI): domain Eukaryota; kingdom Metazoa; phylum Chordata; class Lepidosauria; order Squamata; family Anolidae; genus Anolis; species Anolis sagrei. The sequence continues at coordinate 155,900,544 of NW_026845477.1, read as the reverse complement.
GACTCCAGACACAGAGCTGTCAGTCCCGGTAAATTCTCCCCTGGCATCCTGACAGGTTTGGTTGCAGCAGATCTTAGAAATCTGCCATGCTGGTGCCCACTGTGTAAATTCAAGCTCTGTTTAATTTCATAAACATCAGAACAAAGGAATGCTTGCAGAGCATTCTCACAGGAAGTGCTTTCCAATTGTTCTTCCATTTAGCCACCTATGTGTCTGTAGCTCCATTTGTTTACAGCCCTCATGAGCTGTTTTGGGATTTTTAAATATTTATATGCGCTGGAGCAGTCCATATTACCATATCAAAACGAAATCCTATGCTTTTCTTGAGTGCAGGGATGTAAAGTGATGCAAATATGCATGGTTTTTGGCCAAAATCGGATTTTAAGCACACTTTTTAGCACATGTTTTTCAGCTGTTAATGTGATCTAGCACACATTTTCGGCAAACACCATCTAGCCCCTGCCCCCAATTGCACTCTAACTGTAGACTACCTTTTTACTCGGCATCACACAGAGTCCAGAAGTAGCTAACTACAGTTTATTTACAAAAAAGCATATACAAAATGGAAATGGCAATTCCCAAAAGGCAGTAGAAAGGGTGCTATGAAATAGCAGTAGTCCAAAATACAAATATCAATAGTCCAAGATAGCAAGGTACAAATAAGCCATGAAGGTAAGATACATGAAATCTATGAAGTCAATAGCATAGGCATAAATCCATAAGCATGAAACAGGAACTTTTCCAAGACAAATCTATTTCAAGAATATAGGCAACTTTAGAGCTGAAAATGAACTTGATGTTATGGCAACGTTGTCTGCTCTGAATGGACCAGGAAAACACCACTCAATTTAAGCTCAAACATGACCGTGAAGCCATGACACCATCCCTTTGATGCTTGTGTTTCAAGAACTGCTTCTCACTGAGTCTTTCTGACTTCCTAATTAACCTTTTCTTTGCTCTCTCTGTGTGGAGGTATCGCAGGGTAACTCTTCATCTTCTGAAGACTGAGAAGGCCATGAAGGCCGATTCTCAGGATAAATGGGATCCCAAACATCCTCTATCTCTTCTGCAGCTGTTGGCCCTTCTCCCTAATCCAAGGCCTGCATTTCTGTCTGTGTTTCAGCCTGATCACACACAGACTCGGTGAAAAATCAATCATTCCCATCATCCTCCAAGGCAGCATCCCCAGCATCTTGTTACAGAACCCCAACACCCCACTTTTAGTCTGGTTTCGTCTGCATTTTAGGGCCTGTGTAGAAAGGCCCAAAGACATCAAGTGGATGATGGCTGCCATAGGAATTGAACAAGAGCTGCCTAAGTGAACTGTGATTTTTATTTCAAGCATGAAATCATTGCAGGTTGTCCCTGGTGCTTACTTTAGAGAGATGTATACCCTGAGTCTCCTGCTCCCTGCCTCCCTTTGCATAAGTAAAATAAGAGTCAGCTTAGAGATTCAGTGTCTCTATGGGCCAGGCTATCTGTGTTAAGGGAGTTCCTTTGGGAAAATGATGTATTGATATGTCTTGAGATGTTTGCTACTGTAAACTGGGTTGATCTGCCTGTATTGTTTTTCTTTAGACAACTTCCGGTCACGTCCAGTTTGACAACTGCAACTTTGAGAACAGTCAGCTGCAGATTCATGCCCCAGGAACCTGCCAGGTCAAATTCTGCACCTTCAACCAGTCCAGCATCAATGTCCACAGTGTGGCCATTTGCCTCCTGGAAAACTGTGAATTTGTCGGGAGTGAAAATGCCTCTGTGACGGTAGAAGGCTGCCCATCTTTGGACAGGAACTGGGCCTGCAAACACTTGTCCATGTTGGCAAAGTCGCGTTCTGTGTTGCTGCAGACTTCAGAGGCACCGTTTTGTAACATGACGAAGTTGGAAAGCCAGGGACACCTGCAGATAAGGAACACGAGGACCTGTGAGATTGTGGTGGGCGAGGACCTGGGTAATATATTCCCTGCTTCACAGATTCAAGGGATACCAAAGAGAGGATGTGAGAAGGAGAGTGATGTTACTGGGAATCCTAGTGTGGCGCACAAGGAGGAAGCGGTGACGATAGATACAGATTCCAGTGACAGCGAACTGAGCATAAGCAGCGAGAATGAGGATGACGATGAGTCAGTCTACAAACTGCCTTACCAGGCTCATAGCCTGAGTCACATGTTGGCCAAAGTTATTCATGGCAGGTTGCAAACCAACGGGTTAACAGCCCTCCAAAATGACTATGAGCTGAAAACACTGCCTCAGGAGCTGCAGAAAGACAAGGAGGCTCAGTCACTTGCCAGCTCAGTGCAAGGGTGCCTCATTCAGAAGTGCCTTTTCAGAGATGGGAAGGGAGGCGTCTTTGTTTGCTCCCAGGGACAAGCCAGAGTGGAGGGGAGCATCTTCAGGAACCTGACCTATGCAATGCGATGCATACAAAACAGTAAGGTGCTGTAAACGATGGGGAATGATCTCTTGTGCCATGGTTCAATCTGTGGTAGTGCTCAGTTGTGTTTTTCTTTTTCAGGCTGGTGTCCCAACAGCTTTGTGGTTGAACCCATACATAACTGTGAACATTTAATATCTCCTTGACCGCACTTAAAAAAAGGAGTCAACAGGTAGCCAGAAGCTAATGATTTTGGTTTTTTAAAAGTTGGATTCCGCAACCTTTAAAAATGATGCAAATAAGGCCCCTTCTACACTCCCCTATATCCCAGGATCTGATTCCAGATTACCTTCCTATCCCAGATTATGTGGCAGTGGAGACTCATATAATCCAGTTTAAAGCAGACAATCTGGGATCAGATCCTGGGATTTAGGGCAGTGTAGAAGGGGCCTAAGGTGCATGCATAATTTCTCTGATTTCCCTTGTGAAACTCATTGAAACCCCATCCATCTGACCATTGCAAGTCTTACCCAACAGCAAATCATAGATGCTTTTGATACATATTTTGCTAAACCAGTGGTTCTTAAACTGTGGGCTGCGGACCACCAGTGGACTGTGAGGATAAAAATCTGGTCCGCAAGCCTCCTTCCTCTTTATTTTATTTTATTTTATTTTATTTCCACTCCTTTCGTACTGCCTGCCACCCTTTCCCTGTCGCTGACCAGCCTCGACCCCTTGGATAGACCCACGTTGGCTCTTGGTTATGAAATATGGTTTTCTGTGGGTTAGCAGATGGCGGCTACTGGATGCCATATGTTTTGTATCAGAAACTAGAGCTGATGTGGTCTATCCAATGCAGTTTTCTGATTCAGCACACCAAATAACCAAACCCAATCTAAAGTTGACCAAAAATTGATTCGTAACCCCTTTGGTACTAATGTTGGAGAGTTGTTGTTGTTTTTTTTTGTTGTGTCAGGAGCGACTTGAGAAACTGCAAGTCACTTCTGGTGTGAGATAATTGGCCGTCTGCAAGGATGTTGCCCAGGGGACGCCTGAATGTTTTGATGGTCCTTGTGGGAGGCTTCTCTCATGTCCCTTCAATGGGGAACTGGAGCTGATAGAGGGAGCTCATCCACACTCTCCCTGGATTTGAACCTGTAACCTGTTGGTCTTCAGTCCTGCTGGCACAGTGTTTTAACCCACTGCGCCACCGGGGGCTCCAGTGTTGGAGAGTGATCCCTGGTCAAAGTGATCCCTGGTCAAAAAAAGGTTAGGAACCACTGTACTAAACAAATATATAAATGAGCACTGGACACTTGCTTTTTTTAAAACGAAAAGAAATGTGAGAACCGAGATTTCTAGGAAGTTGAATCTTGCAACTTGTTCATCCTTCCCGACAATGAAAGCACACACCCCACTGGTATGTATTATTGTCTGTATCAAAACCAGGAAGCTTCTTAACCCTTGAAAGGGCTGCATTTTGTCTGATGAGTCCAAGGCCTGAATTTCATTCATACAGCCTTCCTTTATGTGCAGGATGCTTTCTCTTTTTGGAGTGTAGTGCAAGTAATATGTTACCATATTGGGATTGAAAGATGACCAGTTATTTCAATCCCTTACTGTTTGGCATTAGGCTATTGACCATTCTTTCATCAGCAAACAATGCAACTTCTCTGGACCCTTCTACACTGCCATATATTCCAGATTAACAAATCAGATAATCCACATTATTTACTGTGAACAGGATTATATGAGTCTACACTGCCACATAATCCAGTTCAAAGCAGATAATCTGGATTTTATATAGCAGTGTATAAGGGGCCTCTAGCTCAAACGGGGTGGTGAGAATCATGCCTAAGAGGCAAAGCTAGGCTGTGGCAAGCTTCCTTGGGCTGACATTTCCACTGCAAAGAAATCAAAGATCTAGCCAAGAGAATTTTGGAAGTGTTTGGGGAGGATATGAAAGCAGTAGTGTAAGATTTATGCTTTCTGTGACAATTTATGGCTAGGTCATAAAGCAGTGGTTCTCAACCTGTGGGTCCCCAGATGTTTTGACCTTCAACTCCCAGAAATCCTAACAGCTGGTAAACTGGCTGCGATTTCTGGGTGTAGTAGGCCAAAACACCTGGGGACCCACAGGTTGAGAACCACCGTCTTAAAGACTGTGCACCTTTTTTGCCATTTGGTGCATCTATATTGTAAAATTAATGCAAATTGACAACATTTTCATTATCATGGCTCAATGCTATGGAATTCTGGGAATTGTAGTTCGGTGAGGCACCACCACTGTTGGCAGATACAATTAAAGATTGTAAAACTACAACTCCCATGCTTCCATAGCACTGAGCCATGGCAGTTAAAGTGTTGTAGATGCATCTTTAGTGACCAGCAGGGTGTTGAGATAAAATCGTTTTATGACCACAATTTGCAACTCAGAAAAGAAGCCTTGATATGTGAGGTTGCACAATTTCCAGGAGCTGATAATGGGGAAGATTTCTCCAAATTGTCTCGTGAACCAAGCAGTGCTTCATTTTAAAAACATTTCTTGGCCAAAAGGGCAGAAATTAAATGCAGAGATTGGGCATTCTTTAATCCACGGTTCTTGTGCTTGGAGCAAATTTTGCTTCCAAGCGAAGCATTAAGTGGGAGTTTGTGTGCCACTTGTTGCGTCATCCTTGTTCCCAGGTGAAAGGCTTTGTGATTACATCTTCATTTTTCTAAGGAGCCTTAGCCTTGCCTTTCCAAGTCAATAATTTGCTGCTCTCTCGCTTCAAAGGGAGGAGGAAAGGGTGTCAGGAGAGAGAATATCTCGAGGCTTTTAAATAGATGCTTCAGGCTGAAATGGAGGTTTTGTTTACATGAGTGTATACTTTAGCAATTGGATTCTTATTTGTTTTGTTCCGGTTTGCTGCATCCACCAGACTTGCAAGAGGGCAGACGTGTGAGAAATGGCGATCCCTGTTTCATTAATTAAGAATTTCTGAAGTGTGGGATAGGTGAGCCTTACTCCCAAGTGAGAACGTAAGGCCAAGGCAAAAGTGAATGGCTAAACACAAAATGGAACAGGATTCTTGCACGTATAGTAGCTGTGTTCAGAGCCAATGACTGCTTTTGGTGGGAGGATTCGCTATCTGTTTTCAGAAAGGAAGCGAAGGACAGATGGAGAGATCTTTAGCCTTCTCTGCCAAAGGGGTTCCTACGACCATCAGAAATATGTGTTTTCTAATGGTCTTTGATGATTCCTCTGAAACCCTCAGAGGTCCCAACCCCCAGGTTGAGAAACGCTGATCTAGTCCAACCCCTTGTCATACAGGAAATGCATAATCAAAGCACTCCTGACAGATGACCATACAAGGAAGCAGTCTCCAAGGAATCAGCTTCCACCACACTCCGAGACAGAGAGTTCCACCATTGAACAGCTCTTACGGACAAGCAGTTCTTCCTAATGTCCAGGTGGAATCACCTTCCTGTAATTGCTCAGGGTCCTAGTCTCCAGGGCAGCAGAAAACATGTTGATCACCTACCTATGATATTATTTATGATCGACCTGTTCTGTAATTTAATGGCCAGCAGACTTCTCTACTTGTTTATGATTACCTTGATTTGTCTGCAAGGGATTTTTCAGCTCTCCATTTTTAGGGGATAGTTTCTTCTCATTGGCTGAGGCTCCCCAGTCATTGCATACATGACTTTATTCTCAGGCTGTGGCTGCATAGACTTAGCAAACCAGCTTCTGTAAGCTGCCAAGGCTGATCCCTCGTAATCAAAGTTAAGATAGCTGTAAACACCTGTCAGCCTATTACTACCAGATAAAACTGTTTTCCTCTCTGTTAATACACTGGATTGCCAGGCTTAGTATTCAGATCAGAGCTTGACCACCGGGCCAGGCCAGTGGTGAGTGACTAATAGGGAAAGAAAGTCCGCCATCTTCCTCCCTTCCTCCCTGCATTTTAATTAACAGATTGGGGGTTGAGCTACCTTTTCAAATGAGCAAATACTGGAGTTGTAATTTAATTATCGTCTTGGATATGCAGGGCTCGCTAAGGCGAGGATATTGCAATTTGTAGATTTGTTTCTTTACGCTTGTCAGACATGGCTTTAAAGGTTTATTTAACTGGGAAAGAATTATATGCATGAATATTTAAGCCACTTATTTGCTCAAATAAAACAATTCCAGGATTAAAAGTGTCATCTTGGTTGAGGTCCCCCCCCCCCCCCCCCAATTTCACTGGCCTGTGTAGATTACATTTTAGGCAGTTGGTGTTTGCTTTTGCTGTCCTTTTGCTCTGTAAACTAATAATGTCTGACCTCTTTGTGATGCAAGAAATCAATTAATGAGAGTCTGCTGAGAGCAGAAACCATCAGCCTACAGGGGAGTCTGTCTGCTGCTTATTTTCTTAGTGGGCATCCTAGTGGGGAGAATTTTGTCATCTGAAAAGTAACTTTTCCAAGATCCACTAGCTGTGGGTAGGACTTCTCTCTCATCAACATGTCTATAGTTCTTTTTAGACATCTCTGAGGGACTTTCCATACAGCCATATTACCCAGAATATCAAGGCAGAACAACCCACAATATCTGCTTTGGACTGGAATATCGGAGTCCACACTGCCATATATCCAGTTCAAAGCAGATAATGTGGAATTTTATTCAGCTGTGTGGAAGGAGCCTGAGCTAGCCATCATCTGCCACCAATTTCTACAAGTTACCTACAGAGCAAATCTGGAAAATCAAAGGGTACAACGCCACATCTACTCTGCCTACTTAAGTCAGTGTAGATGAGGATGAGTGGCCAAATGTCACATGAGGCTGATCTCAGGTACTTCAATGCAGCCCTGCCCCACATTACTCAGAGTTGGAGGAATATCTGAATCCTTCTCTAGAATTTCAGATTCCTCTCAACTTAGGACGACTTGGACCAAATAAAACTGGCCACAACCATCCCTACTGCCATTCTGTGTTTCTCAGGCTCATGTCCCTGTCCCTTTCTGCTCCTTGCACCCCCTGTCACAACACAAGGTCTGTCTGACCTCTGTTGCTTGTAGTTACATTGACCAGGACACAAGGTCTCTGTTGCTTGTAGTCACATTGGCCTGGGCAATTGGGAGCAGTGGGAAATGAAGGAGGAAAGAATGGGGTTTTCCCTCCTCTCCCTATCCCCTTCCCCCAGCAGCCCTGTCATCTCAGTAAGCAATCGAAAATAGATAGGATTTGTGTTGTGGCAAATTCCTTGCAGATAAAACAATTAGCAATTCCAACGACCCTAAACCTCTGAGGATTAGGTGAGCCAAAACGTCAGGAGAGAATGCTTCTGCAACATGGCCAGACAGCCGGGAAAACTCACAGCAACCCAATCAGCAATTGCCTATCTGCTTCTGTATGAGAGAGTGTGTGCCAGTTGCTGGCAAATATTAGTGGGACCAGGTAATTGAACTCATGCCTTGCTTGGTGGCTTCTCAAATGAATGTCCACCAGGATCGTGGCTTGAGCGAGATCTTTAGTGTCATCCAACTCAGCTCTTCTTACTTTTTTATGTCCATAGACTTTTAAACTTCTCTTTAGTTTAATCTTACAAAGGAATGAGGCAATATCTTTTTAATTCTCATTATTTTTCATTTCCCCCCATTTTTCATACACTGATAATGGTGCTTGTGATGAGAAGCAGCCGTAGACATGCGTTCCCAATTGTGTTGGAAGCCTAGTCTCCCTGTAACCCTGAGTGTAACCTTGTAAAAAAGACAAGCAGTACTATCTTCACATATCAGGGATGAGCTTGAGATAATGAGATAACTCTGACTGGGATAAAAGTGGCAGAAACAAGATTTGGAACAGGAACGTCCGGTACTGTAGTTCAGACTCCCCGCTATTATACTGCACTTCCATCAATCTGATGTTAGCCTTAGTTCTCAGAATTTGTGCAGAGATAGGACAGCCATCTGCCAGGTATGATGTTGTAGTTGACAAGATAACCTTCAATGTTCACAACAACCCTGTGGTAGGTAAAGGTAAAAGTTTTCCCGGGGGCGGCTCAAGCCATTACGCAAAGTAAGCATTTGCAGTATAGTTGATTTTGCCCAGGGGCGCTCTTGGGGCGCTCTTGGGGGAAAATAGACCTTGACATATGCTACTGAGATGTATAGTTTACCTACAATCAAAGAGCATTCTGAACTCCACCAATGATGGAATTGAACCAAATATGGCACACAGAACTCCCACGACGAACAGAAAATATGTATCAGTGATTGGTTGGGGGGGGGGGGGGGGGGGGGGGGGGGGGGTGCCAAAATACTGTTTGCTTACCATTGAAAATTACCTAGGGCCACCTCTGGGTTTTCCCCTGACATTAAGTCCAGTTGCTTTCAACTCTGAGGGCTGGTGCTCATCTCCATTTCTAAGCCAAAGAGCTGGCATTGTCCATTGAGACCTCCTAGGTCATGGGGCCAGCATGACTACACGGAGCACTGTTACCTTCCCATTGGAGCGGTACCTATTGATCTACTCACGTTTGCATGTTTTTGAGCTGCTAGGTTAGCAGTCGCTGGGGCTAACAGCGGGAGCTCACGCCGCTCCTCGGATCCGAACCTCCGACCTTTTGGTCAGCAAGTTCAGCAGCTCAGCACTTTGACCCACTGCGCCACCGGGGGCTCCATAACCCCTGTGGTAGTATGCTTATAAAGACTTTCCCAGATAATAATAATATAATAATAACTTTTATTTTTACACCCTGCTAATCATCTCCCCTAGGGGTCTCGGGGTGGCTTGCAAGGGACCCACCCAAGATTACAATTAAAACACACATGTAAAACTCTTTAACCTATTAAAACATCAGATAAAACAAATAACAACACAATTGAAAGCAATATAAAAGCAATACAGCTGAAAGAAAGATAGCTGAGGTACAGATTACATTTTTACAGGATCTTTTTGTATCAATCCAGTTGGATAACATTCTTGCTCTCTTCACCTCCCCTTTAGATCATAATGCTGAAGAATGACATTCATCATTGCAAGACCTCAGGGATATTTCTGCGCCTTGGTGCAGGGGGCTTGATTGCAGAAAATAACATTCATTCCAACTGCGAAGCTGGTGTGGACATCCGGAAAGGAGCCAACCCTCTGATCCTGGTATTGAATCTCACCAATCTAGACTGGGTGTAATTCAATGTCAACACGGCAAATATTCCATTTCTGGAGTGTGATTGTTACTGGGTGTAGATATTTTTGACCAAGGAGAGGGAGATGGGAGGGGATGCCTACATCCACTGCTTCTTCAAGAGTTCCTTCTCAAGTGCAGTGGCAACCACTGAAATCGATGCTGGGAAAAAACAAAATGGTAATATGGGAGCTTAGGTTGGAGAGAGATAAGAAACAGCGTGGATGGACTAACTCAGCTGTTTTCCTCATTCATATGCCACCACTGTGTTGTTATCCTAAAGTTGAGACAGGTGCAGGTTAGATGTATAAGTTGATAGCTACAATAGGCCTAAATGTGCTGGCTTTGTTCCAAATTGATCTGTCTTTTCTATCTGGGAGAGGCCATGGGTGTGTTATCACTTGTGAATTGCAGTTTTTTTAAAAAGCTTCTCTGAGCTTTCACAGAATCATAGAATCAAAGAGTTGGAAGAGACCTCATGGGCCATCCAGTCCAACCCCTTGCCAAGAAGCAGGAATATTGCATTCAAATCACCCCTGAGAGATGGCCACCCAGCCTCTGTTTAAAAGCTTCCAAAGAAGGAGCCTCCACCACACTCCAGAGAGTTCCACTGCTGAACGGCTCTCACAGTCAGGAAGTGCTTCCTAATGTTCAGATGGAATCTCCTTTCTTGTAGTTTGAAGCCACCAAACTACTTTCTTGTAGTTTGACTTGGTTGTGTAACTTGGCTGCTTGTGTGCTATGGCCTTCGACAGTAACTTGAGTGGCAAAAATTAGCAGGTGAAGCTTTTCAAAGCGCAGAGTAAAACATTATTACTTGCTACACAAATCTGTAGCAAAGGTGCCACTGCAAAGCTGGCATGCCTGGTGGAAATGTTACTGATCTAACAAGGCTTCCGTCTTCTCCTTTACGTCTGCCCTAGATTTGGAAATTGCAGGATCCGATTATCTGTTTTTCTGATGAATTGATAGATGAAAATAGGCAAGGCGTGATGTAAATCATGCAGAAATTGAGGGAGAAGTAGCAGTGGGGGTGGTCAGAATGGAAATGCCAGGTTTTCTCCATGGAGACTCAAAACTGAATGTTCCAGGCGTAGATAAACTGTTTTTGTTTTTAAGAGCCTGGGCGCTTTGCTTCGTTTACTTGCTGACCTTCCTGCTATTGTTCCAAGTCCTTCACTTCATATGTTGGTTCTCTCCCTCCTTCCCTCTCTCCTTTTATTCGTTGTGCTGGGGCCCAAATAAAACACCAGTGTAATCGGATCCACAGTGGCCTTCGCTCCGGCATCGTTGTCCTTGGCAACGGAAAAGGCGTCATCCGTAGCAATCAAATATATGGAAATAAGGAGGCTGGCATTTACATTCTGTATAACGGCAACCCTCTGGTAAGGTAGGTGGTGAAGCTGGAGCCTTTCTTGCCATGTACAGTTCTCATTGCAGATGGGAAACGTGGGCACAAATGCGCACATCGGCTTATAAGAATAATAATACAAGTGTTTTGAAAGAGAGGAGGAAGATTTTTTGGTCTATCTTTACGCTGGTACTAGGTGTTGGGGAAATAGTTTTCACATGCCCTCGAAAACTTTGAGATCCTCTAGAACAGTGTTTCTCAACTTGGGGGTCGGGACCCCTGGGGGGGTCACAAGGGGTGTCAGAGACTATCAAAAACACAGTATTTTCTGGTCATGGGGGTTCTGTGTGGGAAGTTTGGCTCAATACTCTCGTTGGTGGGGTTCAGAATGCTATTTGATTGTAGGTGAACTATAAATCTCAGCAACTTCAACTCCCAAATTCCAAGATCTATTTCCCCAAAACTCCACCAGTGTTCACATTTGAGCACACTGAGTATTCGTGCCAAGTTTGGACCAGATCCATCATTGTTTGAGTCCACAGTGCTCTCTGGATGCAACACCAGCACTCCAAGTGGCCAACTACTGGTCAAAGGATATTTAATCAACTACCAAGCTTGCAAACTCTGTGTCTTTTGTATGTTTGTTTGTTTGTTCTGTCAAAAATGTAATACAACTGTTCGGTTGCCTGACAGGATAAATAAATAAATAAACAAATAAACAAACAACCAAATAAATAAATCTGGATGTAGGTGAACTACAACTCCCAAACTCAAGGTTAGTGCCCTTCCAGCATTTTCTGTTGGTCATGGGAGTTCTGTGTGCTAAGTTTGTTCAATTCCATTGTTGCTGGAGTTCAGAATGCTCTTTGATTATAGGTGAATTATAAATCCCAGCAACCACAACTCCCAAATGACGAAATCAATCCCACCTCCATAACCCCACCAGTATTCAAATTTGGGCATATCAGGTATTTGTGCCAAATTTGATCCAGTGAACGAAAATACATCCTGCAAGAAAAAAAGGAATGGAAGCCAGTGGGCACAAATATTTTGCCATTCCCTGACATAATAGGAAAAAAAATTGTTTGTCCATCAAATTAGTTAGCTTGAGAATTATAGTTCCATTTCATGGAAGGCAACAGTCAGGCTCACCAGGGTTTGGCCTTGAATATAGATTGTAGGTAATTTCCCTGCAGGTAATTTCAGATGCCTCAAATTGCCCATCATCCCAGGGCGCTTCCAGACAGTGTCAAAACTCGCACCAAAGTGGGTTTAAATAACCTGCTTCAGCTCAGGTTTCTGTCTACATCTACCCACCCACACCCGGGCTTTCCTAGACCACAGTGCACCAGAAAACTAGTGAAACAGGCATGCAGACTCAAGAGAGAAGTCTATTATAAATAGGTACCGACTGCCTCAGAATAATTAGCATAGCAATAATATCTTCTTTGGCATAACAAGTCTCCTAGATAATCAGAGCAACGCCACTGGTTTTGTTTTAAGAGTGACAAAATGATCTTGATTATAATGGGTGCTGTATTGGGACTGGCTGTTGACACCATGCCTAGGAACCAAACTGAAATCTCTACACTGAGCTGTTTTGTTCTTTGACACGTATTTCCATAGACTTAATAATTGCATCATAATCATCCCCCTTGAGACAGCCGGTTATTTAGAAATTGCTACAAAGCTGACAGGTCTGCTTCCCATCTATTTCAGAAGAGAGTACAATCTTGACCGTACCAATTTGGAGATTAGTAAAATCTGACTCATCCTTCTCAATTGTGCTATTATGCTAGAATGAGATGCTCTCAGATACTAAAGCATGCTTGTTGTTGTTCCTCCCCCTCTGCCTTTGAACAACTTGTGATTATATTCATTTGAGCAGGATCTTTGTCATGATAAAAACTTGTGAATTAGGTCCCCTCTACACTGCCATATAAAATCCAAATTATCTGCTTTGAACTGGATTTTATGGCAGTGTGGACATTTTATTTGTGATATTTATAGCCCGCCTTTCTCAGCTATACGGCGACTCGAGGCGGGTTACAGATTGGCAGTTCCAAGCATGTAGAGTATCTGATTTGATAATCTGGATTATATGGCAGTGTAGAAGGGGCCTTAAAGACATGGGTATGGAGGAGAGAGAGAGTTTTGTAAAGCTCTGTTCCTTGATAATCCATTTTGAGCAAACCTTTAATACAGTTAATACAGTTTTCTCTTGGTTTTTTTGGGGTTTTTTTGTTTTTTGTTCCAGTGGAAACCACATCTTCCAGGGTTTGGCTGCTGGCATAGCTGTGAATGAAAACGGACGAGGCCAAATAACAGGTATGAAAACAAAAAGGGTGTTTTATGTCTGACTCGCTGGGCTCTAATGTCATTGCTCACTCGGTTTAGGGGAACTGAATGTTTATCCATGTTAACTTGCTGTGTTTTGATCCCACACTCTATAAAATAACCTGCTACTAAGGAGGCTGTTCAGGTCCTGAACTGGTGCTTGGACGCTGTAACGGACTGGATGAGGGCGAACACATTGAAACTAAATCCAGACAAGACAGAGGTGCTCCTGTTCAGTCGCAAGGCCGAACAGGGCATAGGGTTACAGCCTGTGTTGGATGGGGTTACACTCCCCTTGAAGATACAGGTCCACAGCTTGGGTGTGATCTTGGACTCATTGGTGAGCCTGGAACCCCAGGTTTCGGCGGTGACCAGGGGAGCATTTGCACAGTTAAAGCTTGTGCGCCAGCTGTACTTGTACCTTGGGAAGTCTGTCTTGGCCACAGGAGTCCACGCTTTTGTTACATCCCATATAGACTACTGCAACGCTCTCTATGTGGGGTTGCCTTTGAAGACTGTCTGGAAGCTTCAATTGGTCCAACGGATGGCAGCCAGATTGCTAGCAGGATTGGCACTCAGGGAGCATACAACTCTTCTGTTGCACCAGCTCCACTGGCTGCCGGTCTGCTACTGGGCACAATTCAAAGTGCTGGCTTTAGCCTATAAAGCCCTAAATAGTTCTGGCCCAACTTACTTGTCTGAACACATCTCTCCTTATGAACCTTCCAGGACTTTAAGATCATCTGGAGAGGCCCTGCTTTCGGTCCCACCTTTGTCACAAGCACAGCTGATGGGGACAAGAGACAGGGCCTTCTCAGTGGTGGCCCCGGCTATGGAACACCCTCCCTAAGGACATCAGATCAGCCCCCTCCCTTTTAACATTTTGGGAGAGAGCTAAAACTTGGCTTTTTGAGCAGGCATTTGCAAATACACTGTAACAGACATAGGAAAATGGAATGGTTTGATGATGTGGTTGAACAATGTTTTTACTGAGGAGACCCTAATGATACATGTTTTTTATTGATTTTATTGATTCTCTTATGGTTTTATTATTCGTTTGTTTTTTTATATTGAAATTGTATTATATTGAAATTGGTACCAACTGTAAACCGTCCCGAGTCACCTGCAGGCTGAGAGGGACAGTATATAAATGCAGTAAATAAATAAATAAATAATAGAGTCTCGCTTATCTGATATAAACGGGCCGGCAGAATGTCAGATAAACGAGAATGTTGGATAATACGGAGTCTCCTACTGTTACCCATCCGACGAGGCGCAAGACACCTAGAATACTAACAGCAAAGACTCAAATGGTTAAGGCAAGGCAGTACCTTGAGGCTAGGGCGGCCTAGCAGGAAGTGCCCGGATGTGGAAGAGGAGTGTGGAGATCACAGAGGGAAGGAGGGAGGACGCTTCTGCTTCCGGTCCTGCTTCTTTTCCCCCTTTCCTCCCTCCTCGTCTTGCCTTTTTCACTTATTGGGAATGGAGAGGGAGTTGGGGAGCACTCCTTTAATTGAAGGGGAAATGCTGGAGGAAAAGGAGAGCGTCGGATAAGAACGTCAGATAAGATGGAATGTCGGATTAGCAAAGGTCGGATAAGTGAGACTCTACTGTAAAACATTTTTCTATTTTTTCCTCCTGGACTCTCACATTTCACACAATAAGGTGTGAAGACCCGTGTATCCCACTCTTATAGGCTAAGCTACTGCTGTCCCTACAAATGTCATGTGTCTAAAATTAACCACCCAGTTCACAGTTTTGTAGTTCCCATGTATATATTGCGAAAACAGAAGTTCAAGATGTAGTTAAATATTTCTTGGTGTACAGATCATTATGGCAACCGAATTTCAAGGCTGAGTTGTTCTTGTTAATTATTTAACTCATCTAAATCCTAATTGGCTCTTAGATGTCTCACTGACTCTTTCACTATCTTCTCATAGTCCTAGCTGAACCTTACTAACTTGCTTTCTCTCAAAAGTCCTATCTTTCACTGTTTCATCTCTCACTCCACTCTTCATTGTCTCTTCTCAAACTAACTCATATTTTTAACTACGTTTTCTCCTCTGTTGCTGACTGTTTTCTAACAGTCCCATTCAGACTCACCAGTCAGCTGTAGTAGTCCATGGTTTCACACTTTCCTGAAAGACCAACGCCAGCCAGACTGCATATTCCTTACCTGAAATACTTGAGATCAGAAGTGTTCCATATTTCAGATTTTTTTTATGGGATATCTTAGCGAATGGGACTCAAATCTAAACACAAAATTCATTTATGTTTCATATGCACCTTATATACTTATCTTGAAAATCTTTTAACACATAATATTTGAAATAATTGTGTGAACTAAGATATCATAAAGCAAAAGTTTCACCTTCTCAGCTACCTATTTTGGAAAATGGAAATCTCCATAACCTTTTTGGAGATTTTATGATCTTTGGAAAGGCATGACCTTGTTAGAAGTCATAACCCTTTTGAAAATGATACCAAAACGTTTTGGGAAAGTGGCATTCATGCAAGGCAGTCAGGTTTCTCAGTTGTTAAACTGATGTACCTAGATATGTCTTTGAATGTTTAGGGACAATGATGTGCCAATGCACAAAAAACATATATAGCAGAGCTTCAGAAATGTTGCTTTTAGTTACCAACTCTCCCTTAAAACCTCTTGGTTTAAATCATGCTCTCAAGAGACAAAATAAGCAGACTTCTTTAAAAGTAACATAGTTGGTTTACTCACACATTTAATGTATTCAGCATACAGGTACTTTGCATATCAATCCAGTTACAAGTAGATTTGAAGTAGTTTCTCTGTGTATGTAACATAGGACATAATTTCTTATAATAAACTGTCCATAATCTAAAGCATCTCTCTGTTCTGAGAGTCTAATAGAGAGTCTCGTTTTGTCTGAAAGTCCAGTGGAGTCTCTAAGCATACTGTTCCTACTGAAGTCTAAAGCATACATTTCCTACTGAAGTCTCTGAACATACAGTTCCTATTGAAGTCTCTAAGCATACTGTTTCTAAAATGGAGTCTGAGCTCTGAATGAGCCCAGATCTGATCACATGATCTGCAGACCCTCCCATAACAAAAGAGTTAGGGAAAACTGCAAACCAATACACACATATATACTGTATCTATTGGAGTATAAGCCTAGTTCTTCAGTCGTTTTTTATTATTTATTTATTTATTTATTTAGAGCTTTTATAACCCGGTATTCTCGACTTCCGAAGAGGGACTCAGGCCGGCTAACAGCAGAAAATTCAACACAAATATAGTAAACATAATAGCATCATAATACATCAATACAAAATACATTAAAATACAGATCATACAATATCATACAATTACAAAAGCCAGGTCGTCAGAATAAAATCACAATTCATCACCATCCGCCGGTGTGGTCAGCCGGTATTGACTCGATCATCATTCTGCAAATGCTATATTCCAAAGCCAGGTTTTTACCAGATTTCTGAAAGTCAGGAGGGAAGGGGCAGATCTAATCTCCAATTTTAGGCTGGAAAAGCCCCCCTTGGCTTATACTCGAGTCAAGGTTATTTATTATTTTACTCTGTTGTTGTTGTTGTTCTTGTTACATTTATTATTTTACTCTATTCATTATTATTATATTTATTATTTTACTCTATTCATTATTATTACATTTATTATTTTGCTCTTTTATTACAGCATTTATTATTTCACTCTATTATTGGAAAGATACATAAACACATTTACACTGAAGAAGGCTAGAATAATAGTTTAATCAGAGTTGGTCAATCTTAAATTACAGTTTTATGTAAATATTCAAAAACATTTAACCTACTGATATCTCTATTAATGTATTTAATTGGTACCAATTTTTATTTTGAAATTTACCAGTAGCTGCTGCATTTCCCACCCTCGGCTTATACTCAAGTCAATCCGTTTCCCCAGTTTTTGTGGTAAAATTAGGCACCTCGGCTTGTGTTCGGGTCGGCCTATACTCAAGTATATGGTAATACAGTAAGCAATTCTAATTATATACATAGCAAACTACTAGTGGAGGCTTGAGAAGGTTGCTATTTCCAACAACCCATGTCAACAGTCTTTGATTTTGGAGTATTTTGGATTTAGGATAAAGTATGCTCAACCTGTACCATAGTTTAGGTAACATTTTGCATATTGTGCATCCTGCTCTGTTTCTGAACAGTATCATCCATGAGCATTCTTAAGTTTATTTCTCTTTTTGACACTGCCACTCTTGTTGTGGCATCCGGTTATAACATGCAGGAGATCTACCTGTCCATTGATTCGCATTTAGCAGAACACATGGGGATCTTGCTATTTACATGTTTTTAAGCAGGGGCACAGGCGTGTCCCCAAGGAAGTGGTTACAGACATACCAACACAGAAAATGGCTTCACCGATATGAAAAATGTCAGTTTCATATGCCTGTAATAGCTTAATTTGTAATGCCTTTTGAACTGTTTCAATGAAGTCCTTCCATTAAACTTCTTTTCTGGCCTGGCTGTAGAAAACGTCATCCGAGAGAACCAGTGGGGAGGTGCTGACATCCGCCGCGGAGGTGATCCAGTCCTCAGAAGCAATCTAATTTGCTGCGGCTATTCAGATGGAGTGGTGGTTGGAGAACGTGGGAAAGGACTCATTGATGGAAACACAATTTATGGTAAATATCTGCTGACAAGATGTAACTCTCCCTCCTCCCCCGCCTCCCAGGGTTACATCTACACGGCAGAATTAAAAGAGTTTGATACCGTTCTCACTTACATGGCTCAGTGTTATGGCATCCTGAGAGTTGTGGTTTTACAGGGTATTCAACCTTCTTTGTCAAACAGTGCTGCCATCTCATCAGACTAAAATCCCCATGATTCCACAGCATTGAGCTGCGGCAGATAAGTGGTGTCAAACTGCATTAATTTTACAGTGTATATGCACCCTGTGTCTTCATGTGGTGTGGTGTATGTTGCTTCTGCAGTGCAGTTTCAACGTGGATGTCTCTAGAATTCCTTTTTAAAAGAAACAAGCACTCTTTTTTCAATACTGTGTATAGGCAATCCCCAAGTTACAATCATATGACTAACAAATGACTCATAGTTAAGAATGGAGGTGAAACAACAGGCAACAGGAAGTGAGAGAAATCTATCTCTCGGAAGGGAAATTCACTCCTGGACGAGTTACCACGGGGAAAAAGTGTCTCCACTGAGGCTTCATCATCAGACCTTGTTTCCATTTTTTTCAAAATCTAATTATCACAGGGACAGAAAGTGGGGTGAAATTTTCTGAACAGGGGCACAGACAGCACAACAAACACCACAGGGGAATCTGTCCTCAGTAGTAGAACCAGATTGTGAACGATGTTTCCCTTCTGAAAATTCATGGCCCAGAAAATATTTATTTATTTATTTACTAGCCGTCCCCTCCCACGTGTTGCTGTGGCCCAGTCTGTATATATGTGTTTTGTGTGTGTATATATATGTGTTTAAATATTTGTGTATCTGTGTATATATATATATATATATATGTTTGCGTGTATATATATATATGTGTGTGCTTGTCTATATGCATATTTGTGTTTCTATATATGTGTGCATGTATGTGTGCATGTGTATATTTGTGTGTGCATGTGCATATGTATATATGTGTGTATGTAGATGTATGCGTGTGTATATTTGTGTGTGCTTGGGTATATATATATATATATACATTTGTATGTATGTGTGCATGTGTATATGTACATGAGTGTGTGTGTATGTGTGTATATATATTTGTGTGTGTATATATATGTATGTGTGTGTGTGTGTATGTGGATGTGTGTGTGTATATATATATATATATATATATATATATATATATATGGTGTATTTTGGGGTTTTTTTAAGTCCGTTCTGCTGGATTTGTTTGTAATTTTAGGGGTGATGAACACTCAATGGTCTGTTAGGGGTGTACTGTCCAAATTTCGTGTCAATTCGTCCAGTGGTTTCTGAGTTGTGTTAATCCCACAAACGAACATTACATTTTTATTTATATAGATTTAATTCCTGCATTTGTAACCCGCCCTTCTCACCCCCGAGGGGGGACTCAGGATGGCCTCACGGCACGCACCATCTGGTGCTGTCACAATTACAAACATTCAACAGTACAATTAAAAATTAAACAATTAATTAAAACAGTTAGTTAAAAACAGTTAATTAAGAACAGTCAACTAAAACAATCTATTAAAACACGCCAATTAAAATCCAAAATATGCTTTGTGGAATCCATAAATTCTTCAGTAACTCGTCTGAGTACACAGTATACTTTCATTTATGTTTTTTTCTGTTCTTGCCTTGTTTGTAGCAGGGAGAGCTTTTTGGGTGTTAAGAATTGTGGGAGTTGAAGTCGAAAACACCTGGAGGGTCGAAGTTTGCCCATGCCTGCTTTAGGGACTCTGGTATCAAAATGTACACTAACCAGGGCTGACTGTGCTTATCTTCCAGAATCAGACAGGATCTGGTGCATTTAGGGTATTTAGACCATAGAACTTAGTTTGGTGCTTATTTATTGCTTCAGAACAAGATTCTTGATCCTAAGTCATGTTTAGCCTGCAGAAGAGAAGGCTGAGAGGAGACCTAATGGCCATGTATAAATATGTGTGGGGAAGTCATAGGGTGGAGGGAGCAGGCTTTTTTTCTGCTGCCCTGGAGACTAGGGTGTGGAACAATGGCTTCAAACTACAGGAAAGAAGATTCCACCTGAACATTAGGAAGAACTTCCTAACGGTGAGATCTGTTCAGCAGTGGAACTCTCTGCGATGGAGTGTGGTGGGGCCTCCTTCTTTGGAAGCTTTTAAACAGAGGGTGGATGGTCATCTGTCAGGGGTGCTTTGAATGCGATTTTCCTGCTTCTTGGCAGAATGGGGTTGGACTGGATGGCTCACAAGGCCTCTTCTATGATTCTAAGTCCCTTAAGTTTCATGTAAGGATCAGAAGACTGATCAGTTTGCATGATTTTCTTCTTTGGCCACAGGCAACAAGGGCTGTGGTGTCTGGGTGATGTCCTCCAGCCTCCCTCACATCACAAACAACCAAATAGGGCACAACAGCATCTACGGGATTGCAGTGTTTTGCCACAAGGATGATGCCAACGATTACCTTGCCAACCAAGGGGGAAATGAGAATTTCAATGATGAGGGAGAAGCAGCCAACTGGGAGAACGACCTTGACAGCGAAGATGAACGCCTGACTTCCCGGAGGCCCATCAGTGTGGCTCTTGTGGAGTCGAACAACATCAACCACAATGGAGGTGAGTGGGCAAAAGTGTGTCGTCTCGTCTGTAGCAAGGGAGGCTGCAAAGAAGCTGAGGGAGGGATCATTATGTGAAGTTACTACAGAAAACATTTTTTACGTTGCAGAATTACAATATCATGATTCTACTTAAACCACTATAGCTTCATCCTGTGGAATCCTGGGATTTGTAGTTTAGGGAAGGTCATTTAGAATTCCCTGCCAGAGAGTTCTAAAAAAGGTAAAAGTTTCTCCTTGACATTAAGTCTAATCGTGTCCGACTCAGGGGGGTGGTGCTCATCTCCATTTCTAAGCTGAAGAGCCGGCGTTGTCCATAGACATCTCCAAGGTCATGTGGCCAGCATGATTGCATGGAGCACTCTTACCTTCCCACCAAAGTACCTATTGATCTACCCACATTTGCATGTTTTCAAATTGCTAAGTTGGCAGAAGCTGGGGCTAACAGCAGGAGCTCACCTCACTCCCTTTCGGTTAGCAGGTTCAGCAGATCAGCCATTTAACCTGCTGTGCCACCAAAGCTACCTCCCAAAACTGCAAAACCCATAATTCCATAAGGCATTGCCATGGGAGCTAAAGTGGAACCACAGCAGTCCAGTGATACTTAATTCTTGCTCCTTCACAAGTTTTGAATGTCAGCTCCCAGAACTCCTGAGAATTGATCATACCGGCTGGGACTGCTGGGAGATGGAGTCCAAAACAACAGGAGAATCAAAGGTTGAGAAGGGCTATTGCAGCACGAAAACACCTTTGGATGCTGCAATGCAGGGAAATGCATGTAGGGCCTGTCTTATCTTTTCCTAAGATATTTCTCCACATCAGCCACTCAATTGCATGCCAGAAAATAACCATCCTTATTGGTGTCCAATCCAATGCCTCATTTTAACAAAATAGGTAGTGGAATCTCGTAACACAAAATTATTAACTCCAAATTAATTGACTCCAATATAAAAAGTCAAAATATTTTCGATATTCCTCTTGGTAGCCCTTGTGTTCATCTCAAACTTTATTGCTTTCAATTTATTACATTACTAGCTGTCCCCTGCCACGCGTTGCTATGGCCCAGTCTGTGTATATGTGTGTATATATTTGCATATATGTATGTGGTTTTGCGCATGCACTGTAGCATCTTTTTGCTTTTTTGGCTTTTTAAGCCCCTTCTGCTGTGTTTTTCAGTGTTTTTATGAGTGTCTAGCCGTCCCCTGCCACGAGGTGCTCTGACCCAGTCTGTGTATATGTGTTTTGTGTGTGAATGTGTATATATGTGGTTTTGTGCATGCATTGTAATGTATGTTTTATTTTTTTGGCTTATATGTCTCTTCTACTCTGTTTTTCAGAGTTTTTATGAGTGATGGTCACTCATTGGCCTGATAGGTGTATTGTGTCCAAATTTGGTGTCAATTCACCCAGTGGTTTTTGAGTTATGTTAATCCCACAAACAAACATTACATTTTTATTTATATAAACTAGCCGTCCCCCTTACTGTGGCCCACATGGGGGTTCTGTGTGGGAGGTTTGACCCAATTCTATCGTTGGTGGGGTTCAGAATGCTCTCTGATTGTAGGTGAACTATAAATCCCAGCAACTACAACTCCCGAATGTCAAGATTCTATTTTCCCCAAACACCACCAGTGTTCACATTTGGGCGCATTGAGTATTCATGTACAGTTTGGTCCAGATCCACCATTGTTTGAGTCCACAGTGATCTCTGGATGTAGGTGAACTACAACTCCCAAACTCAAGGTCAATGCCCACCAAACCCTTCCAGTATTTTCTGTTGGTTTTGGGAGAACTGTGTGCCAAGTTTGGTTCCATTCCATCGTTGGTAGGGTTCAGAATGCTCTTTGATTGTAGGTGAACTATAAATCCCAGCAACTACAAATCCCAAATGACAAAATCAATTTTTTGAGTGAAGGATATACATTGAGTTGTGTCCAAATTTGGTGTCAATTTCCAGTGTTTTTGAGTTCTGTTAATCCAACAAACGAACATTACATATTTATTTATATAGATTACTTCTAATTCTAGCTGAAACCTTCAAAACGAAGGCAATTTACCAGGGCAAAAAATATCACAGCTGAGTCCAAGATTCCTTTAATTCCAAATGTTAATAAGTAAAATCTAGAAACTAGATGTTGATTAAGGCTGGATCCACATTACCATATAATACAGTTTCAGAATGCAGATTAACTGCATTGAACTGGATTATGTGGCAGTGTAGACTCATATAATCCAGTTCAATGCAATTAATCTGCATTCTGAAATTGCATTATACAGCAGTGCAGATCCAGCCTAAGGGAGAGAAGGTGTTGGATCCAGTATCCATAGAAAGTTGCTTTGCATCTCTTTAGGCAAGCAGACAACGGATCGACATGATGGAATCCCAACTTCCCAAAACAGTTTCTCCGACTCTTCTTTTTCGGTTTCCTTGGCAACTATTGCGTCAAGGAGCACTCTTGAGTAAACCCTTTGATCTTCCCTTGATCTGGAAGATAATTTGCTAACGGAAGTTTGTCTCCAGCTAGTAAAAAAAAAAAAAGTAAATCTATCATCACGTCTTTGATCTGCAGAGTCCCGCAAGGTGAAAACATTAACCTGCCGCCTTTCCTGTCTCTTCAACCAAATTTCAAGCATAAATGGATACCGAGACATTGAAAAAAACATCATGATAACTCTTTCAGAAATGAATTTCCCTTCCAAGGAGTAGATTTCTGTTGTCTCGGGGCCCTTCTACACATGCACTAAAACTTGGAAGAAAATGGTCTCACCTCCGTTCTTAACTATGAGTCATATGCAAATCAGATGTCTGTAACTTGAGGATTGCCTGTAGTGGATTGATTCTAGGGTGTTTTCTGTTCTTTTCACAGCTGCTGGTTTGTATGTGAAGAGCAGTGAGGCCCTGAACGTAATTGGAAATGCCATCCATGCAAACCACGACTGTGGTGTAGCTGTGTTTCAGAGCTCTCAGCTCACGCGGATCGCAAGCAACAGCGTCTCTTGCAACAGCCTCGGTGGTGTCCTTGTAGAGGCCGACTGCAGGGTGGAACTGCGTGGCAATGGCATTTACGACAACAGTAGCCACGGAGTCACCTCCAAGGGTGATGGGCTCATCACGGAGAATGACATCCTCGGGAACCAGGGCTGCGGCCTCAAGCTGTGCCAGTCAGCTGACATGAAGGTATGGGTTTGAAGGAGCAGATTTGCTTGTTGTGGCTAATTGTGTCCTCCAAATTGGGTTACGTACTTGGGGGAATTTTTGTAATTCTCTCATCGCTCTATGAATTTAGCTTGACTTTCCCAAATTCCCCCAGTAGCATCTCATGTCAAGTTCAGGACTTATACCTTTGTCTCTCTTGTGCAGAGTTTCTCACCAAAGTTTCCTGGAATTCTAGGATTTTGAGAGAGGGATTTTATAAGAGGTCATGATTGAAAAAAACTAAACTTTATTGAGTTGTAGATATATAATTTTTACTCAGCAGTTCTGTAGGAGATAAATATTATTTCAAAGGATCCTCCAAGTTGAGAAAGGCTGCTGTAGTGTTGAAGTTCAAGAGATCTAAAGGGTCAGAAGTTGAGATTCAGTGGTCTGGAGCCACATTTCCCAGACTTTGGTGTTCCAGATGTTTTCGATTAGGTCCCAGAATTTCCAGCTGTTGACCAAGCTGGCTTCTGGTAGTTAATGTTAAAGGCAGCTGGGGGACTAAAGACGGAGAGCTTGTCTAGAGTTTCACAGATCTCTGAGATGTGCTTGGATGATTCTTTCTAAAATACTGTTATTTCCTTTTTCATGTATATTATTCTGCAAACCTGTATATCAAAACCATTCATTATGTTGGGATGGCCACTGAGTAGTTGACTATTTGACCAGTGGGTCCTTGAGCTCACTATTTAAAAGGATTTGGCCCTTTGTTCCCTTTTCCAGGTCTCCAAGAATAGAATCCACTCCTTTCGAGGTTATGGGATTGAGATGCTTGACCAGACCAAAGCTTTGGTGCAAGACAATCTGATTTTTCAAGGGAAGTCCAAAAAAAACATTTTACAGCAGGCATCCAGCACTGAAGGCTGCATCCTTCAAAACAACAAACTCCTTGCATTCAAGAAAAGGTAAGTTCCTTGGTGCCATCAGTGAAAACAGGGGGGAAAACGCCCTGGTGAATGGTCCAAAAGAATTCTGAGAATTGTAGTTCTGTGAAGCAGATTGGGATCTCTGTTAGACATATGATCTTTGCACCAAATTGGGAGGGATAGCCAATACTCCAGAGGACAGGAGCAGAATTCAAAACGATCTGAACAGATTAGAGAGATGGGCCAAAACTAACAAAATGAAGTTCAACAGGGACAAATGCAAGATACTCCACTTTGGCAGGAAAAACGAAATGCAAAGATACAGAATGGGGACGATGCCTGGCTCGAGAGCAGTACGTGTGAAAAAGATTTTGGAGTCCTCGTGGACAACAAGTTAAACATGAGCCAACAATGTGATGTGGCGGCAAAAAAAGCCAATGGGATTTTGGCCTGCATCAATAGGAACATAGTGTCTAGATCTAGGGAAGTCATGCTACCCCTCTATTCCGCTTTGGTTAGACCATACCTGGAATATTGTGTCCAATTCTGGGCACCACAATTCAAGAGAGATATTGACAAGCTGGAATGTGTCCAGAGGAGAGCGACTAAAATGATCAAGGGTCTGGAGAACAAGCCCTATGAGGAGCGCTTAAGGAGCTGGGCATGTTTAGCCTGAAGAAGAGAAGGCTGAGAGGAGATATGATAGCCATGTATAAATATGTGAGAGGAAGCCACAGGGAGGAGGGAGCAAGCTTGTTTTCTGCTTCCTGGAGACTAGGACGCGGAACAATGGCTTCAAACTACAAGAGAGGAGATTCCGCCTGAACATGAGGAAGAACTTCCTGACTGTGAGAGCCGTTCAGCAGTGGAACTCTCTGCCCGGAGTGTGGTGGAGGCTCCTTCTTTGGAAGCTTTTAAACAGAGGCTGGATGGCCATCTGTCAGGGGTGATTTGAATGCAATATTCCTGCTTCTTGGCAGGGGGTTGGACTGGATGGCCCATGAGGTCTCTTCCAATTCTTTGATTCTATGATTCTATGATTCTCACTAGGCTGCAGTTTTCAGGTTTCTTTGGAAAAGGTGTTTTGCAGATAAAGAGATATAAAAACAGGCTATCTTTGTAGTGTAAATATTTTCTAAAAGACTATCTGCAGTTGTTTCTTGGCTGTGAAGGAGCACTGCTTTATGTTATTTTATGTAGATATATATGAGGTTGTTGTTCAATGGTTACTTTTCATCAGATGTAGATGAAAAGTTGAGCCCTCAGTGGCGCGGTGGGTTAAACCCTTGTGCTGGCAGGACTGAAAACCAACAGGTCACATGTTTGACTCCAGGGATAGCTCCAGCTCCCCCTGCAGGGACATGAGAGAAGACTCCCACAAGGATGGTAAAACATCAAAACATCCCGCTGTCCCCTGGGCAACATCCTTGCAGATGGCCAATTCTCTCACACCAGAAGTGACTTACAGTTTCTCAAGTCACTCCTGACATTAAAAAAATCAGAAGTAGAAGTTGTGTATAGAGAATAGAAAGTGAAGTCATCTGGCCTAGGAATAGGATGAGAGTGGTTGTGATGTGGGAATGAAAGTGGAAATGTTGCTGGGATTAAAATTGAAGTTGGAGCACAATTGGAGAAGGCAGCACAGAGAGAGGCCAAGAAGAAAGTGCCCAATAGTTGAGTTAGAAGGAGAAAAATAGTTAGAATGTGAGGCTTGAATTGAGGGAGGACAGGTTTGGGGTAAAACTTGCAAATAGGCCTCTGTTAAGAACAGCCTGCCTGGAATCTGAGAAGAAGACATCAGGAAAAATTCAAAAGACCTACATTCCTTAGAGATTGTGATTAGCGCCGCCAATGGCACTGCCTTTCCATAATGGTGGAATTGTGCACTCCTGTGAGGCAAGAAGCTATGTTGATGGCAGCAGTGCTGCTTAGAAGGTTGCCTATGTCCGTTTTTGGCAAGAAATCAAATTAAATGAACCAAACGGCTGTTAGGCACTGGCAGCAGTCATAGTGTGTGTTGGAGGGGGAAATCACTAGTGGAGGATCTGTGAAAGACAACAGTAGTGGCAACATAGCCATGATTGTTACTACTGCACAGGAGGTGCCAATGGTAAATCTCCTTTTCAAATTCTTTTGGCCATTGAAACTCTGTGATTAAACAATCCAGAATGAAACAGGAGATAATCCTGAAAGATGAGACTCCCAGATCAAAAGATGCTGTATTTCAGATTTTTATCCCTTTTTTAACCAAAAAAAGGAGATGTGACTATTATGCAGTGAAAAAAATGGTGCCTCCTTTTAGCTTTACCTTTGCATCTGTTCCCCTTCAGCTACAATACCTCACTTGGTTGCATCTGAAAGCACTGAGTTGAAGATAGTGATGGGTTTGAAGAGAGTGGTGGCTCTCTTCAATCCAGTGTTTTTGGACTCAACTGAGTAGCTGAAATTAGGTGGACAGGTGGGCAAAGATATTGTTTGTGTAGTGGAGCAAGACACATGGTGAGAGAAGTCTAGTTAGACTGTTTGCAGTGGTGGTGGGGCTGTATTTCATTCCTAGCTACACTGGTTGCAGTTTTTTTTTTGTTGTGTCAGGGGTGATTTGAGAAACTGCAAGTCGCTTTTGGTGTGAGAGAATTGGCCATCTGCAAAGACGTTGCCCAGGAGACGCCCGTATGTTTTGATGTTTTATCATCCTTGTGGGAGGCTTCTCTCATGTCCCCGCATGGGGAGCCTGAACTGACAGAGGGAGCTCATCCGCGCTCTCCCCGTATTTGAACCTGTGACCTGTCGGTCTTCAGTCCTGCCAGCACAGGGATTTAACCCACTGCGCCACTGGGGGCTCCACTTGTTGCAGGTCATCTGCAAGCAGTACAGAGGGGCTATTAACCAAAGCTGCGACTATTATGCAATGAAAGCAAAAATATACATTTGGAAGCCCAAAAAGGGAGGGGGTGCAACTATTATGTGGTGTCAACTATTATATGGTGAAATACAGTATTCAGTAAGCTATTGGGGCACAGGATCACTAACAATAGCACTGTTACTAATGATGTACCTGGATTCAAGCTGAAAGGATGTCCATCTGTTGATGTGCCCAGAAGTGAAATGAAAATCCAAAGCTGCTCGACAGATTCTGTAAGCACATGTAATGTGAGGTGCATGAATCAGAGGAAGCTAAACGTTGAAAAACAAGAAATGAAACATATAAACATTACAATGCTTGGGGTGAGTCAGATACAATGTTTTATTCAGGAAATGAAAAACCTAGGAAGAAATGTGACAGCATTTTAACAAACACGGATGTAGCAAAAGCAGTCAATGGATATGACTCTGGGGGTTGGTGCTCATCTCCATTTCTAAGCCGAAGAGCCACTGTTGTCCATAGACACCACCAAGGTCATGTGGGCAGCATGACTGTATGGAGCGCCGTTGCATGTTTTCGAACTGCTAGGTTTGCAGAAGCTGAGGCTAACAGCAGGAGTTCACCCAAATTTGAACTGCGACTTTTCGGTCAGTAAGTTTAGCATTTTAACCCACTGCGCCACTGGGGTTCCTGGGATTTATAGTTAACCTACAATCAAAGAGCATTCTGAACCCCACCAACAATAGAATTGGGCCAAACTTCCCACAGAGAACCCCCATGTCCAAAAGAATAAACTGTATTTTCTGATGGTCTTTGGCAACCTCTTTGACACCCCCTCGCGACCCCACAGGGGTCCCGACTCCTAGGATGAGAAACACTGCATTAATGCATATCAGTATAACAATCATGGGAGCCCCCGGTGACGCAGTGGGTTAAAGCGCTGAGCTGCTGAGCTTGTTGACTGAAAGGTCACAGGTTCGAATCTGGGGAGTGGCATGAGCTTCCACTGTCAGCCCCAGCGTCTGCCAACCTAGCAGTTTGAAAACATGCAAATGTGAGTAGATCAATAGGTACCGCTCCGACGGGAAGGTAATGGTGCTCCATGCAGTCATGCCAGCCACATGACCTTGGAGGTGTCTACGGACAATGCCGGCTCTTTGGCTTAGAAATGGAGATGAGCACCACACCCCAGAGTCAGACACTACTGGACTTAATGTCAGGGGAAAACCTTTACCTTTACTTATAACAATCATACATGTTTATGCTTCAACTACAGAGTCAGAAAAAGAAAAAAAATGAAAGTTATATCATCCCCTTGGCAACTTACTTCCCCACTGCACATGCCAGAGGTGTTGGCAGTCTTCTTCTGATTGAGTCAGAAGGTCAAATGAGGGAAGTTATTCCCTGATATGCAGAGCCAAACCCAGAGTTTGCAAAGTACTGTCTGTTCTTTGTGTTATGCAGAGCTTTGCTTTGCAAAATGTGAAAGAGTCAGCGTGGTTCAGAAATGTCAGTCTAGGACTCGAAGTCCACATTCCCCACTCAGCTTCCCAATTCACTAGGCAACCATAGTCTGTCAGTTTGATCTCCCCAACAGCTCTGTTGTTAAGGATAAAAAGCAGAGAAGTATAGCTACATTGGAATCGTTAAAAAAAAAATGAAGTTGAAATAACAATTCAGTAAATCTACTGGGCTGGGTAGCTACAAAGTGACTGCAAGTTTTAATGTCTGACATATATTTCTGATTCTGTTCCTTGTGTCATCGTAAGAAGCTGGAGCTTCAGTGGATGCATAAATGTTTGTCTCTTCCAGATCTGATGTTGCTTGGACCCTGGAGAACCCTCCAGCAAGACCTCACATTGAAGGATCCTCACGCGGCATGTCTACTTCTGGGAACAGTCAGAAAGGCTCAAACATGACAGCCAGGATAGCCGCCAGAGTGGAAGGAGGCTGCCATAACAATGGCAGCATCTTTTGCACAATTCTGTGACGTGTGTGCATTTCAAATGGCCTCAGAGCTGGAAACTTTCTAACACCTATTCATGGTATAAACAAAGAATCTATACTGGGATAGTTTTTGACTTCCTGCTACAAGAGTGGTGTAGTGGATTGAGTGTTTGGCTATGACTGCAGACCAGGGTTCAAATCCCCACTCAGCCACGAAACCCACTGGGTGACCTTGGGCAAGCCATACTCACTCAAAGGAAGGCAAAGGTTTCTGATAACTCTTGCCAAGAAAACACCTTAGGTTATTGCCAGAGGTTGGACATGACTTGGAGGCACGTAACAACAGCATACAAGAGCCCCCATCTTTGGAGAGCTTGTGGGCCTATTCGAAATTTCAAGGCACTGTGTCGTGGCAGCCATGGGTGACTTCATCTCTTCACAGAATGCTGATCTAACTACTTCCAATTCCTAAGCAGAAGATTCCAATTCCTAAGCAAAAGGAACTTGACTGAGAAACTTAGAAGGAAGGATCTAAATCTAAAAATACCTCTTTTAGCACCTGTTTAAGAGAAAGCAAGTGGATGATCCTCAAGAGGACAGTACCTTGGCTGAGAAACAGTCTCAAATGCCAAACTACCTATTTGTCTCACAAAAACCCAACAGAATAGCAATTGATCAGAAGTCACAATTATTCTCAGAGAGCCTTCTTCATACACACACCGTACAGAATCCCAGGGAAAACACACATAGCAGATAAACATGCAAGCTTTCCTACCCTTGCTGCTCCATCCCAGCAGTGCTTCTACTCTTCTGGACCATGATGCCCTCAGGTCCCTTCTGGCCTGTTCTTAATCTTTGAAATTGTCAATAAGAGGGGAGGTGGTCGTTGTGATCTCAGCAGCCATTTGGGTATTGAGTATCTAAGAAAACCCTATGAAATTAATGGTGTTGCCATTCTGAGTCCAAACCTCTTCTTCTTTTTGTTGACTTGGTTGTTCAGAATTTGAGGGAAGTACCATATATTCTGGTGTATAAGACTACTTTTTAACCCAAGAAAAATTTCTCAAAAGTCATGGGTTGTCTTATACATGGGAGTAGTCTTATACACAGGAGTCGTCTTACATGCTGGAGTAGCCTTATGCATGGGAGTCGTCTTATATGCGGGAGTAGTCTTATATACAGGGAATCGTCTCATAGAATGGGTGCTGAAACTTTAAAATCTGGATTGGAGAATCTGTGGTTGCTTCATATTGTGGGGGGAACTAAAAAATGGCAGTGGTCACATCCCTGCCATATGCAGCGACTGTATGAAAGCATTAAAGCCGACACTGTACAAGTACGGTAGAAGAAAATCAATTCATCAGGATTCGTGGACTTAATGCGGTCCCGATGGTGAGGTGAAGGGGCTCCTCACCAAGAATGTGTAAGTGAAAGGTGGAGGAAGCTGCAGGTGTCCAGGGGCGCCCGGGATATTGAAAAAAAAGATCGAATGGCTCTGTGCCCAGAAAAAGACACCTCTTTTCCCTGTGTGGCCCGCTCTTGTATCCTATTACCATACCTCCTCCTCAGCCTCTCAGATCTCGCTCCTGAAGACTACAGTGAAGCGGTGCAGGTGCACAGGTGCCAGATCTGAGAGGCAGGGAAGGAGGTACAGTAATAGGAACATTACTATATTGAAATCAAATCTGATGCTTTTAAAAAATTTATTTCGTGTGTGTTGGAAGAGAGGTAGTCTTATACGGCGAGTATATCCCAAACTATATTTTAACTGGAAAGGTTTGGGGTCATCTTATACGCCCAGTCTTATATGCTGGAATATATGGTAATTAATCTCATGCAGTGGTTTTCAATCTGTGGGTCTCCAGATGTTTTGGCCTTCAACTCTCAGAAATCCAAACAGCTGGTAAACTGGCTTTGATTTCTGGAAGTTGTAGGCCAAAACACCTGGGGACCCACAGGTTGAGAACTACTGATCTAATGGCTGGTGATGTCGTACTGTTTCTTGTTTTCAGTCAGCTAAGCAAGATCTACTTCCTCCCTAAACAGTTTAGAGCAGTGGTTCTCAGCGTGTGGGTCCCCAGGTGTTTTGGCCTACAACTCCCAGAAATCCCAGCCAGTTAAACCTCTCAAACACAACCTTTACATCTCCCTCTCAATTTCCAATTGGATTACTTTTCCTGTCAACAAAAACTAAGTAGATGTGAGTGGCATGATCAGAACTGACTTTTGTCCATTCTGGTGAGAAGACATTCCCAGCAGTCTTAATATGTATTCTTTCTTCAAACCTTTTGTGACTTGCCAAAGAGCAGTTGTTCAAAATGTTACATTAATGCCAAGTCAAAATAGATTACCGGTCTCCTTTGTGGAATCTCTGACATCACTTAAAATGAATCTTCCTTCTTGAAGTGGGTGCTTCCCTCCCCCCCACCTCCATACAGAGAATGAATGCCAATTTATAGCAATTAGTAGATTGCCTGAGGTATGTATGGCAAAAGAGTAATATAAGGCAGATGTAAGCCAGAATTCAGTCATCAATCACAATACATTGATTCTTCAGTAAAGCAGGCTGATACATCTGGGCTTCTTCAAATGTGAAATTGTCACAGAA
Source organism: Anolis sagrei ordinatus (assembly GCF_025583915.1). Classification (NCBI taxonomy): domain Eukaryota; kingdom Metazoa; phylum Chordata; class Lepidosauria; order Squamata; family Anolidae; genus Anolis; species Anolis sagrei. Next base: position 155,868,573 of record NW_026845477.1, on the reverse strand, counting down.
GAATATAGTGCAGTGGTTCTCAACCAGGTGTTTTGGCCTATAACTCCCAAAAATCCCATCCAGTTTACCAGCTGTTAAGATTTCTGGGAGTTGAAGGACAAAACATCTGGGGACCCACAGGTTGAGAACCACTGGCATAGGGTATCTTGTACAGTGCAGGTTTCTTGCAAGAACACTCAGAAATGTTAATGACAAGTGGTGTCAAAACATGATGATTCTGGTTTTTGACATAATTTACCAAATCCAAGAAAATGGAACTCCAAGAAACTTAATGAATGGTTTCACAGGGAGCACTCAGAATCTGGTACGGTTTTATGCAGTGCCTTTGAAATTATCTAAAAATATCTATTTTTGAGACATTTCAAAAACACTAAAACAATCTACATAAAGAGTGGGTTGCCTCTTTAAAATGGATCCAATCAGCTTAATAAGCTGGATAGTGGTACTTCAGCTGCGGACATAAGTGGGAGAAAATGGAAAATCTGCAGCCTTTTATGAAACTGGGTAAAAAAGTGCTACAAATCTCGGTTCTGGTTAAAGTGGCTCTGGGATACTGACACTCCACAATCTTTACCAAAGAGATGGGGAACATTTGTCCCTCCACTTGGTTCAAACTACAACTCCAGCAATGCATTACTGTTGGCTGCAATGAAGGGGGCTGATGGGGATTGTAGTCCAGAGCACTGGAAGGAAATCTTCCACTTCTGCTTTAGCAGTTACAAGCTACCAGTAATACAAAAGCTGAAGCATTTACTGTTATTATTTATAAAATTATTTCCAAGAAAAAATATTTTTGTCCGTGGTACAACTGTGAAAAGCACAAGAACTTTGCTGGCGGAGCTGTGGCAGCAATACAAGAGGCAATAGGTCAAGTATCCCAGTGCTTAGTGGTTATGAAAGGGTCTCATTCATGGAAGAGACCCATACACTCTTTAGGCGATGAATTTGCTTACAGCAATGGAGAACATGTTTTGCTCACTCTCTTGTACGCAAACATGTTCCTTGATCTGTAACTAGGATCATTCATTATCAAGTATGGACAAACTTCTCTGTCTCCCAGCTCACTCCATGCACTATGCCAATCCAGTGGGTTCCCTGCAGCTCCTTTTAAGGGGGTACCTGCGGGACACAATATGCTTGCAGTTTAAAGATTTGGAATGAGGTCAAGTGGGATGCCCCGATCACTGCCTCTCTCCCTTACCAATGTCCCCTTGGAAAGTAATTCATTGATGAATGCATATGGTCACTGACAACTTTTAAAAACTTTTTAAAGGCTGGATTATAATCTGTTCCATGTTTTTTGAAGGAATTTTAAAACATTCCATGTAACCTTTTACTGAGAAAACCTGTATATTGAAAAATAAAGTGCTATATTTTAAAACGCCATATATTTCTTAACTGGTTATTTTGCCAGGCTATGTTAGGGATATCATGTGAGAAGCCAGGTTACTAACTGGAGCGACTTACAGGGTGCGGTCAAGGAACTCCATTGGCTGCTGTTCATTTTCCAGTCCCAATTCAAGGTGCAGATTCTTACCTACAAAGCCCTGAACGGTTTGGGACCCGCCTACCTGCATGACCGCATTTCTGTGTACGAACCCACTCAATCTTTTCGATCATCTGGAGAGGTCCTGCTGTTGCTCCCGACCCCTTCGCAGGCGCGATTGGTGGGGACTAGGGAGAGGGCCTTCTCTGTGGTGGCCCCCTGACTTTGGAACTCACTCCCCAAGGATATCAGACATGCCCGAACGTTGGCAGTCTTTAGAAGGAACCTGAAAATGTGGCTGTTCCAGTGTGCCTTCCCTGAATAAGGAATCAATGCCCTGCTCTGAATAATTCTCTGCAATTGTCCTCAGAAGCACTTTACTATCCGTTGGGTTAGTCTCCCTATATTATCTTTTAAAACCTTTCTGCTTAGATACATCCTACCTCTGTTCATGCTCAGTGGTTATTTTAAAAATTTATTACATCTGGCCTGGCCATAAGGTTTTAAATTCTGTGTTATTGTTTATATGCGCGTTATATTAATTGTACTATCTTATTTGCTTGCTGTTTTGTTTTTATTGATGTGTTGGGCTTGGCCTCATGTAAGCTGCCCCGAGTCCCCTTGGGGAGATGTTGGCGGGGTATAAATAATAATAATAATAATAATTATTATTATTATTGGACCCTGTGTGCCTTCTGTAAGGAGTTAGAGGGATAAAAAATAAGTAGGTTTAGCCTGTCATATTGTATGACTATTTGGATGTGAGAGAAAAACTGTCTCAATCACTGCATGAGTACCACAACTCTAGTCCAGTGGTTCTCAACCTGTGGGTCCCCAGGTGTTTGGGCCTATAACTCTCAGAAATCCCAGCCAGTTTACCAGCTGTTAGGATTTCTGGGAATTGAAAGCCAAAATATCTGGGGACCCACAGGCTGAGAACCATTGCTCTAGTCTGTCCCAAAGTCTGCAAAAGTTTGCTTTTGAACCACAATTTCTAGAATCCCAGAATTAATATGGCAGTACCAGATGAGAGATTTTTTGAATTATAATCCATAGTATTTTCTGAAGCTGTTTCTTCCTAGCTGCTGTTCTTTGCTTCATCCCCAGAAGCATAGAAAGCTTCCTGTTAGCTAATCAACAGTAAAGCTCAATTCCTCCTTGCCTGGGGAAGGAAATGACATTTGGCCCATTGCAGGCAGCAAAGATTCCACACATTAAGTATGCACAGTTAATAAGGTGTCACGTGTAGAGATACAATCTCAAGTGCAACACTGCTAATGAGAAACTGGCAACCTCCTTCCACATTTATGACAAAAAATGCCATTGCTCAAGAGGAACAAATTAGTTCATTCTCACGCTTTCACACCATTGTTTGTTTGCAAATGGGATAGATGCTTCTCTGTGTGCCCTTGTATAAAATTAAGGGGAGTGGAACTGGGAGATGGGAAATGACATCACCTAAAAACAACCCTGGATGCTCCTATTTTGTGGTATAATGGCAGAGATGCTCATCTGCAACACTGAAACTGGCCACCCATATTCGCTAGATTGTGAATACATTTTGTAGTCAGCAGAAAATTACTTGCATGCACACACACACACACACACACACACACACACATATATATATATATATATATATATATGGAATTATTCTATCATCTGTGTGTCCGTCTCTATGTATATATATGTGTGTGTGTATATGTATGTAATTATGTATGTATGTTTATCAGGATTTTTCTACCAGGGGAGTAGTGTATGCCAGCTCCCTCTCACTGCATGCAAAAGACAACATATGCATTGTGCGACTTCACAGACTTATGTAGGGTGGGCTTCCATGCATATGTTCATAACAGACTATCCAATAATTTATACTGGTGTACATGTAAGATGAGAAGTCAGGAGGGTGGAGAAATGAGAGGAAACTGAAGCAAAAAATCCAGCATATGGAAAGAGAAAAGGATTTCTGCACATTAGCGTGTCTGAGATCTAAGGTCTATCGTGGAAAAGTGAAAGAAGTTGGAAAGATGTTCAAAGACCTACCATATGTTTCACCAAGAAAAAGAGAGTGTTGTTAACGTGCAGATATATGAATTGCTTGAATTATATCCATCTTCTTTAGATTGGCAGTTTCCCCTTCCAGGCACTGATCAGATCTAAAACTAGATATATTAATTACGATTCATGTTGACATACAGGCCATGCATTTGTTTCAGTGGATTCACCAAATGGAAAATATTAGCTGGATCTTTGGGCGCAGCTTTCTATTTTATGCAACCATCTACGACAGGCCTGGATGTGACCTGCAAAATGACTTCCCTGTGGCCTTCGGGAAAGGCAGGGAGGAGCCGATCAGAAAGGGAAAGTCCAGCCCTTTTGCCAGTGAAGAGGAGTTGGAGAGGGAATGGTGCAGAACGGTAGTTATGTTGCAGCCAATCATGATAAAGCATGGAGGGAGGAGGAGTGGTCTGCAAGAGCTAAAAAAAACATGTAACTGCTAGGTTGTGCAGGCCTGATCCAAGGGCCCTTCCACACAGCCATATAAACCAGAATATCAAGGCAGGAAATCCCACAATATCTGCTTTGAACTGGAATATATGGCAGTGTGGACTCAGATAACCCAGTTCAAAGCAGATATTGTGGGATTTCCTGCCTTGATATTCTGGATTATATGGCTGTGTGGAAGGGCCCTAAAACATAGAAAACTGGGAGACAATCTCAGCAGTGACTAGTACAAAAGCTTAGTCCAACTGGCTTGAACACACCTTGGTAACACACTAAAGATAAATGATTGATTAAATAGTACCATCATGAAACATGTATGAAATTTGTAGCATTTCTACCAGTATTGTGCACTTCATAAGAACTGTGTATATGTTTGAACAATGACAGACCAAACAATTCATTTACCAGTACAATTAGTGCAAGCTACATGTGGGGGGATGAGATCATCATATAGCTAGACTGAATTGAGGCAACAACATGAAATAAAATTTGTAGTTGTTTTAATCCTTTGATCAGCTCTTTGCAGATATCCTTAACATCTCTTGATGGTTAGTCCCAACCACTGGAGGGAAGCAAAGTTTCTCACTCTCTGGGAGCAAGGAAAATGTCCATTGTTGTTCCATTGTGTCCATTGGGGTCCAGGCCAACCCAAGAAATTAGGCCACAAAACTCTTGACAACAGAAAAAAATTAAAAGGTCAACATCAGTTGGGAAAAAGAAAAACTTGAGGTGATGGCAAGAATCACCAATGCTTTCCTTCAAAAAATACGGTGCAACATAGCAGAGAAGTCTTCGGGAAGCCGCCTAGTACATCTTGCGTTTCTGGCGGCCTGCCATCTCTTTGTACACAGGTAAGGGCAAAGAGAGAGTCCCAAGTCTGTGCTCATCCAATCCAGAGAGGGTTTTACTTTTGGTCAACTTCAGCCTCATCGCTTTGGCAATATCAACAATCCTGTAACACACACACACAAATATACATAAATTATTATACTAACGTTTATGCATTGCTGTCTACTCTTCATCACAAGCTTTGCCCTTCGTTCTCATATCATCATGTAAAAGTTTACATTAGTAATTAATAGCGGGAGGGGGGAGGGAGGGAGAGAGAGAGAGAAGGGGGAAGGAGAAAAAGATAGAAAGAAAGGTAGAGAAGGAAGGAAGGAAGGAGAGAAGGAAATAAAACAGTGAAAGAGGGGAGGAAAAAGAGAAGGAAGAAAAAGAGAAAGACAGACGGATGGACGGAAGGAAGGAGACAAGGAAGGATGGAACCAAAGAGTAAAGGAAGTAAGAAAAGAAACAGGTAGAGAAGGAAGAAAGAAGAAAGGAAAGAAAAAGAGGGAAGGAAGGAAGGAGAGAAAGAGGGAGGGAAGGTTGGCCACAGCAACGCGTGGTGGGTACAGCTAGTAGTAGTAGTAGTAATAATAGTAATAATAATAATAATAATAATATACAACACACAGTCCTAGATGCTTGGGAAGTGTTTGACTTGTGATTTTGTGATACGAAATCCAGCATATAGATCTCATTTGCTGTGACATACTGTGTTTTTGTGTTAGTAAAATAATAATAATAATAACTGCAAAGATTCTGGCACAAGCCAGTCAAGGTGGTCCAATAGTGATCGGCACACTGGGAGCAGTGCCTAAAGACCTTGGCCTGCACTTAAAAATAATCGGTGCTGAAAAAATTGCTGTCTGTCAGCTGCAAAAGCCCACCACCCTATTTGGATCTGCCCGCATTATTCACCGATACATCACACAGTCCTAGACACTTGGGAAGTGCCTGACATGTGATCCAATACAACAGCCAGCATAGCAATCTTGTTTGCTGTCTGCTAATCCTGTTATGTATCAAATAATAATAATAATAATAATAATAATAATAATAATAATAATACTTTATTTATATCCTACCACCATCTCCCAGAAGGGACTCAGGGCAGCTTAGAAAAGCACTATTAGTGCAACAATAACACAAAATGCTATAAAATACATTGAGGGGTTAATATGCAAATAGATTATGAGGACAGTCAAGGAATTATTCTCACCTCTTATCCCGCAATTTCAGATCCCGTTGTAAGATTGTCAGGTCTGTTTCAAAGTTGTTAATATGTAAAGCAAGGGCAATGGCATATGCTGCTATTTTAACTTTCATGGAAGCAGAAATTTGATTCTGTATCCTAAAAAACAAAATGAGGGGGGAAAGATAAGAAAAAAATGTTAGAAGCTATACATTCAGTCCAACCCCATTTCGCCATGCAGGAAAAGCACAAAGCAGAGAGCCATCCAGCCCCTGTTTAAAAACTTTCAAGAGAGGAGACTCCACCACATTCCCAGCTCTTACTGTTGGGAAGCTCATCCTAATGTTTAGGTGGAATCTAGAATAGGAAAGGACAACTTCTGTTTCCCTGGAAATGTTTAGACCCATCATCCTTCAGAAACAGTTGGGAACACTGAAATTGAAGCGTAACAGTATCTGGGGCCTGGCCTGGCTGATGAAAAGAAAGCAATCCAAAATCCTGCAACATTTGAAATCAACATAAAAAGTTTTACCTGCCATTGCTATAGGTCAGAGCTGTGAAGGTTTTCACAATCTTGTTGCTGATGATGCCTGGACAGTTGGGGCTAAAACCAACTAAAACAGAAAATATTTTAGGTAAGTTTCCCCCAAGCACTTGGACCCAAACACTAGTGCAAAACCAGCAAAAACATAAGGAAAGCATTTTGAACTTTAGTTTGAATTACATTAGCTGAAGATTGGTATTTCCAGAGAGCCCCAAAACTAAATAACATTACCTTGGTTCTGAGACACCCTCTTCCCCCTATACAAACAACTCTAAAAACAGGATGCATCTTAGAATCATGGGTATATGTGTGTGTGTGTGTATTGTTGATGACACTGGCGCAGTGGGTTAAAGCACTGAGCTGCTGAACTTGTTGACCAAAAGGTCACAGGTTCGAATCCAGGGAGCAGTCATGCCGGCCACATGACCTTGGAGGCGTCTACGGATAATGCCGGGACTTCAGCTTAGAAATGGAGATGAGCACCAAACCCCAGAGTCGGACATGACTGGACTTGAGTTACCTTTGGACCAACATCAGCTAGCAAAGACAAAAACAAACTCTTACATTTCTTCTTCACCATTCGTTGTGAGATCAGCTTGACAAGAGCATCTAGGAACCAGAGACATCGGGCTTTACGGTCACGCTTCTTCTCATCCACAGGCATAGATTTAAGTTCATTCAGAACAAAGAAGCAGTAGCTAAGCAAGACAGATAAGAGAGTCATTAGGCCTAAAGGCAGACCAGCAGCAAAAATTAGGGAGCTACTTCTTCAGAGGCTGTAAATTAACAGAACACCTTGCCTATAGTGGTTAGATCTCTGAAGATTTGTTCACATGACATAAATCACTGACTGATGGGTGGAGTGATCAAGGGACATAACACATTTGAGTCAGTTCTTGTTTTGCTCATAGCTAGCAGGAGTCACCTGAGGCAGTTAACAAGAAGTATCGAACTTGTGGCCTTCCAGGTGTTTGGACCTCCAACTTCCAGAAGCCCTAGCCTGCTTGCCCAATGATCAGGAATTTTGGGAGCTGAAGTCCAAAACACCTGATGTTGGACCCAACTGAGTTAGTACCTTTGTTTCTAATAATGCACATGATTTGTGGTCCCTGCAACACATTTAGTACACTCACCTTTTCTCTTCTGTCATTTTAACGATATCTTTCGTGGCGATGTTCATGAGTGCAGCAGCTGGAGCCCGGAGTGCCTCATATTCAGCAGGTGAAATAACTGAAGGTGTGTTAGGAATAATAACATTGTCAATTTCCAATGTTTTCCTTCCCAGTCGAAAGACTTTTTTCCTTGTCTTCCTTGGGTGGAAAACCACAAGGCAGGCAAAACCAGGTATCATTAAATGTGATAGGTTGGCAGAAAAGTCAGGGCTCACCACCTTTTGAGAGCACCCACTTCCTTTGACTTCAATTAGACCTGCACAGAACATTCTACTGGCCAATAACCATGATTATTATAATACATATTATGAAACAAAGAGAGTAGATTCCCTGGTAGATAGTTTTTCTGGAAACTAATGTTTGTACTTGTCCTGAGGCATTTAATGTTTGCCTTTGTGTTTTTTGTTTGTTGGTATCCACCAAGAGTCCCCTAGGGGAGATAGGGCAGAATACAAATAAAGTCTTATTATATTTATTATTATAAGCAGATCTTCTGCCTTTTAACTTGACACAACACACACACACCCATTAGATAAGCAAAAACACAACTGGAAAAAAACAAAACAAAATAAACTGCTCATGGGAATAGGCTATAGAGAAAAAACTACCCTGCTCCTGAAGCAGCTACACTGGCTTCCAGTTTGTTTCCGGATGCAATTCAAGGTGCTGGCTTTAGCCTATAAAGCTCTAAATGGTTTGGGCCCAGGCTACTTGAGTGACCACATCTCCTCTTACAAATCCACACGAGCCCTGAGATTATCAGGAGAGGCCCTCCTCTCAGTCCCACCGCTGTCACACGTACAGTTGGCAGGAACGAGAGAGAAGACCTTCTCGGTGGTGGCCTCGTGGCTCTGGAACTCCCCCCCAAAAAAGGTGCATCGGGCCCCCACATTACTAGCCTTTTGCTCCCAGGTTAGAACCTTTCTATGGAAACAAAACTTTCCTGACAACCCATAATAAGCAGGCTATTTCAGTCTGGCAACGCTCATGCAGGCAAAGATTTGAAGCTTCAAGATTTTTTAGTACAGTAGAGTCTCGCTTATCCAACCTTCATGCATCCAACGTTCTGTATTATCCAACGCAGTCTGCTTCCTGCCCGGATCCACAGCAGTTTCAATACATTGTGATGTTTTGGTGCTAAATTTGTAAATACAGTAATTGCTACATAACGTTACTGTGTACTGAACTGCTTTTTCTGTTGATTTGTTGTAAAACAGGACATTTTGGTGCTTAATTTGTAAAATCATAACATAATTTGATGTTTAATACAGTGTTCCCTTACTTATTGTGGGGGTTCCATTCCAGGACCACCCGCAATAAGTGAAAATCTGCGAAGTAGGGATGCCATATTAATTTTAATATTGATACATTTTTATATATATATTATTTTCTTACCTGCACTTCCTTATCCACTTCCAGGCCCATCCCAAGGGCACCTGCCTACCTCCCTGGCCTCCGCAGAGCCTCCGGAGCCACACAGGCAGCAGTAGGCCAGGGAGGCAGGCCTTCCCCACTGCGCCTCAGGTTGCCGCACTTCCGGGGTCTGTGGAGACCAGGGAGGCAGGCCTTACCTGCCGTGCCTCAGGCCCCCGTATTTCCGGGGTCCCTGGCCTCCCTGGAAGTAAATATTTAATATTTTGTATTTTTATTAATGTTTTCAAAAACCTGTGAAACAGCGAGTCCGCTAAAAGCAAACCGTAGTGAGGGAACACTGGCTTTTCCTTAATCCCTCTTTATTATACAACATTTTTGGTTATTCAACGTTCTGCTAGCCTGTTTATGTTAGATAAGTGAGACTCTACTGTATAATGTTTTAAGGACAACCTCAGTGGCCTGAGGCCCAGGAATTTTAAATGCTAATGATAAATATCATTATTTATTATGCTTATATGGTTTATGTAATGCTGTTTATGCAATGTGTTGGTTTATAGTTTATTTGCTTGGGTTGGGGGGGGGGGTGATGTTTTGCTCTTGTATTATGAAAATTTTGTTTTTAGCCATTTGTTTGCCGCTCTGAGTCCCACCCATGGGAGAAAAGCGGGAAAAATGAATTAATAATAATAATAATAATAATAATAAAATTGGTTTTCTTTCTTCCAGAATTCAGTAATTTTCAACTTCAGAAGTGAATACATATTTAGTCAATATACCAGTCTGCTATGCTTTCATCACAAAGAGACGCAAAACCCAGCTGCATGAATCTATTCTATGTTCACCACTAACTTTCTCCTTTGTTTCACCTATTCTTTAACACTGAAACTCATTCTTACTCTTTGACATTAAGTTCCAGGCACACGGAAATAAAATAACATTTATCCTGCTTATAAAAGATACTGTCCTCAAACTTGTAGACATCTTCCACTTTCTCTGCATCTTCATGGAGTGGAGGAAGGGCCAAAGAGGTATCTGATTTCATACTTTCTGCTGCATCACTGACCACAGCTAGGAAAACAAATGAAAAATAACTTGTGAGCAGCAGGGAAATAATATGGTTAGTTATTAGAGTTTGTGATTATTTATATGATGGATTTAAGACTCCAAGTTGTCTATCCATGTGCCTTTCCTCGAATGGCTTCTTATATTAACAAAGACCAATTAAAACACAACAAAAATCACACTTGCTTGAGGCAAGTGTGAATGTTGCAATTGGCTGCCTTTATTGGCATTTAATAGACTTGCAGCTTCAAAGCCTGACTGGTTGCTGCCTGGGGGAATCCTTTGTTGGGAGATGTTAGCTGGACGAGAGTGATCCTCTCACCACTGCCAGAGTCTATCATATACCATGCAGCTGTGGACAAGTCTACATAGGGACCACCAAAGGCAGCAATACCCAAACACAGAAAGATGAAGGGCACTGCAGACTGATTCAACCAGAGAAGTCAGCCATAGCAGAGCACCTGATGAATCAACCTGGACACAGCATATTATTTGAGATCACAGAAATGTTGGACCACTCTAACAACCACCATGTCAGACTACACAGAGAAGCCACTGAAATCCATAAGCCAGTGGACAATTTCAACAAGGAGGAAACCATGAAAATCAACAAAAATCTGGCTACCACTATTCAAAACTCTAAAATCAGGACAGTAAAAAAAGAGCAAAACTCAAAAGGCAGGGGAATTCCAGACAAGAATCGATTAGGGTCAGCTAACACCTCCCAACAAAGGATCCTCCCAGGCAGCAACCAGCCAGGCTTTGAAGCTGCAAGGCTATTCAATGTTAATCAAGGTGGCCAATGGCAACAGTCCCACCTACCTCAAGCAGACAAGAGTTCTTTCTCCCACCCTGGACATTCCACAGATATATATACTCAATTTTCCTAGTTTCCAACAGACCTCAAAACCTCTGAGGATGCCTGTCATAGATGTGGGTGAAACGTCAGGAGAGAATGCTTCTGGAACATGGCCATACAGCCCAGAAAACTCACAGTAACGCAGCAAAATGTTTGTGTTATTAAAATTAAGAAAGGCATGGGGGCAGTATTAGATAAACATGATACTCTGCACATGCTGTTCACACAGATCTCCTTTCTTACCATCCGTGCCCTTTGTCTCAATAACATCTTCTGCTGCTTTGATCACTGCCATATTCAGCACCTCCTTGCCAACTGCATTCATCCTCCGAGAATTCAGAGCTCTCTTTTGTTTGGAGGTTCCAAAGGCTTCGATGCAGAGATCAACCTGCCAAAGTATCAAGAGACTTTCAAGAAACTGCTGCAGTAGGCCAAAAGGCTGCCTGCATATGGATGCTTTCCTTTTCAAAGTAAAACAAAAATAAGGGGAGCATTAATAACGAAACACAAGGGACCAATAATAAACCTGCTGACATTCTTGGAAGACTTCCAAATATTGTTTAGTAAAACAAAACACAAACTCTCATCCTTGTTCCATTCAGCTTATCTGCTAAGAGTTAACCAATTTTTTCACAACATTGTTCAGTCAACCAAATACACAACAGAGATCTTGTCAACAAAGCACATTAGCAATCAAAACAGTAATTGATGAGAATGCAATTTTCATAACACTGACCTCTAGTGGAATGTATTCCTAAGACCAATATTAAAATTCTGCTGCTATAGGATAAGGATGTCAGAAAAAGATTTTATAGCTGAGTTATGGGTCACTGTAGATCCGTTCTCAGATTTTCAGTTCAAACTGATATTTATACAGATAGAACAAGCAAAACATCAGCTAATGAAATTTTACTGTAATAATTGCCTAATAGTTGTTTTTAAAGTTGTACCTTCTCTCTGTAGGATTTATTCAAATACTCTGACAGGTCGTCATCTTCTACATTATCTAATTAAAAAGAAGAAGAGAATACAATAAAAATGGACAGTTCTCTAAAACAATCTTATTTATGACCCCAATGAGAGTTGATATAACAAGATAAGCAATTAAAATGTAAGATCTCTCATCTTGACTTAATTTTATCTCTTTATTTTGCTGACAAGGAAATTCTGTGAACATGTTACTCTTTGTTATGTAGACATTTTTCAAGAGCTGCCCCCAAAAATGTCCCAAAAAGGCATATCACTATATCCTGGAACAATTGCCACTTCTGAAGGTAAGTTTCAGAAGTTTGAGGTAAGTTTTAGGACTGCATTTTAAAAACATTTTTCTATAGCTTAACATAAAAATTGCCACTTCTGAAGGCAAGTTTCAGAAGTTTGAGGTAAGTTTGAGGACTGAATTTTAAAAATATTTTTATATAGCTTAACATGAAAATCCCTGAAAATGAAAGTTAGTATGTCAGGGAAGCTAGCACAAGACACTTTATGTACCGTATATTCCGGCATATAAGACGACTGGACGTATAAGACGACCCCCAACTTTTCCAGTTAAAATATAGAGTTAAGACGACTCCCACGCATAAGACTACACCCGCGTATAAGACGACCCCTGACTTTTGAGAAGATTTTATTGGGTTAAAAAGTAGTCTTATACGCCAGAATATACTGTATTTACAATCACCCATTTCTCATCTGCATTTGGAAAAGTGATTATTTTAGGAAAAATGAGTGTTTTGAATTGGCTAAATTATTCCTTAGGATAAATATTAGAGAAAACAAACCAAACACAATGGTGTAGGTCAGTGGTTCTCAACCTGTGGGTCCCCAGGTGTTTTGACCTACAACTCTCAGAAATGCCAGTCAGTTGACCAGCTATTGGGATTTCTGGGATTTGAAGGCCAAAACATCTGGGGACCTACAAGTTGAGAACCACTGCTGTAGGTGGGGATTATGCACTGCAGTAATTGTATTCTCCTCTATAATGCAGTGATGTTGGGGCCGCAGTAGCACAGCAGGTTAAACCACTAGCTGAAGAAAAACTGCTGACCAGAAGGCTGGTAGTTCGAAGCCCCAAGTCGGGGCGAGCTCCCCCTGTTAACCCTAGCTTCTGCCAACCTAGCAGTTTGAAAACATGTCATGTGGGTAGGTCAATAGGTAACTCTTCAACAGAAAGGTAAAAAGCGCCCATGCAGCCATGCCAGCAACACGACCAGGACGGTCTGCAGACAACAGGCTCCTTGGCATGGAAAAATAGAACAAGAGCACCTCCCCATAATTATGCTGATTATGTACCTGTTGGGGCTCAGCCTGTGTTTGAACCTGAATCTGTTATAGTGTGTCCCCCTTCTAATGTTTCTCAGCCTGACTTGGATAGTGAACCTGAAGTGATCAATGTCAATGAGGATGAGGTGCAAAATGGAGACACTTTGGACAATAAGGTCACTTCAGACTCTGATTGAGAAGGATCAGGGGAAAAGCTAAGTTCTCATGAGAATGTTCCTGCCACGGGAAGGCAGGAAAGTTTACTCCCTTCTCCAGGCTCCAATTTGCAGGATAGTTTCACACCTGCTGCAGCTAATGAGGAGATAGATAAGACCAGTCGCCATCTGGAAATCAGCCAGAACCATAGAGAGGTCCAATGTTTACACAGGTCAGAAATAATTCAGCAGTTGAGGTCAAAGACGGGGGGGAGTAGAAATCAGTTTCTGGGACTTAAATTGAGCTCTTAGGGAATTTCCTTTAGACCAGGCATCATTTGGTTTCAAGTCAAGTCTCCTGGATATTCTTGTTTCATGTGGCCTCGTCTCCAAGGTTTCCTGGCTTTTCAAGTGGATTAGCAGTGGCTACGTTCCTGGTTTTATATTGAAGGCTTTTGGTATTTCATTGCATCTGGATTATTACAGCAAGCTTTTGGAACTTTGTTATTATTCCTATGTTTGGACACTGTTTTGTTGTTGTTTTTGGCTTTTTGCTTTTGAACTTTTACCAACCTTATATTCGTCTCTTTTATTGGCTCCAATTATTCTTCAAATAAACCATGACTCTTCTTTCAGCCAAGGTGTGGTGTCATTAATGATTAGAGGGTCCTGTTCCTGCTCTAGGGTGCAACAGTACCAAGCCAACAATTCTGCCACAGTAAATAAAGAAACATCATTAACCCACCTGAAACCAATGGCTGCATATTGAATAACTCTGCATTGTATACTTCCAGTTGTCCAGAATCTTTGTCTAATACACCAACGTAGTATCTAATAGGAGAGAAAGCTCAAACTGAAAATAAGTCAATTTCAGATGCTATGAGAACCGAGGCTAGTTTCTCTTTTGCTAGTTTAGTTAATTAGCAGTCTATTGTTTTGCCATTGGTAGCTGATCTTATTTTAAGACATTTGTGGCTGTTGTTGTAATTGTTGTATATTATTTCAGGGCATGCAGTAATTGATATTATGATTTGCATTGTAGCTTCAACTAAGAATTGCTCCTAAGCCTCCTTATTTTGGGAAAAATAGGTAAGCTAGAATGATGGGTTCCTGAAACCCAATCAACAGAAAATGTGGAGGTTATAGTAATTTTAAACTATGCCCTAGAAATCTAGTAAAAGTTATAGACAATTGTCCTAACACAAAACTTGAACAGCTATAAAATAAACTCTTGAAGAGAGACGTGCAACACTCTGTGGTATTATGCTCAAACACCTGTTTTCATAGCCCACTTGCCATTTGTCTCAATATGGCACATATTAATATAATATACTGTATTTATTTATATTCTGCCCTATCTCCCTGAATGGACACATCTATGGCAAACATTCAATGCCATTATACATTGAATAAAGACAGACAGTACATAAACGGAGGGAAAGGCTTCCCATCTTTTTCCATTTCCGGCATCTGGAGGCTGTGCTCAACTCCAGCGTGTGTGCTGTCACTCCATCTTTCATGCTGAGGAGCTTTATTGTTCTTTAGTCACTCTTCCAATCAAATCGCCCGCATGGGCGCCTTTTATTACCTCCCCACCAAAGCAGTACCTATTTATCTACTCACATTGCTGTTTTCGAACTGCTAGGTGAGCAGAAACTGGACTGATGGTTGGGAGCTCACCCCAACCTGGGCTTGAACTGTTGACCTTTCATTCAGCAAGATTTTCTTCAGCTGGAGGTTTAACCCTCTGTGCTAAAGCCCAGCCCACAAAAAACTACAGAAAAAGATGACTATCCCAAATCAACTCCTGTTTGTAATTTTATTCAAGTTTAGGATTAGCTTCAATGCAGATATTCTAATTGAAGTAAACATACAATTACATTTATTTCTGACGTACAGACACACACACACAGAGAGAGAGAGAGAGATAGATAGATAGATAGATAGATAGATAGATAGATAGATAGATAGATTACCTGCATAGAGTATTGCACTTCAGGGCTCCTGCACCAAAATTATTTCCTACATAAGAAAGCCTCTCTGTTTCTGCATTCTAAAAAAATAAAAAAAATGATTTTTGAGATAAAAATAAGTTTTAAAAGTAAAGTAAATGCTACAAAGGCTCAAAGTTTTTTCCACCACAAAATGGGAAGTCACTGGCTTCAAGCCTTTTCAAAGTACCCTAAAAGAAAGTGGAATCTTCGGGTCAAACAGCCATACAATGTCAATCTATTTCTTTTCTTCTCCTCACTTCCACTGCAGTTGATGCAAAACGTGTAAAGAAATAATACGAGGGTGGGTCAAAAAGTAATGCCTCCATCGCTCTAACTTTTATTTCTTTCACAGCTATTGAACTATGTGTATATGATATGACAGAGGTAACCTTACTCTACTGATTTAGTCTTTTCTTTTTCCAATTGACTGATTAGAACCATGAATCTGAAGGTAAAAGAAAGAGCGGTCATTAAATTTCTGGCAAAAGAAGGTTTTACACCTAAGGGAATCCACCATTGCTTGAATAATGTTTATGATTTGCCCCCTTCTGACTTTTACCTGTTTGGACCTCTGAAAGACAACCTATGTGGTTTCAGATTTAAAAACATGGGTCACAAAGCAAAGCTCTGAATTTTTCCAAAATGGGTTTGATGCCTGGGTTGAATAATGGCACCAATGTGTACAAATGGATGGTGACAGTTCAACTATGATCTGTAGCGACTTCTGCTGTTATATGACCATTCATAATGTTTTTATGACACAGGAGGCAAAACTTTTTGACTCACCCTTGTACAATGGGAATGGTATGTCTTGCACATGCCATTTATTTTAATCCATTTTCCAGACATGGATACTGAATAAGAAAATTTCTGTTTTTTAAGTTATGTGTTAAGGTTCCCAGATTCCATGCTGAGCGCATTTTCTGTGACTTTAAGGTAAGCATCAGGAAGAGGAGGAATGTCCTGTCGCTAGAATATATAACAGGTAAGAATACTTGTGTGTGTGTGTGTGTGTGTATAAACACACACATACATATATATATTCATGCACAGGCCCCCGGTGGTGCAGTGGGTTAAACTGCTGAGCTGTGAAACTTGTTAACCGAAAGGTCAGTGGTTTGAATTGGGAGAGCGGGGGGAGCTCCCACTGTTATCCCCAGTTTCTGCCAACCTAGCAGTTCAAAAACATGCAAATTTAAGTAGAGCAAATAGGTACTACTTCTGCGGGAAGGTAACGATGAAAATTAATGAAAATTATTGGTGAGTATTTCAATTTCTAAATCCCCCCCCCCCCCGCCATGCAGTCATGCCACCCACATGACCTTGGAGGTGTCTACAGACAATGCCGGCTCTTTGGCTTGGAAGTGGAGATGAGCACCACCTCCCAAAGTCGGACAGAACTAAACTTAATGTCAGGGGAAACCTTCACCTTTACTTAAGGCCATATCCGTGAAACTTAAATCTGCCATTTAAGCCTACAATCCTATATCCATCGAGTTGAAATAAATATCACTGAACACTGTATTTCTTGCCTCTGAAGAGACATGGAAAAAATTGTTCCATAACAAAACTTCAAAGTCTGATAATAAAATCATTTGAGCTTTGTGTAACCCTCTCATAAGTTTAGCAAATAAAAAAGTGGGATAGCTGAGTAAATAAGCTAATAAATACAATTCCCGTTCACCAGTCTATCAGTCAATTAACAGAGCAAGCTTGCTGTATACCAAATCTGCTTACCAAAGTTACTTTTTGTTTCTTTCTCGGATTTGTGGTGTCTTTGTTTCTGTATAGGTTGAAAGTCATATTTTCAGAACTCTTCAGTTTGCCATTTGTGAACTGAACTGTGCATGAGAGAGAAAACAAAGGTAAGAAAATTTGTAACACCCAGCATTTTAGCCTTTGTAAATGCTTTGAAACTCCCCCCCCCCCCCCCCCCTCCAGCATCAACTGCTGCTCTGGGCCAGAGATGAGAGAGAGAGGACCAGTGATAGTTCCATCTTGTCTCCTGCATATGTCATCAGTTGGGGACCCCTCCCCCCAGCACTAACTGCTGCTCTGGGCCAGAGGGAAGAGAGAGGGGGCCAGGGACAGTTCCACCTTGTCTCCTGCATATGTCATCAGTTGGGGACCCCTCCCTCCAGAATCAACTGCTGCTTTGGGACAGAGTAAAGAGAGGGGGGCTAGGGGACAGTTCCATCTTGTCTCCTGTACTATGCTTATAATATAATATAATATAATATAATATAATATAATATAATGCAATATATTGTATATACATATAATATTTATAATATTATAATGTAATACAATACAATACTAATAATAACATGATATTATAATTCTATATTGTATATTACATGCAATATTATTAATAATATTACAATATAACGGTATAGTACAATATAGTAATATATAATACTGATACTGTACTATGCTAATAATATATTGTATGTATATATATCTTGTAAGCCGCTCTGAGTCCCCTTCGGGATGAGAAGGGCGGCATGTGTATGTTGTAAATAAACAAACTTGTTGATTACATCTATGTATGAGAATGTATGCAGTTGGCTGCCCCTTTCATTGCTTTGGTTCAATGTGATTCAGTTGTGATTTGGTGTGGCCCCAGCACTAAAGGCCTTGCAAAACTACAATGCCCAGGATTCCACACAATTGGGCTATGGAAGTTTAAAGTGGTGCTGAACTGCATTGATTTCAGTGTAGATCAGGCATAGGGAAACTTTGGCCCTCCAGGTGTTTTGGACTTCAACTATCACAATTCCTAACAGCTAGTAGGCTGTTAGGAATTGTGGGAGTTGAAGTCCAAAACACCTGGAGGGCCAAAGTTTCCCTATGCCTGATCTACAGTACTGTAGAATGAGTGCAGCCTGGCACACTCTTTGAACTGTCATGGCTCAATATGATGGGTTCCTGGCAGTTGTAGTTTGGGGAGGCCCCAGCACTCTTGGGCAGAGAAGGCTAAGTACAGACCTTGTCAAGCCACAAATCCCAGGATCCCATAGCACTGAGACATGGTAGCTAAAGTGGGGCCAGGCTGCACTCCAGGCCTATAGATTAGGGCTTCTTTCCTCCAATGACCCGGACACGTGCTTGAGCCTTTGCAAGGGAGCCCTGGGTGCAAAGGCAAGACCAAACCAGGGAAAAATCAGCACTGAGAGCCTTTCTGGCCCCGATCCCTTACCGAGAGGGGCGCTCTGTCCTTCTTGGGGGTCCCCCCGGTAGCACCACCGAGCCTCCATGGCCAAGGATGCCTCTGTTTCCCCGCGTGTGTCCAGCTGCAGGAAGAGGAGTGGCTTTGATCCCAAGCAAACCCCTTCCGCCTGCCAGGCTCACTCCACGAAGCCTCTGTCGCCACCTGCAGGCAGGAAGGGGGAACTGGCTCGAGTCTCCTTTCCTCATATTTACATTGACAAAATGTAAACACCAGGCAGGGGCAAACAGTCCTTTAGGCCAGGGGTCCTCAAACTAAGGCCCGGGGGCCGGATGCGGCCCTCCAAGGTCATTTACCCGGCCCTCGCTCAGGGTCAACCTAAGTCTGAAACGACTTGAAATCACACAACAACAACAACAACAACAACAATCCTATCTCATCAGCCAAAAGCAGGCCCACACTTCCCATTAAAATACTAATAAGTTTATATTTGTTAAAATTGTTCTTCATTTTAATTATTGTATTGTTTTTAAGTGTTTTTTGCACTACAAATAAGATATGTACAGTGCGCATAGGAATTCATTCATTTTTTTCCAAATTATAATCCGGCCCTCCAACAGTTTGAGGGACTGTGACCTGGCCCTCTGTTTTAAAAGTTTGAGGACCCCTGCTTTAGGCTGTGAGGAATTGTGAGAGTTGAAGTCCAAAACACCTTGGTAAGGGATCGGGGCCAGAAAGGCTAAAGTTTGCTCATGCCTGATCTACACTGTAGAATCAGTTCAGTTTGATCATGCTACAATTGCTATCCCTCAATGCTCTGGAATCATGGGATCTATAGTACAGACTTTGTATTTCTAGGTGCAAAGATTACTGCAGATGCAGACTGTGGCCAGGAAATCAGAAGACGCTACTTCTTGGGAGGAGAGCAATGTCCAATCTCGATAAAATAGTAAAGAGTAGAGACATCACACTGGCAACGAAGATCCGTATAGTTAAAGCAATTGTATTCCCCATAGTAACCTATGGATGTGAGAGCTGGACCATAGGGAAGGCTGAGCAAAGGAAAATAGATGCTTTTGAACTATGGTGGAGGAAAGTTCTGAGATTGCCTTGGACCGCAAGAAGATCCAACCAGTCCATACTTCAGGAAATAAAGCCCGACTGCTCATTGGAGGGAAGGATACTAGAGACAAAGTTGAAGTACTTTGGCCACATCATGAGGAGATAGCAAAGCCTAGAGAAGACAATTATGCTGGGGAAAGTGGAAGGTAAAAGGAAGAGGGGCCAACCAAGGGCAAGATGGATGGATGGCATCCTTGAAGTGACTGGACTGACCTTGAAGGAGCTGGGGGTGGTGACGGCCGGCAGGGAGCTCTGGCGTGGGCTGGTCCATGAGGTCACGAAGAGTCGGAGACGACTGAACGAATGAACAACAACAACAACATAGTCTAGTGAGGCACCAGTGAAGACCTTTGTAAACTGTAACTTGTTGGGGGAAGCAACTTTCTCAAGCCTCCTCTATATGTTTGTCTGTTTGTAATACATATACCTGAAGTATATGTCTTACTTGATTTGAAGTTTCTTTATCTCTATATACCGAAAAAGCAATGGGAGGGACTGCAAGTCACATGACTGACTCAGTGATCGTTTAGACCAGGGGTCCTCAAACTAAGTTCCAGAGGCTGAATGCAGCCCTCCAAGGTCATGTACCCGGCCTTCACTTAGGGTCAGCCTAAGTTTGTAATGACTTGAAAGCACACAACAACAACAACAACCCTATCTGATCAGCCAAAAGCAGGCCCACACTTCCCATTGAAATACTAATAAATTTATATTTGTTAAAATTGTTCTTCATTTTAATTATTGTATTGTTTTAAAGTGTTTTTGCACTACAAATAAGATATGTGCACTGTACATAGGAATTCATTCATGTTTTGTTTTTGTTTTCAAATCATAATCCAGCCCTCCAACAGTTTGAGGGACTGTGACCTGGCCCTCTCTTTAAAAAGTCTGAGGACCTCTGTTCAGGTGTAAACAGGATGACTGTTAGGGAATGTCAGTTGAGGAATGAATGACTCTTAGAGAAGTGTGTTGAGCCTTGAATGAGCTTCAGTATAAAAGTCTGTAAGAGTTCAGAAGCTCATCTTGATGTCGAACCTGAATTTGAGAGGCTCTGCCTAGGCAGAGACCGGCCAGACCCAAAAAGAGGATCCGGAACACCTGGCGAGACAGCAAGCACCAATGAAGCTTTTCTCTAATTTTTCCCAAAATAGTCTCACCAAGTTGAAGGAAAGCCACCGAGATATTTATTTCATTCCAGCTGGCACGGATGACGACCGCAGTAATCTGTCCAGGAGCTGACATAACTCACTGGGCAGAAAAATACAATATTTATAGCCTTCAGATTCAAAAGTTCCCATGCCCACCCTGAGCTGGTTTTGTAATGAGTGGCTGTGACGTCAGCAAGCCAGGAGGAGATCCAAGGAGTGCCCTGGCCCTGCTTTATCTGCCCAGCCAATGAGGTGGAAGGGAGGCAGGCAACGGGAAAACAATGAAGAAATGTCTAGTTGACTGGATTAAGAATGTCGAGTGTTTACCAAATGACCTGGCGATAGCTTCAGGCTCTCAAGCTTGGTCTGAGTTATTTTTCTGTTTCTTGAATTAACATTTTTGTCTGGCCCTGAAAGGCCAGGTCCTTTGTTTTTACTATCGCGCAATATGGAGTTAATTGATGAAACAGAGATGAGTTTTGGAGATCCAGGTGTGGCACAGCAAGGATGCAGTGACAAATCCCTAGTTCCTCATAGATGAGGAAATGTCCTTGGTGTTGAGTGATCCAATATGTCCACAGACTCCCTTAATCTGGATGACCTGGCTATCAGCCCTCCGATGTCCAGATATATAGAGTCATTTATCTATTGTCCATGCAAATGGATCTGGTTGAATCCTTTGTTAGGGGATTATCAGCTCAGGCAGTTTGGAAACTCCAAAAGCCATGAGTTGCTGGTTTATGAAAAGGTTGCTTTCCTTCATATTTTCTTATATAGACATATATACATATAGGGAATGAGGAATGGGGCAAGGGAACATACACAGAGTTCATAGGAAAAGGGGGAATCATGCAGGGTCTAAGGGGAAGTCAAGTCAGCCCCCCCCCCCCAAAGTCCATAAAAATTTGGCAAGAGTTTATAGAAATTCCTATAAAGCTCATGAAAGTTCATAAGAACTCATAAGAGTTCATGGGGGAGGGGTGCATGGAAGCTCAGGGGAGCACTGAGTAGTCGGGAGTCCATTCATAAAAACAGAAAGAGAGATAGGGATTATGGGATCCATTCAGCCTGGTGTCCTTGGCAAAACCATGAATTCCCTGATTTTGAACTATCTTTTACAGAGCCCTGGAAGTGGGGGGTCACCTCCAATTACCATCTTAGGAAATTAGAAACTGTTGAGGTGTGTGTTTTATTTGAAAGTAAACTCTTATTAAAGAGAGCTGTATAAAACAACATAGTTTATTAAGGAACTGTTAAAGGTTATAAGTTCAAGATACAAACTCTTTGAAACGTTACTGAAGTTTTTAACCCTTGACAAGAAATGTGCCTGTATCTTTAAATACATGAAGTTATCAGTAAACAAAACTTGTTGTCTTTAATAGAAGTCTGGTTGCATCATTTTCTGTTGAAAGTGTCATACCAAAACAAAATATCTACATGCCCAGCGATCATCCATTACCAAATAAACTCTGCTATCCCAATTAGATTGTGATCCTAACAGTTCATGATTTATACCCCGATGGTCAGTGATCCTAACAGGTCATGATCCATTATCGCCAATATAACTCCCATGATTTCATCGCATTGAGCCATGGTAGTTAAATGAAGGTCAAACTGCATTAATTCTATGATACGGATGCACCCTTGGGTAGGTTAATGTTACTTGCTAAAACCTTTAATGGAATGTATGTGAGAAATCCCACTCTTGTCCCTCTTGTTAAGCTTTGGAAAAATCCTTTTGAGTATTTGAAAACCCAATTTCTTATCCACTTAACTGAAAACCCTTCCCTTCCCTTATTATAATTTTGTCTCATCATCCTTTCCCGCTCTTCAAACCTGGCAATTTGTTTTAATTGCTTTTATCATTTATTATTGTTGTTGGCACTGAATGAATGCCTGTTGTGAAGCCGCCCTGAGTCCCCCTCCGGGGGTGAGAAAGACGGGATACAAATATGCGAAACAAATAAATAAATAAGTTATATGGCAATGTGGACTCAGATAAGCCAGTTCAAAGTAGATATTGTGGATGATCTGCCTTGATACTCTTGAGTTATATGGCTGTGTGGAAGGGCCCTGAGACAAGGAGTGCGCAGAAATTGTTTGGCCATGTCCTTCCTTTGAAATATAGCCTACAGGACTTAGTACTCCACTTAGTACTCCACCAACCTGGACGGCTTAGCTTCCATGAGAAAAGCAGTCCCCAACCTGTAGGCCTCTAGGTATTTTGGACTTCAGCTCCTAGATTTCCTGGCTATTGGCCAAGCTGACTGGGGCTTCTGGGAGTTGAAGCCTCATATCTGGAAGACCAAAGGCTGGGAACCAAGGAAACAGAGTGAAGAGAGGGGAGGCCAGGGGACAGTTCCACCTTGTCTCCTGCATATGTCATCAGTTGGAGGCCGCTCAGCCCAGCACCAACTTCCGCTCTGGGCCAGAGTGAAGAAAGGGGGGGGGGCAGGGGACAGTTCCATCTTGTCTCCTGCATATGTCATCGGTTGGGGACCCCTCCCCCCAGCACCAACTGCCGCTCTGGGCCAGAGTGAAGAGAGAAGGGACCCGGGGACAGTTCCATCTTGTCTCCTGCACATGTCATCAGTTGGGGACCCCTCCCCCCAGCACAAAGGCGGTCCTAGGTAATTTTCAACAGTAAGCAAAAAGTATTTGCCCCCCCCCCCCCCGCCAACCAATCACTGATATATATTTTCTGTTCGTCGTGGGAGTTCTGTGTGCCATATTTGTTTCAATTCCACCACTGGTGGAGTTCACAATGCTCTTTGATTGTAGGTGAACTATACATCCCAGTTACTACAACTCGCATATGTCAAAGTCTATTTTCCCCCAAGAGTGCCCCTGGGCAAAATCAACTATACTGCAAATGCTTACTTTGCGTAATGGGTTGAGCCGCCCTGCTTCAATGTCTTATCATGAATGCATTGGGAATAGCTAGTTTCCTTGTCTCCTGCAGATGTCATCAGTTGGGGACCCCTTCCCCCAGCATCAACTGCCGCTCTGGGCAAGAGTGAAGAGAGAGGGGGCCAGGGGACAGTTCCACCTTGTCTCCTGCATATGTCATCAGTTGGTGACCTCCCCAGCACCAAATGCCGCTCTGGGCCAGAGTGAAGAGAAGGGACCCGGGGACAGTTCCATCTTGTCTCCTGCATGTCATCAGTTGGGGACCCCTCCCCCAGCACAAAGGCGGTCCTAGGTAATTTTCAACAGTAAGCAAAAAGTATTCCCCCCCCCCCCCCCCCCCCCAACCAATCACTGATATATATTTTCTGTTCGTGGGAGTTCTGTGTGCCATATTTGGTTCAATTCCATCATTGGTGGAGTTCAGAATGCTCTTTGATTTTAGGTGAACTATACATCCCAGTAACTACAACTTGCATATGTCAAGGTCTATTTTCCCCCAAGAGCGCCTCAAGAGCGCCCCTGGGCAAAATCAACTATACTGCAAATGCTTACTTTGCGTAATGGGTTGAGCCGCCCCTCCTCTCAAGTTAAGGCAGCTGGTGAGCCAGAGTGAAGAGAGAGGGGGCCAGGGGACAGTTCCATCTTGTCTCCTGCACATGTCATCAGTTGGGGCCCCTCCCCCCAGGAAAAAACTGCCGCTCTGGGCAAGAGTGAAGAGAGGGGGGGCCTGGGGACAGTTCCACCTTGTCTCCTGCATATGTCATCAGTTGGGGGCCCCTCTCCCCAACACCAACTGCCGCTCTGGGCCAGAGTGAAGAGAGAAGGGACCCCAGAACAGTTCCATCTTGTCTCCTGCACATGTCATCAATTGGGGACACCTCCCCCAAGTACCAACTACCGCTCTGGGCCAGAGTGAAGTGGGGGGGCAGGGGACAGTTCCACCTTGTCTCCTGTGCTATGCTAATAATATAATATGATGTAATATAATATATTTTATATACATATAATATTTATATTATAATGTAATACAATATATTACTACTAATAATATATTTATATATTTTATATTGCATGTATTATTACTAATAATATTACAATATAATGGTATAGTACAATATAGTAATATATAATACCAATATTGCACTATGTTAATAATATAATATACTGGGTGTATATACATCTTGTAAGCCGCTCTGAGTCCCCTTCGGGGTGAGAAGGCTGCCACATCAATGCCGTAAATCAATAAGCCTCTGCGCGTCCTCTCCGTCGAGTCCTGAGGAATGAAGCGGGGAACGGTTGACCCGCTTCTGTGCCTCCCGCCCCCTCCCCGTCGCCCGCCAATCAGATTACGGCAGCCCCCATACTCGCGCCCTCATTGGCCAAAGGCCGGGCAGAGAAGTCTGGCTGAGCAGTTGGGACTGTTGAGTCCCCTCGCGAGTTCGGCGGACAGTAGTTCCACTCCGAATGAGGCGACGTCATTTCCGCCCAGGAGCCTCCTGAAGGAAAGTGCAGCCATACGGGCTGGGCGAAGGCGGGGATTCTGGCCACGGCTCGAGCCCGCCCCCCACCCTCCCTCCCTCAGAGCGGAAGAAAGGACAAACGGACGCCAGCCGAGCCAAGAACAACGGGCGCCCCTCCCTCAGAGACGGGGGCTCGGGACGGGAGGGGGCTCCAGTTTCGGTGAGGCCAAAAAGCACAATAGGGGCTCGCGACACAAGGGCGTCGGTTGGGATGGCGTGCGCGCGCTCTTGGGGGGAGGGAAAGGGGGCGTGGCGGACAGCGGCGGGCGCGCTGCGCTGCGATTGGCTGCAGGGCGCGCGGACAAGCTAGAGCGATGCGTGCCTCGGTTGGATGGCCGGGAGGGGGTTGCTGTCCTCCCTCGCGAAGTGGAGCGCGCGCCGGGGTTGAGGCGAAGAGACAGGGAGGGGGAGTGGGTTTGGCGCAGGTGCGCATGCGCCGTGGTGGTCCGAGGGGCGGTGTGGCTCCGTGACAGGCGACGCTGAGCCTGTCAAGGCCGGGGGAGCGCGGGGCCGCCGCCACGCCCCCTTCCTCTCCCCTTCACCGGGTTCCCTGCGGGGGCGGGGCATGGACTGGTGAGTGGTAGCCTGTGCTTCCTCGGGGGGCGGCTGGGAGGCCTGGGTTGGGGCCTGGTATTGTGTGGCTGGTGGCCTCCCCTCTCCAGGCAGCAGCAACAGCAGCTAGGCCCCTCCTTCCTCCCACTTCGTCGCTGGTCTTGAAAGGCCTTGCTTACCCAAAGGAAATTTTACTGCCCGGAACGGGAACAGGAGAGCCAGCTTTGAGAACAGGGAGTTATTCATTCCCAACCTTAGGTCCTCCCAGAAGCCCCAGTCTGCTTGGCCTGTTTTGGAAAATGGCTTATACAATCTTTTGGAAAGCACTTTTGGAGATCATAACCTTTTAAGAAAAACATGAGCATTCAGAGAAGAGCCAAAACCCCTTTAGAATCTTCTCTTGTGGTATACTACCAGATCTAATTATGCTAGGCAACGATTTCAGTTGTTAGACTAAATAACCTGTTATCTCTGATCTGTTAGGAAAACAGAGATTTTGCCAGTTCATAAAAAACAGTGGTGCTTCAGAAGTGTAAATATATACTCTTCCATAAAACAATTTGTTATGTATCATGCACTCAAGAGACAAAAATGAAGTAGACTTTGATAAAAAAAATAACATGTTTGGTTTCATAGAATCATAAAGTTGGAAGAGACTGATATCGAGCTAGAATTTAGAGGCCCCTGCCCAGGAGTGAGGAGTCCTTAGACCCACCAGTGAGAGTCCAGTACTCCATCTCAGGTGGCTGAATACCACTTGTCCCTCTAAGAAGTTGGACGCCGACCACTCGGGGGTCGTATAACTAGTAAGCAAGATCTCTTGGGCCATCCAGTCCAACTCCCTGTCAAGAAACAGGAAAATTGCATTCAAAGCACCCCTGACAGATGGCCATCCAGCCTCTGTTTAAAACAGTGGTTCTCAACCTGGGGTCCCCAGATGTTTTTAGCCTTCAACTCCCAGAAATCCTAACAGCTGGTAAACTGGATGGTATTTCTGGGAGTTGTAGGCCAAAAACATCTGGGGACCCCAGGTTGAGAACCACTGGTTTAAAAGCTTCCAAAGAAGGAGCCTCCGCCACACTCAGGAGCAGAGAGTTCCACTGCTGAACAGCTCTCTCAGTCAGGAAGTTCTTCCTCATGTTCAGGTGGAATCTCCTTTCTTGTAGTTTGAAGCCATTCTTCTGCACCCTAGTCTCCAGGGCAGCAGAAAACAAGCTTGCTCCTTCCTCCCTATGACTTCCTCTCACGTATTTGGCTATCATGCCTCCTCTCAGCCTTCTCTTCTTCAGGCTAAACATGCCCAGCTCTTTCAGTCGCTTCTCATAGGGCTTGTTCTCCAGACCCTTGATCATTTTAGTTACCCTCCTCTGGACACATTCCAGCTTGTCAATATCTCTCTTCAACTGTGGTGCCCGGAATTGGACACAATATTCCAGCTGTGGTCTAACCAAGGCAGAATAGAGGAGTAGCATGACTTCCCTGGTTCTGGACACTACTCACAACCTTCATGTGTTCAGCATGCACAGGTGCAAAACTTATCAGTTGAGTTTCAGATATATTTGAGATCATTTTATGTTCCATCCGGCCAGGGCATCTCTCTTATAACAAAACAGCTATCAACAGATCACATAGTCAAAAGGAGAGAAAAAAGTGTGATCTGCAGCCCCTTTTATAACTTCCCAGAAACCATAGAGTAAAGGAATTACACACCAGAACATACAGGAAACAGTGAGCAATAACATTATAGATAAACATTACTAGAGAAGGCTTGAAGAAGGTTGTCCTTTCCCATAGTCTGCAATCAGTAAACCATCAACCTCCATTTAAGACTGATCATCTCCAAAAATAAAACTTGATATGAGCACGTCCCAAAGAAAAAGAAAACCAAGAAGGCAAAATGGTTTGCTGAGACACTGGAAGTAGCCCAAGAAAGGAGGAAAGCAAAAGGAAACAGTGATAAGGGGAGATATGCCCAGTTAACTGCGCAATTCCAGAGGTTAGCCAGAAGAGATAAGGAACTATTTTTAAATAAGCAATGCATGGAAGTGGAAGAAGACAACAGAATAGGAAGGACAAGAGACCTCTTCCAGAAAATTAGAAACATTGGAGATAAATTTCAGGCAAAAATTGGTATGATAAGAAACAAAGATGGCAGGGACCTAACAGAAGCTGAAGAGATCAAGAGAAGGTGGCGAGACTATACAGAAGATCTGTATAGGAAGGATAATAATATTGAGGATAGTTATGACGGTGTGGTGAATGAATTAGAACCAGACATCCTGAGGAGTGAGGTTGAATGGGCCTTAAGAAGCATTGCTAACAACAAGGCAGCAGGAGACGACGGGATCCCAGCTGAACTGTTTAAAATCTTAAAAGACGATGCTGTCAAGGTGATGCATGCCATTTGCCAGCAAATATGGAAAACACAAGAATGGCCATCAGACTGGAAAAAATCAACTTATATCCCCATACCAAAAAAGGGAAATGCGAAAGATTGCTCCAACTTCCGTACAGTGGCCCTTATTTCTCATGCCAGTAAGGTAATGCTCAAGATCCTGCAAGGAAGACTCCAGCAATACATGGAGCGAGAGTTGCCAGATGTTCAAGCTGGGTTTAGAAAAGGCAGAGGAACCAGAGACCCGATTGCCAATATCCGCTGGATAATGGAGAAAGGCAGGGAGTTTCAGAAAAACATCTACTTCTGCTTCATTGACTATTCTAAAGCCTTTGACTGTGTGGATCATAATAAATTGTGGCAAGTTCTTGGTGGGATGGGCATACCAAGCCACCTTGTCTCTCTCCTGATGAATCTGTACAAGGACCAAGTAGCAACAGTCAGAACTGACCACGGAACAACAGACTGGTTCAAGATTGGGAAAGGCGTACGGCAAGGCTGCATACTCTCACCCAACCTTTTTAACTTGTATGCAGAACACATCATGTGATGTGCGGGGCTTGATGAATGCAAAGCTGGGGTAAAATTGCTGGAAGAAACATTAACAACCTCAGATATGCAGATGACACCACTCTGATGGCCGAAAGCGAGGAGGAGCTGAGGAGCCTTCTAATCAAGGTGAAAGAAGAAAGCGCAAAAGCTGGGTTGCAGCTAAATAAAAAACCAAGATTATGGCAACAAGAATGATTGACAACTGGGAAATAGAGGAAGAAAACGTGGAGGCCGTGACAGACTTTGTGTTTCTAGGTGCAAAGATTACTGCAGATGCAGACTGTGGCCAGGAAATCAGAAGACGCTTACTTCTTGGGAGGAGAGCAATGTCCAATCTCGATAAAATAGTAAAGAGTAGAGACATCACACTGGCAACAAAGATCCGCCTAGTCAAAGCCATGGTATTCCCTGTAGTAACCTACGGATGTGAGAGCTGGACCTTAGGGAAGGCTGAGCGAAGGAAGATCGATGCTTTTGAGCTGTGGTGTTGGAGGAAAGTGCTGAGAGTGCCTTGGACTGCGAGAAGATCCAACCAGTCCATCCTCCAGGAAATAAAGCTCGACTGCTCATTGGAGGGAAGGATACTAGAGACAAAGTTGAAGTACTTTGGCCACATCATGAGGAGACAGCAAAGCCTAGAGAAGACAATTATGCTGGGGAAAGTGGAAGGCAAAAGGAAGAGGGGCCGACCAAGGGCAAGATGGATGGATGGCATCCTTGAAGTGACTGGACTGACCTTGAAGGAGCTGGGGGTGGTGACGGCCGACGGAGCTCTGGCGTGGACTGGTCCATGAGGTCACGAAGAGTCGGAGACGACTGAATGAATGAACAACATGAGCACAAGCCAGAAAATACCACGGAAAATGGAGATGCAAAAATACTCTGGTATTTTAGAATCAAAACAGATATATGTCACGTAACACACTAGATATAACAGTTGGGGAAGAGAAACATGTTTTTATTGTAGACATTGCAGTACCAGGAGACAGGAGAGTAGAGGACAAAGAGCTGGAAATAATCACACAATATAAGGACTTACAAATTGAAATTGGACAACTATAGCAAAGGAGAACAACAGTGGTACCAGTAGTGGTTGGTGCTCTTGTAGCCATTCCGAAAAGCACTTGAAAAGCCTTATTTTCGACAGACATCAATCCACATGCTGCAGAAGGCAGCACTTCTTGGAACTACGCACATTCCACAAAAATACCTCTAATATCCTAGGCCCTTAGGAAGAGCCCGATATTCAGAGATGAATCCTAGACACTTGAACCTAATGTTCATGTGTGCTGTGATGTTATGTACCTTTAAATAATAATAAAAATGTTATTTGTTACCTGCCTTTCTTAACAGCTGGAGGCTGGATACAACACGGTCAAAACATGTCAACATAAAATACACACAACAAAATACATATATCAAAGCAAAGAGTACAAAGCTCAACATACAGTAGGAATAGAATGTCAATCCAAAACTCTTGATTCAAAGTTGCCTGGGTAGGCCTGCAGGAATAGATGGGTATTCAGCTGGATCTTACATTCTGATTGCTAATTCAGATGTTGAAGCTCTTCTGGTAGGTCATTCCACACTTGTGTGGTGACCAATGAAAAGGACATCTGGGTGATGGCCGCCAGTAGGATTCTGGCTGTTTGGATTTATCGTCCCACAAAGAATCTCAGTGTCTGAAGGGGCGGATTGTGCAGGAGAAGATAATCTAGATCCAAACCATGCAGGGCTTTAAAGGTAGCCTCTTAGGTTCAATCTACAATGCCATATAATGCAGTTTTAGAATGCAGAGTAACTTCATTGAATTGGATTATATGGCAGTGTAGACTTATACAATCCAGTCTGCACTATATGGCATTGAAGATGTGGCCTTAGCCCCTGTCCCTCACAACCTTGGATTTTTTAAATCCTGATTATTGGTTGTGCTGGTTGGGACTTTTAGTACTTGACACTAGAATCAAGACCAGTGTTTGGGAAATACTGCTCAAAAATCAAAAGGAAACAACTTTATATGCCTCCATGGTTTTATTGAATTATAGCTCCTTGATTCATTCACCCGTTTTGTTTTGTTTCCTTTATATTTGTCTCACCTTTTTCCTCATAGGGACTCAAGGCGATTAAAGGTGACATGACACAATCCAATCTAAATTTAAAAGAAAGCAAACAAATATAAAAATTCAAAAACAATCAAATCTTTGTGTCATGGAATGTAAAACTTAAAATACAAGGAAAACAATTAAAATTAGACCGCCCCTCAAAGGCCCCTTTCACACAGCTTCGTAAAATCCCACATTATCGGCTTTGAACCGGATGATATTGCAGTGTGGACTCAGATAACCCAGTTCAAAGCAGATATTGGATTATCCGCCTTAATATTCTGGGTTATATGGCTGTGTGAAAGGGCCCAAAATTTCATTCACAGCATTCCCAGCAGCCTGCCTCTCACCATTCACAAAATGCCTGCTGGTATGTTTCCACTTGCCTGCAAAAGGCAAGCAGGGATGGGGCTATCCTGGTCTCTTTAAGGAGGGAGTTCCAGATTTGTTTTAGCTTGTCTTTTAAAGATTCATTACTACTGACTGTCCAAGTCCCAACATCTGGAGGACTACCTTGTGCAACCCTGGATCTGTAAAATTTGTAAAGTCAGAAAATACAATATTCTGTACAAGAGCAAAAATATATTTCCTAAACAATGTATTGTTGAAGGCTTTCACGGCCGGAATCACTAGGGTGTTGTGTGGTTTCTAGGCTGTATGGCCAAGTTCTAGCAGCATTTTCTCTTGATGCTTCATCTGCATCTGTGGTTGGCATCTTCAGAGGATCCTCTGAAGATGCCAGCCACAGACGCAGTCGTAACACCAGGAGAAAAAAACCATAGACAGTCATTCAGATGTATCTTTAATGCATCTGAAGTTAGATGGTGACAAAAGGGACAAACCCTTCTGAAATTTGAAACATTTTCATAGCACTTGAAATTTGGAACATTTTCTTGAAGCAAATCTGCCTATACCAGGAGAGGGAACCATTGGTCCTAGCCAATGGCAAGGCATGCTGGGAGTTGGAAGCCCAATATTAACTAAAGGGCTACCTGGTCCCTACTCTTGATGGAACTCCATTGCTCTTGATGGACAGCCAAAAGGCTGTTTGTAGTTTTTGAGTTTTCTGGAGCTAAACAGTGAATACAGGTAGTCCCCCCTGACTTACAAACATCTGACCTACAAATGACTCAAAGTTTAAGAACAGGGGTGAGACAACAGGAATTGAGGGAAATCTACCCCTAGGAAGAAAAAAATCATTCCTGAAATAGTTATCATGGGAAAAGGTATCTCAGCTGAAGCTTTCTCACCAATCCTTGTTTCCACAACAAGCCAAATTTTTCAAAATACAATTCTCACAGGACGGAAAGTGAGGTGAAATATTTGAACAGGGGCACAGAAGCAAAACAAACACCAGAGGGGTGTTAACCCTTCCCTACTCTTACCCCCCCCCCCTATATATATGTGGTTTCTTACACTTAAAATGTACCTGTTCTAAATTCAGTTTAAGAAGAAACCTACTGAACCTATTTTGTTTGTAACTTGAGGACTGCCTGTAATATCTTACAGATTTGTTATAGCTCAACTTTTACTTTGAACTTTACTACACCATTTCACACAATGCTAGAAAGGTGAAACAGCAGCAGTAAATAATAAAATAGTAAAATACAAAACAAAACTCACACAACTATAAATCTGTATTCAAATTGGGTTAGGGGGAATTGGTAATTAAAATTCCAAATGAGCTCTACTATGTTTCTGACCTCAGTTTATGCAGTTTTGTATTTTTGAAAGATGGAACCAGGGTACTAACATACATGTAAAATTGGCCTTGAGGGGCTTCATTCTGCTCGTTGCTTGAGGAATGTTTGTACCTGTTTTTTAATTAATGGTACTTTAATCTCATGTCAGTTCTACAGTAAAATTGTGAATATGAGAAAGTTAAAATGTTCCATTTGTGCTGCCACTTCAGTATGTGTAAATAGGCACTAGAGGTGTGTAAATGTTCATTTTACAGGTAATTCTTTTTTTTTTGTATCAAATTGGTTACATTCATGCATACAAATTGATATTAGAAACATGCAGACAGGTTGGGGGGGATTTAGAAACTGAAACACTCACCAATCATTTTCGCTAAGATTCTGTAACATTCGGATGCCTTCCAGGGTCAGTTTAATTTTCAGTATAAGCATTAAACAACTTTTTTAAAGCCAAGAGAAATAATGTGTTTTTAAAACCAATCCTTTTTTCTTTGGCCCGCTCACCATAAGGAAGGCAATGGGGCGGAACTATCAAAGTTAATGGTGGGAGACTAAGAACACAGCAAGCTTAAAAACATAGTTTGGGAAGGTGAGGCCCC
This sequence comes from Anolis sagrei ordinatus, assembly GCF_025583915.1. Taxonomy (NCBI): domain Eukaryota; kingdom Metazoa; phylum Chordata; class Lepidosauria; order Squamata; family Anolidae; genus Anolis; species Anolis sagrei. The sequence goes on along the minus strand of NW_026845477.1, from coordinate 155,835,371 downwards.
CTGTAGCAGAGAATACAAAAGACCCTGCCCAAACTACATGTCCCAGAATATAGTGCTCAGCATCAGAAAGCTCTCATGGCACCAGCCGTTTAGAGTCTGTCTAGTAATAAATACAGTTATTAAATCTGTAAAAAGGACTAAAGTAAGTATAAGCGTAAGCATTAAGCAACTTTGGTGATGCCAAGAGAACATAAAGTGTTTTAAAAAGCAATCCTGTTTTTCTTTGGTTTGATCGCCATGAACAAAGGCACCGCAGCAGGCAGCCGTTTAGAGTCAGTCTAATAATAATAAATAAAATTATTGATCTGCAAAGAGGTCTAAAGTAAATAAGTAATAGTACAAATCTGTGCTAAATTGAAGTTTTGTGGTTGTGTATCATGAAGACAGACATTCAAGAGACCTGCTATTGTCGTTTTGGGGGGGGGGGGGATAAATTGTTTTTGTCTAAAATTTTAAACATCTCCAAAAATCTGTAGATGTGTGAATCTTTCTGAAATTTCTGGGGATTGATCCCAGGTTATCTTGTGCATTGTACATAAAATTCAAGTGGATAGCTGTTGTAGGTATTGCTGTTGTAGCTGTTGTAGGACTCTTAAGGATATCTGCTTTGTAGTTCAAAATGATGCTTCCCCATCCCCCAATAAATTAAATAAACATGGGAGCTTATCCATTTTCCATGAAAATGTAACATATCTGTAGATGGCCCAGGAAATATAGCATTTGTGCTATCAAGAAGTAATTCTTGGAGGCAACTGGGTGGCAGTTGTCCAAACCAACAGGAGAAATATATTGGTCTACAGAGGCAATGCCAGGCAGTCATCACCTCCCACTGTCCCTGTCCCCACTGTTTTGCTGCCTACTGACATATAAGTATTTTTCAGCTTAATTGACAATCTTGTCATCTTCCTGTCATTATAAATTAAAGTAATATTGGGTGTTTTTAGATTTGATTTGTTCCAGCATTTAATTGAAGGTTGCTCTATAATATAAACATCTGTAAATGACACCCAAAACAAAAATGGATGAGAAATATTTTTCATGGTATGAATAAAATTTAGTTCTATTTACCTATGTTAGGATTACTTCCGTAATGATTACGGATTAGAAATTTATATATTTTCATTCTTCATGAGTAGCTGTTTGTGGCCTATTGCCATGGTTAATTACAAAATACGTTACTGCAAAAGCTTTTCTGAAAAAAAATCTTTGGACAGTCAAATTGGTGAAGTTTTTGGCAAGCTTCCTGGGCTATTGGACAAAAATCTGACACTTGTGGAATAATCCTATGGGTGAAAGAAGATGAGGAGACCTAAAAGCTGCCTTATTTAAAGTCCTGCCAGAATTGTGATAAAAGGGGGAGAGATCCCCCTCTACCCACCCATTGGTTGTATTTGGAGGAAGTTGCAGCCATCTTTGAGGGCTGGCACAGTCTTCTTATGATTCTGGGAGGCATATAGGAGAAGTAAAAAAAATAATAATCCAGTCTCATTGTTCTCCCCACTTTCAACCCCCCTCTTTTTTCCCTTTTCTTTCCTTTTTCCTTTTCATTTTATTTGCTGTCATAGAGACAAGGGCCATACAAGTTTCTGTGGAAGAAAATTAAATTTGCTTAATGGTGAGACCCCTTTCTCTGCCACTGGAGGGGAAAGACCTGAAACTTCCCAAGGACCCTGCCAGCAACAAAAGAGTTGCCACCTACAATATTTTAAGGGTGACAGTAATGGGTTTAGATGGTAAAAGGCAACAGCATTTACATGCTCTGCAAACAGTACACCAATTCCTCTAAATTGTGAGGTAATTATTAGCTCAAGACAAAATACAGCAATGTATTTATGCTTTTTTTCCTTTTGAGTCTATTCCCCTTGGTTTTTTACTTATGCCTACTACTTAGCATGCAGGGAATTAGCAACGGGAATACAGTGTTCTGTGATCACTCTTTATTTTACTTGATAATATTATCTGTAGAATTTGGAAAAAATTAATTAACAAACACCCAGTTTGCACAGACAGACTGAAAGATACGCAAATGCGCACACACATGCGTGGATTTCATAGCCCACTTTCATCTCATTAATTAGTTTTGTATAACACCCAGACTGGATTTTCAGTGCATTTTGATAATTTGGCACACTAATCTTCTTTTGGCATTGAAAGGACTTTAGTCTTTTAACAGTTGGGAGAGAAAACCTTTACAAGTGGCAATTGTCATGCAGCAGAAGCCCACCCTTCACAACATCATCTACACAGCTGTTAAAAATAAAATCCTGTTGTCCATTGCAGGTCACTTTTCCTTCTCCCCCTTTCAAAACAAAAACTATAGGATGGAACCCATCTGTGGGCCCCAAAGTACCAACTTGGTGGAACATAACAAGATATATTGTAGTGTGCTAGAGTAAGAGAGCTGTGGTGCCCAGCCTTGGCCCTCTTGGTACCTACTCTTGTAGAACTACCTTATATACTCGTATATAAATCTAGAAGTTTTAGTTTTAAAAAATCAAACCAGAAAAACTGGTTCAACTTAGCCATGGATCATTGTGACAACTGTACCATAATTCTTATAAAAAATGGAACCATTGCTTTTCTCTGAGCAGGGTGGCAAAAGGCAAGAAGAGCTTAGTCCTGGGATAACTTAAAAGAAGCACTGATCCTCTCTACTCTCTCCGTTATGGTAGCATTTCTGCCTGTTTTTGATGTCTAGGCAGGGAAATAGCAGCTGCAAAAGGTAGTTTGCTCTCTGAGGTGGCATTGATGCTTTCTCCTTGTTGTGGAATGAGCCTCAACTTGTACATGGTTATATATGGTAGTAACAGTAATGAACAACCAGAGTTAAGCAGCGATATTACAATAGTGCCCCAATGTGAAGACTGCAACTCTCATTCATTGGAGATGATGGGAGATGTGGCCTAACATGCCTGGAGATGCCCAGGTTGGAGAAGACTGGTTTAAAGGCTACTGTCACCGACAGTACCTTTTTGTCTGCTACCCCTAGATTTTGGAATGACTTGCCAGAAGATATTAGACAGCTAAACATGCTGTCTGAATTTTAAAAACAAGTAAAGACCCTTCTCTTCTAGCAGGTCTTACCCAGTCGATTTTAAACTATAAATTTTAAATTGACATTTTAAACGTATGAATAATTTAATGTGCATTTTAATTTTGTGCTCATTTGTTTTTAATCTATGTGTTTTCAATGGTTTTATGTTTTCAAGTATTGTTTATATCTTAGTTCTGTCTTATACCCTGCCTCAAGCCTTGGGAAAAGATGGACAAGAAGTAAAATGTATTATTAATAACAATATTTTATTGTCTAAAAAAGAAAGGGATATACATTTTAAAAAGACAGTCAGAAGAAAATGTAACAGTTTTACTCTTTTCATTACAGTTGTTCAAAGCCATAAAAACTCTAAACTAAAACCATCATATTTGTGTAAACAGATTGGTGGAAAGATGGATTAACAGAAAAAGATGCATAAAAGCATAGAAGCCTAATTTTAGGAAAAAAATAATTCAGATTATGTCGGCTGTCCTTATAGATAATAAAAAATACTTATGGTTCAGAATAAATTTTGTTTGATAGACTTGGTGAGGAATCCTGAGAAATAATCATAATTTCTGAGGAGCTCTTGAGACCAGATTGATTCTGTTGTACATGCAGTAGTTAAATACTTTGAATGTTGTAATGAAACTTAATCATTGCCTTCTTTATCTTATTTCATATTTAATATGTTTTGACTTTTAGATGGTTTATACTAAAGGTGGGAAATCCAAATTCCTTGGTCTATTTTTATGTGGTTGCGGGAAAGACCAAAGGGAGAGAAGTATGTAGGTGGTGGAGGGAGGGGAGTGATGTAGTGAATTGGTGGGATGCCCTTTGTCAAGTGGCAAAGAAGAGAAGATGACCAGAGCTGGGAGGAGGATGTGTCTTTGTGTCACCAGTTCAGATCTGCAGCATGAGTGATTTCCTTCAAGGCTTCTGAGTCTCACTTCTCAAGGGAGCAACAAGCTGGAGTTCTTGGTTCGGATGTCACACTAAACAAACCCCAGATGGAGAATTATTTAGTTACTGCTGCTGGCAGGAGTTCCCTGGTGGGAAGAAACAGGCAGCATACACCAGCATGCTGGTTTGGTCACAGTAAGCTAAGGCCGTGTGACTTCTTTTTTAATGGCTCACTGTGACATGGTGACTGGGTTTCTGTAAACTTCTGATTTTCAACTTGTCTCATCAATTTTTTGAAAAGCTGAACAAAAGCAAATGGGATCCTAGATCACTGGTTTTAAGTGTCTGTGCATGCTTTATCACAGTTTTTCATCCTGAACACTAAGTGAAGTAGTAATTCTGCATAACCCTGCATGACTGTGAAATCTAAAATTGTATATGTCAAACTGCTTAAACTGAATCTGACCTTCTGTCTGTTTAGTTCAGCATTGTTCATCATCTATACCAGGGGTCCTCAAACTAAGGCCCGGGGGCCAGATGCGGCCCCCCAAGGTTATTTACCCGGCCCTCGTTCAGGGTCAACCTAAGTCTGAAATGACTTGAAAGCACACAACAACAACAACAATCGTATCTCATCAACCAAAAGCAGGCACACACTTCCCATTGAAATGCTAATAAGTTTACATTTGTTGAAATTGTTCTTCATTTTAATTATTGTATTGTTTTTAAAGTGTTTTTTTTTGCACTACAAATAAGATATGTGCAGTGTGCATAGGAATTCATTCATGTTTTTTTTTTCAATTATAATCCGGCCCTCCAACAGTTTGAGGGATTGTGACCTGGCCCTCTGTTTAAAAAGTTTGAGGACCCCTGATCTATACCATCTACTTTAACTAGAGATAATTCAGAATGAATCTAGAATCATGTTAATAAATTCTGAGCCGTTATGGAAAATTTGATGGAATGGGATGTAAGTGAAAGAGCAGGAGAAATTAAGGGCTGTGTGGTGCAAAGACCATTGCACCAAGTTGCAAGAGGCAAAAATCCAGATGGTGTTCTTAAACAAAATAGCCAAATAGCTTCTGTGACATTTTCAAGTGTTCTTACTTGTTCATATAAAAACAAATCATTTCATTATTTTCACATCATATTTTCTGTCTTTCTTTTTAGGATCATGGATTTTCCAGGGCACTTTGAACAAATTTTCCAACAGTTGAACTACCAGCGACTTCACGGCCAACTCTGTGACTGTGTTATTGTTGTTGGGAACAGGCACTTCAAAGCACACCGTTCAGTTTTGGCAGCATGCAGCACACACTTCCGCGCTCTTTTCACAGTAGCAGAGGGAGACCAGACTATGAACATGATCCAGTTGGACAGTGAGGTGGTGACGGCAGAAGCTTTTGCTGCTCTCATTGACATGATGTACACTTCCACTCTGATGCTCGGAGAGAGTAACGTTATGGATGTGTTGCTGGCAGCTTCCCATTTGCACTTGAACTCTGTGGTGAAAGCATGCAAGCACTACCTTACCACAAGGACACTGCCAATGTCTCCTCCAAGCGATAGAGTTCAAGAGCAGAATGCGCGCATGCAGCGGTCCTTCATGCTCCAGCAGCTTGGATTAAGCATAGTGAGTTCTGCATTAAATTCCACCCAAAGCACAGAAGAACAATCCAGTTCTATGAGCTCCATCAGAAGTAACATAGAGCAGAGGAGTACATTTCCAATACGACGTCTCCATAAACGGAAACAGTCTTCAGAAGAGAGAGCTAGGCAGCGCATTAGGCCTACCATGGATGATTCTATCATGTCTGATGTTACTTCAGAGAGCGCACAGGCTGTTGTTCATTCAAGAGATGAATTTTTTTCCCCAGACTCACTGAAAATTGTGGACAACTCTAAACCTGATGGTGTAACCGACAACCAAGAGGATAATACCATTATGTTTGATCAGTCCTTTAGTGCGCAAGAAGATGCTCAAGTGCCCAGCCAGTCTGACAACAGCGGGGCCAATATTTCTCAAATGTCTTTGGTGTCGCAAGCGGAAACTAGCTTTGATCAGCAGAATGTTTCCCAAAAAAACAATTTTCAATGTGAGAATACAGAGGTTGGACTAAATGAAAAAGAGCACATGAGGGTAGTGGTGAAATCTGAGCCTTTGAGTTCTCCAGAGCCCCAAGACGAAGTGAGTGATGTGACCTCCCAAGCAGAGGGAAGTGAATCTGTGGAAGTGGAAGGGGGAGGAGTCAATGCTGAAAAGATAGAACTGAGCCCTGAAAGTAGTGACCGTAGCTTCTCCGACCCACAGTCTAGCACTGACCGAGTGGGGGAGATCCATATTATGGAGGTAGCAAATAATCTGGAACATAAGTCTTCATTCAGTATTTCCAATTTTCTGAATAAAAGCAGAGCCAGCAGTTATGTTGCTAGCCAGAATAACGAAGACAATATTCCAAATACAACTAGTGACTGCCGCATTGATGGTGATGCCTCTTACTTAATTGGTCCAGATTCTGGGCCAACAAATGGACATTCTTCTGCTACTGTCTCACATGTTGAGAATCCCTTCAGTGAGAGTGCAGACTCTCATTTTGCCAGGCCTATGCAAGATGTTATGGGTCTTCCTTGTGTACAGACGTCTGGCTACCGGGCAGCAGAGCAGTTTGGGATGGACTTCCCAAGGTCTGGCTTAGGGCTGCATTCCTTGTCAAGGGCAGTCATGAGCTCGAGAGGTGGTACCAGTAACTTTCCTGGGTATCGCCGCATAGCTCCCAAAATGCCCGTTGTGACCTCTGTTCGGAGTTCTCAAATGCCAGACAACACTCCTAATTCTCAGCTACTAATGAATGGGGGCTCATCCTCTTTTGAGAATGGGCACTCCTCCCAGCCTGGGCCCCCACAGCTAACCAGGGCATCTGCTGATGTTCTTTCAAAATGTAAGAAGGCCTTATCGGAACATAATGTCCTGGTGGTAGAAGGTGCTCGCAAGTATGCCTGCAAAATCTGCTGCAAGACCTTTTTGACCTTAACAGACTGCAAGAAGCACATCCGGGTGCATACGGGAGAGAAGCCCTACGCCTGCCTGAAGTGTGGCAAGAGGTTTAGCCAGTCCAGCCATTTATATAAACATTCCAAAACGACTTGCCTGCGCTGGCAGAGCAACAATCTACCCAGCACTTTGCTTTAACTATTACCCTCCCTCCTGCAATGCCAATAGGTTTTAATAAGGCATGGAGCTCAAAGGGTGAACACTTACAGTGTGACTGTGCCACACACATTAAAACAAAGGCTTAGTTCTTTTCAATACCTGTACCATACCTACCTCACAGGGGTGTTGTGAGGCTTAAACAACTTTTTCAGAAGCGCTTTGGAATTCTCCAACTCTGTCACAAAAGTAGTACTAAGACTGCAGCCCCTGGCACACTTGGGAGTAAGCTTGGTTGAGTTCTGGGAGATTTACTTACAAGAAAAATATACCCGGGGTGGGCTTTGGATATCATATATGAATACAGTCCTATCATTAGTTCTCTGTGAGTAGGAGAAGGGCTGAAAGAAAAGCTAATTATGCAGCTAACACATAATTAACTAGCACATTGCAAGTATGAATTGAAGTGCAAACTTTTTGATTTTTTAAAAAATGATGTGAAAGCATTTATTGTAAAGTAGGTTGCTATATGGAGTGTGTGAATAATGTAACCAAGACCTCTTTATTGTAAAAGACTGCATATCTTGAAGATAAAACCACCTTTGCACCTCAAAGTGCTTTTGAAGTGTGTTATAGATTAACATAGTTTTAGGGATTCTGAATGTATTTTTGGTTGTTTTGCAGTAACATACACTGTGTAATGAAGGTGCTTACCTTGAGTCCAATGCAAGTAACTTTTAGACTGTCTGATATATGTAGGTGTGTGTATATACTTTTGAATACAGCAAAATCTCCTAGATGTTTTATAGTTTTCTTTTTGTAATATCTTGTACTGAAAAGTGTTGTGTGTTTATGTGTTATGCTTGGTAGTGTTTCTAATCAATTTGTATTTCATGTTAAAATTCAACATTAAGTCTTAAATGATTCGTCTACTGTTGTTATTTCAACAAGCATTTCTGGTATGTTTTCTTTTGCATTTGAAGGCAACCTTGTCAGTCACTGCTGTTCAGTGTCACCTAAGTGTTTTTTGTGCAGATATTATTTTGAGATTTCCTTTTTGCTTGAAATGTGCATTTTTATATTTCTAACATTTAACATATTAAACTATAGAAATCAGTTTTCATATTCTGGTTTCGATACAATCTTATAAAAGTATGTCTTTTCTCCCCCACGTACCTGGGAATGTCTGCTGAGTAAATTATTGCTTTATTCATAACTTTAAAAAAAAAGCTCACCCTCACCTACTCCTGTATTTAATATTGTTTGTAATTTAAAGGTGTTGAGATGTTTGTGCTCTGAAGCAAAGTTTACCGTCTCAGAATATTTTGAATGCCTCGGTCAGGAGAAAGAAAAGATAGGGCAAAGAGAGAAGAAGGAAGCCGACAGGGACAAGATACAGGCAGAAAAATCCTCTGATCTAGCCAAAGATTTTCAGGGTGCAGAAATTAACTGCAAGCTGCGAAAGCTCTAAAAATTGCCTCTGTACACCCCATCAATTACTTGAGAGATCCACTTTACTATACCACTTTTGTTCAAATCCCATAGACAAAGGTAGAGCTAAAGCAGTGCCCCAAATTCCAATTGTGTTCATGGGCCTTAGAAGATTGGAAAGCCATAAAATGATATTTGCTGTGAAGCCCTGAAACATTAATTATTTGAGCTGTTGTGTTGTCAATGCAATGTGTTCCTGAGCATTGCAATCAAATATGGAGAAGGAAAATATGGCTCTCGTAGGAACAGAAGAAGCTGCATCATGTAGTCCAGTGAGTTGAAAGGGTCAGAACTACTTTAGCCATTGCAGACTTTATTTCACCCCCATCATGCATCAGTGAACAGTGGGGAACAGGATGTTTTTATGCTGATGGAGTAGATCTGTTATAATCTTACCTTTAATGTACATAGACCAAAATACCACATTGCTTCAGTATACTGTAAATATTTAGTGGTGGAATTACATTATGTCCAATATGAAACTGCTGCTTGAACTGTGGGTACTAATCCCAACTCTTAGATCGAGGTGGGGGGTCATGAAATATTTGGCAACGTTAAAATGGTTTCTGAAAAACCACCCATTTATACGAATATGTTACCAACAATATGTAGTGCTCTTCAAGAAACTGCTTCAGCTTTACTCCACAAAAAGGAAAATCTGCCTGTTTAGCAAGCCTTGCAAATGCTGGATTATTTTCAGTAAATATTTGATTTTGTATCTATTTTATGTACTTAAATATCCAGGGTTATGTAAAACTTTCTCAGGTGGAAATGGGTCATGATTGGCAAAACTTTTAAGAAACCCTGAGATAGGAATACCTCCTTAATGCAGTTTAGGTAGATCAACAGCCACAGCGTATGTGTATACTTGCAATGCTCATTCATATGCTACTTGCATTGCTACACGTGGAATAATCTCACATGCACAACTGTGCTTTCACAATTATCTGCAGGATATACCATTCCAAACTACCCCCAAAATTGTGATCATATAGCTAACTTACACCTGTTGTATGTCAGCCAACATAATAAGAGATCACTGGCTATATTTTTTTTTAAAAAAACCCCTTTTTGAATATCAGAGAGGGCATGGGCAAACTTTGGCCCTACAGGTGTTTTGGATTTCAACTCCCACAAATAGGAATTGTGGGAGTAGTAGTCCAAAACACCTGGAGGTCCAAAGTTTGCCATGCCTGAGTTAGAGGAAAGGAAACCAAAAATTAAGTTTTATGTCTTATGCATGTGCTTTTAACAGATATAGGTGCACTTCCCATGTAAATAACACAACCTGGGATATTTATTGTTTCTTGCAATGTTTGGAAATTGATTCTTAAAATTATGAAATGGAACCATTTGCTATGACATCAGAAGATTGGTTGGGAAGATTATGTTTTATTTAAACACCAGCGGGGGCAAAAAGTGAAAATCCACAATCTTGCATTGTATCTCACAGCTTGAGTTCACTTGGCATGCTCTCTCCTCTCAAGCCAGCCAGAAGATTGTTGGCAGCCAACACTGACATAGTGTTCCTTGTAGCATAGGTGGCACTTCCGATATGTGGCAAAATGACTGTATAAGACACCAGAGACACAGAGACAATCTTAAAGGGCAAATCAACAATATTCTGGACACCAGTTCCACTATTACTCAACGGTTATACTGACTTCACAAGCTAGTCATTGTCAGAGGAAGGTACTTGCTCAGGCAAAACTCGTTTCCAGCGTAATCTGTCTTCAGGGCAATCCTTTGTTATACTGACATCCAAAGACTGAAGCGCCCTTGTTCCAGGAGACTGATGCAATACTTGCCAGTCTAGCTACAGTATGAGGATGCTGATATATTCCTAGCCCTTAAATCCTTGTTTCCCTCTGTCTAACAACCACAAACCTCCACCAGCTGTGCCTTGGTAATTCAGTGTAAGAGAAGTGAATAAGCAGCACATGCTTTCTTTGAATAGCAGCCATCAATTCCCTATCACAAATTCACATTAGCTCAACTTACCACAGTTCTTGAGAGAAAGAAGTGGATTATTCGTTGGCAAGGGTTCTGGGGTTGTAACATCTAGACCAGCTGCTGCAATGTGGCCATTGACTAAAGCTTCGTAAAGGTCATCTTGATTGACCACAGCACCCCTTATTACAAAGACCAAGTGAGAAAATTAAAGATGGAGAGAGTGTGCATACACATTCGAGACCCAATTTTTCAGGTTAGACGAGAACTGGAAAAAAGTTCACTTGGATTGTCTTGGCATTGTTAACACAAGCATGCAATTTATTCCTTAAGCAAATGCTATAGCTGGGTCTCCCAATATTCAGATCATACAATGGCTGTTACCCTGTTAATGACAACATATGTCTTTTTGTAGTCACTGCAAAGGGATTTGACCTATTTCCCAGCCTTCTCAAAACTGTCTCTTGTACCACCCCTTGTGGGGATAGCAGAGGAACAATCAAGTTAGGTCCCTGTAACCCAAGGCAAAAGAATATTATCATCCTCTGTGATTTCTGAAGGACCACAAGACATCATAGAGGGTAGCTTTGTCACTGTGCATCCACCTCTAGGGACATACCCATGAAGAGCTGAAATGAAATGGAGAGACCCTATCCAGTGGTGCTGATCATGTCTGGAAGAATAGACATGTATAAATAGGGATTTCTAGTGCACTGCTTCATTGACTACATGGTACCTGGACAATTCATTAATTGAGAAATTCATATTGGGGATCTCTTATCTGGAATCTGGAATACTCCCAAAATAGTCCACCTGGTTGGCTGAGCAAGTGATATTTTTACTTTCTGATGGTTCAATATACACAAGCTATGTTTTATGCACACAATTAGTGAATAGATTGTCCGTAAAATAACCTGCAGGCTATGTAGTTGAGTTGTATATGAAACATAAAAGAATTTCATGTTTATACTCCATCCCCAAGATCTCTCATTATATGTTTATATGCAAGTACAGGTATTCCGAAATCCAGGGGGAAAAATCTGGAATCCAAAACACTTCCGGTCCCAAGCATTTCAGATAAGGGATACTCAACTTGTAGTGAATTAAGAATTCAAGGTATATAGTTAAGGTAAAGGTTTTCCCCTGACATTAAGTCCAGTCATGTCTGACTCTGGGGGTTGGTGTTTATCTCCATTTCTAAGCCGAAGAGTTGGTGTTGTCCGTAGACACCTCCAAGGCCATGTGGCCGGCATGACTACGTGGAGCGCCGTTAACTTTCCATCGGAGTGGTACCTATTGATCTACTCATATTTGCATGTTTTCAAACTGCTAAGTTGGCAGAAGCTGGAGCTAACAACAGGAGCTCACACCGCTCCCCGAATTCGAACATGTGACCTTTTGGTCAACATGTTCAGCAGCTCAGTGGTTTATCCTACTGTGTCACCGGGGCTCAAGACATATACTCCCCCTATTTCACCGAGAGAGAATTTTTTGCATCTGGGTTTAGACAAAAGATGCAACCTAAAACGGGGTGAGGAACCTTATGCCCTCCAATGTTTATTTGGCTTCAGAAGTTGTGACTTTTCTACTTAATAGGAGCTAATCATCTGTTATTCTCTTGTTGACCAGGTTATGCAGCAAATGCTCTTTCTTAAAACTATGAGTAGAAACAGCTGTGAACAAACCTTGGAAAGTTAAAAAAAAAAAAAAGGAATCCATTCCCTAACTTGTTGCAAAGCCATCCCCCCTTCCTAAATTCATTACCATTGATGTTACAAGGATTATTTTGGTTGGAATATCTAATTGTATTCTGCTACTTTTTCACTACTTCGTTTCAAAACAGTTTGGGAGTAACAGAAAAATGGTCTAAAACAGGCATGGGCAAACTTTGGCCCTCCAGGTGTTTTCGACTTCAACTCCCACAATTCCTAACAGCCTACTGGCTGTTAGGAATTGTGGGAGTTGAAGTCCAAAACACCTGGAGGGCCAAAGTTTGCCCATGCCTGGTCTAAAATGTGAATTAAAAAATGAAAAACTGAAAAATGCCGTAAAACAGAGGAAAATATTGATTCTGATCCTGACTCTTAAATTCCGCTCTATCTGTTTTACCTGCTTGTGTTGATGAACACAGATGTCTTCTTCATCTTGCCAAAGAAGTCCCGATTGCACATCCCTTGGGTGTCAGGTGTCAGGGAACATGTTACAATGACAAAGTCCGATTCTTCTGCCAGCTTCGCAAGTGGTACTTGAAAAAGAGACAGCAAGAGGAACATGCGACAGAGAGGTTCTGCTTTTCACTCACTGTCACCCGTTTTTCCTGCCGCTCAAGACAGCAAGGGCAGACTACCGATATAGTCATGGAGAAGTGATCTCAGGCATGCTTGGGTCCACATGATCGGGCTGTGGGTACTTCTTGAACCCCTGCGTGGCACTCACGTGAACCACAACAAACGGACCTAAGAGGGGATTTTGTCATATAGTATAATGTATGCTTGTGTATGGCTTTCTCCATAAGGTGAATGATGTGCAGTGAAGTGAGAATATCTTCTGTTGGCAAGTTTCTTTTCGTGTGTAACTAACAGCAGGAATATCAGTAATGTCTAGAAGACGGCAAACAATGCTGCTTTGGAAAGAATCTCAAATATTTCGCTTTCTGCGCGTTCAGTGTTTTGGGCTATGCCAAAACGCAAGGGCTATCCCATTCATGTCATCTTTTTTCCTGACCTGCTAAAACTTGCATGTTTTACCTGCAATTAGCACATAAAGTCATGGTACCATTAAGCCTCTGTGTGTATCTGCTCCCATTGTATTTCTGTATAATGTTTGGCTCTTGGCTTCTACTCTTTTCTAATACCTCTTGGAATTTCTAGGTCCTCTTGCATGATTCTGATGGGAATTTCTGGCCTGATTCATTTATTTAAGTAATTACACTGGCCAAAACACATTTTGGTGCCTCTAATGTCAGCCCCGTTTCTGGGTATATTTGACTTGCTGATTCCAAAAATGGCACCAGTTTGCCCCTATCCACTCTAGTTTTTGAGATACAGAACTTATGGCGTCTACCAGTCTTCATCTGCTTTCTCCTGTTTGGACTGTACAAAACAAGCACTAGAAATATAATATAATATAATATAATATAATATAATATAATATAATATAATATATTGCATATGCCTATAATATTGATAATATTATAATGTAATACAATATACTACTAATAATAATATGGTATTAGAATTACATATTTTATATTACATGTAATATTACTAATTATATTACAGTATAATGGTATAGTATAATATAGTAATATATCTATATAAATAAAAATGTAATATTTGTTTGTGGGGTTAACAGAACTCAAAAACCAGTGAGCGAATTGACACCAATTTTGGACAGCACACACCTAACAACCCAATGTATGTCCTTCACTCAAAATTTTTTGATTTTGTCCTTTTGGGGTTGTAGTTCTTGGCATTTATAGTTCACCTACAATCAAAGAACTCCACCAATGATGTAATTGAACCAAAGGTGACACACAAGACTCCCATGAGCAACAGAAAACACTAGAAGGGTTTGGTGGGCATTGACCTTGAGTTTGGGTGTTGTAGTTCACCTACATCCAGAGACCACTGTGGACTCAAACAATGATGGATCTGAACCAAATATTCCATATGCCCAAATATGAAGTTTGGGGGAAATAGACATTGACATTTGGGAGTTGTAGTTACTGGGATTTATAGTTCACCTACAATCAAAGAGCATTCTGAACCCCACAAATGACAGAATTGGGCAAATTTCCCACACAGAACCCCCATGACCAACAGAAAATACTTAAGGCCATCCAGTCCAACTCCCTTCACCAGGGCAAGAAAATGTAATCAAAGTCCTCCTGACAAAGAGCCATCCCTAATAGATAGATAGATAGATAGATAGATAGATAGATAGATAGATAGATATGATTCACACACAGAGAGATATAGTATCATAGATTTGAAAGGGACCCCTAAAGAAGGACAATGATATGTTGCATGTTCCAGAGTAGGCAAACCAGACACTCTCCACATCAACACTGACAAAGAAACAGCAAGAAATACTGTTTACCCACAAGCATAAAGAAATTACATATATTAGAAACCATTACTTTATTTTCCAGATCACCAGACTGGGCAGGGGACAGCTAGTAATACTAATATAATATATTGTATTTACTTGTAAGCCGCTCTGAGTCCCCTTCTGGGTGAAAAGGGCGGCATATAAATGTTGTAAATAAATAAATAAATAGAAAAATGTGGTGTTCCAACATTTAGGAGGTTAACACCTGTAATAAAAATAAAGATAGGATTCTCACCAAACTCTGCATTCAGTTCAGCAGCAGCTTCAGGTCTGGGATGACGTCCTGTATACAAAAACTTTGTAACTCCAAAAGGTTTCAGGCGACGTGCGACAGCATGGCCTAGGAACAGAGAGAGAGACAAAACTTAGGGTATCTTATCGTTAGCCAACAGTGCCTCTGTAAGACAGAGAAGCACCAGCATTAATCAATATATGTGTACAAAGACCACAAAAATAAAAAATAAAATATCAAGGGCTTTCTAATTCCATACTTAAACTGGGAGTGATACAATGGATTTGTACCTACATGTGAACTTTGCTGGGTAGATTTCCATTAGTTTTGTTGTGAATTCCTGAATGGAAAGCATGTGTTAAAAACAAAAGTATAAAACATGGATTACCTATTCTCCCCAGTCCAATAATTCCAACAGTACTGCCAGAAAGTCCATAGCCACACATCCAGAGGGGCTTCCATGTTGTCCAGCCACCACTGCAAAAAGGGAACAACTGGATTAAGGATTAAATCCCTGAGCGCAGCCTATTCGACAGACGACTGAAGCTGTGGCAAGAAAAGGTGTATGTTCCAAATATAATAAATGCCTTCTTGGTCGCTGTCATATTTTTAGTGCACAGATATACCTAAGGGTCATTACAGTCCTCACAATTTATATAAAACTAGCAGTGCCCTGCCACACGTTGCTGTGGCCTATAGTAAAACTTATCAAAGTTGAGGTAGATATCTGGACTATTATGAAAGAGAGGTACCTACCTATTCCTTCCCCCTTTCTCTCCTTTCTTCCTTCTCTACCTCTTTCTTTCTTTCCTTCTTTCACTACTTGGTTTCATCCTTCTCTCTTTCCTTCATTCCCTCCCCCTTTCTTCCTTTGCCTTTCTTCCCTCCCTGTTTGCTTCCTTCTTTCTTTTTATTTCCTTTTATTTCACCACCATCATAACAATAACAATAATGCAATGCATTGCCTCTGGGACCTGACACCTCTCCCATTCCCCCCGGGTCTAATAGGAATAATAGCATAATAATAATAATAGAAATAACAACCTTTACCCGCCACGTGTTGCTGTGGCCAACCTTCCCTCTTTCTCTCCTTCTTTCCCTCCTTCCTTCCTTCTTTCCCTCCCATCTTTCCTTCTCCTCTTCCTTCTCTATCTCTTTCCTTCCTTCCCCCTTTTTCTTTCTCTTCTGGTCTCTTTTCTTCCTTCTCTCTTTCCTTCTTTCCTTCCCTCCCTCTTTCTCTACATCTTCCCCCTTCCTTCACTCCCTCTTTCCTTCCTTCATTCCCTTTTTTCTTTCTCTCCTTCCTTCCTTCCCCCTTTTTCTTTCCTTCTTTCCTTCCCTCCCTCTTTCTCTACATCTTCCCCCTTTGTTGTTTTGCCGTTTTGTGAGTGTGTTGTTGTGTTGTTTTTTATTTTGAGTAGATATGTTTGTACCTTGTGGGTTGTGTTATGGGCATGGGAATTTTGGTTAAGTTTCGTTGGGTTTTTTTGAGTTTTGTTGTTTTGCCGTTTTGTGAGTGTGTTGTTGTGTTGTTTTTCATTTTGAGTAGATATGTTTGTACCTTGTGGGTTGTGTTATGGGCATGGGAATTTTGGTTAAGTTTCGTTGGGGGATTTTTTGAGTTTTGTTGTTTTGCCGTTTTGTGAGTGTGTTGTTGTGTTGTTTTTCATTTTGAGTAGATATGTTTGTACCTTGTGGATTGTGTTATGGGCATGGGAATTTTGGTTAAGTTTCATTGGGGGTTTTTTTGAGTTTTGTTGTTTTGCCGTTTTGTGAGTGTGTTGTTGTGTTGTTTTTCATTTTGAGTAGATATGTTTGTACCTTGTGGGTTGTGTTATGGGCATGGGAATTTTGGTTAAGTTTCGTTGGGGGGTTGTGGAGTTTTGCTGTCCGTTGAACCAACCTAACAGATTTATATATATAGATGCGGACATCACTACAATGTCTTAGAAACATTTAATAAAGTGTTGTCAAAGGCTTTCATGGTCAGAATCACTGGGTCGCTGTGAGTTTTCCAAGCTGTATGGCCATGTCCTTGGATAATGATTTAAATCGGTGACCAGTGAATATTAGTTGTCTGTTTTTATATTGTTTATATGGTTTTATACTATTTATACTGTTTTATATTGTTATTATTACATTGTTGTTAATTGTATATTAATGTTTTGATGTGGGCGCCATGGGTTACCACTTTGTTAGCCGTCCTGAGTCCCTCTGCGGAAGTTGAGAAAGGATGGGATATAATAATAATAATAATAATAATAATAATAATAATAATAATAATAACTTTATTTATATACCACTCAATCTCCCTGAGGGGACAAGTAATATCACAAAACATACAGAGTAAAAACAACATAACCATAAGATTAACAAACGAAATATAAACATAAAAATTGTCGCCATAACACATATATATATTAAAAATAATCCTGCCTGTTCAAGGCAATTAAAATTTTTAAAGCCCTAAATAAATAAATAAATAAATAAATGTACCAGAAGCATTCTCTTTTGATGTTTCATCCACATCTATAGCAGGCAAGATCTGAGGATGCCTGCCAAAGATGTGGATGAAACGTCAGGAGAGAATGCTTCTGGGACATGGCCATACAGCCTGGAAAACTCACAGCAACAAAACATTTAATAAGATTTTACCTTCCCACCGAGATGGTACCTATTGATCTACTCACATTGCATGCTTTCAAACTGCTAGGTTGGCAGGAGCTAGGACTGACAGTCGGGAGCTCACCCCGACTCGTGGCTTTGAACTGTTGACCCTCTGGTCAGCAGCCTTTCCTGCAACTAGTGGCTTTAACCGCCGTGCTACTGCGGACCTCTTCCTTATTTTCTGTATCTGTGGCGAGGCCTCTTGCTTGTAAAACTAACCGTTCAATTGCTTAACATCTATCAACTTCTAACTATCAACCTTTGACATCTATTTTTTTTTGTCCTTACTTCTCTGACACCTCCTGGACAAATGGCCGACTCCAAAGAGACTGTGAGACCTAGCTGTTTAAAGGGAAAGGAGAGATCTTAAAGGAAAGGGCTAACTGTAGTTCCCTCCACAACAACTATATACCAAAGACAGAGCCCTTCTAACTAAAAGAGGCTTAAATTGGGGAAAATAGTGGAGCTCTCTGTGGGGGCATGACAGTGACCATACAACCCCCATCAACACCCCCATCCTCCAAAATAGAAAGTGATGTGCTCCAGACAACCATGTACTCCCCCCAAACCAAGCTGAAGAAACTCACTTCTTCACTTCCACCACGGATTCTGGCAGCCTGCGAGACGTTGCTAGGAGCAAAGCCACAGTGAGCTCAGCAGTGGCATCAGTCAGGATGTCTGGCGTGTAGCCCACACGGATCCCACTGGAATACAAAGGAGGCCGTCAGTCGCTTCTGTGTTTGGATCCACAAGAGGTACCCATTTCCTAGCGGGATTGTTGCTTCCCATTTCTCTGATGGCAGTATTTCAGAGGCAGGGCAGCCTGAGCACTTCCACCACAAAGTAGGTCAGCTAGATGGACAGGATTTTTCACACACAAAAAGTGTGATGGTCATATCAATAAAGCCTATGTATCCAGCCACAGAATACCAAAAAGCGTGATTTTCTTTTACACAATTGAGGAGATGGAGGAGGGGCGAAACT
This sequence comes from Anolis sagrei ordinatus, assembly GCF_025583915.1. NCBI lineage: Eukaryota > Metazoa > Chordata > Lepidosauria > Squamata > Anolidae > Anolis > Anolis sagrei. The sequence continues at coordinate 155,816,849 of NW_026845477.1, read as the reverse complement.
CTTTCACTCAGTGAATTAAGGAACCAGCACAAAATTAAATAAGATAAATATCAGGAGCTAGTGCTACTCAAGAACGGAAAACAGAATGTTGGTGGACAGAAAAAGATATTTAAAGTAGGGTTTAAAGCCAACCTCAAGAACTGGGGCACCCTGGCCCTTGAGCACTCGAACTGGAGGTCAGCTGTGACCAGCAGTGCTGCAGAATTCGAAGAGGCACAAATGGAGGGCAAAAGGGAGAAATGTGCCAAGAGGATGGCACATGTAGCCAACCCTGACTGGTTTGACTTGACCGGTTTGGTCTTCTGTCTGGAAACCTCACTGCAGGAGAAGATGCGGATCAAGAATAGGGCTCCACATCTACCTACGGACCCACCGTCAAGATACCACATAGAATCATAGAATCATAGTTGGAAGAGACCTCATGGGCCATCCAGTCCAACTCCCTGCCAAGAAGCAGGAATACTGCATTCAAAGCACCCTCGACAGACGGCCATCCAGCCTCTGTTCAAAAGTTTCCAAAGAAGGAGCCTCCACCACACATCTGGAAGACAATCTTCCCCGAGCTACGGGAGATTGCCTAAGTAAAGTAAGATTGTGAGGGTGGTGTAGTGGTTTGAGTGCTGGGCTAGAACTCAGGGAGGTCAAAGTTAAAATCAGACTCAGCCCATGGAAACTCATTGGATGACCTTGGGCAAATCATATTATCAGTCTCAGACAAAGGCAAACCTCCTTTGGACAAATCTTGCCAAATAAGCCCCGCAAGAGGGTTGCCTTAGAGTTGCCATAAGTTGGAAATAATTGGAAGGCATACTGTGATAATCAGAAATTATAGTTTGCAAGCATTGATATTGAAATCATGTTCAGCCAATCACAAACTATGAAGTGTTCTTTAGACATGACACCAATGATAATAAAGTTTTTATAACTGTCGATTGGCACATCATTCCTGCAGCCAAAAAGGAACAGACAAATGCAAAACAATCAGTATTATCCAGAAGTAACTTCCTTGGTGGAAAACCAGCGAAATTGTTTCCATTACTTTCTTAGAAGCCAAAAGACAGCCTCCAAAGCAGCCATGACTCAAAAGAGTCTCAAGGAGTCAGTTTCAAAAATACAATGTTGATTTATGATGCAATTTTGGTCAGTTTGGGGCTGTTTTCTACCCTCCATGATCAACTTCAAGCCAAAGTACCCAGTGAAATCAGAAGTAGTCAGATTTCTAACTGCAATTTCAAAAAATTATGATTTTCACTGTCGGCACAAGGGAAGAATTTTGTTTCAAGGGAGAATCGGGCTTCATAGATGTAGGGAACTCAATATAGTAGTTAGGACCACAAACATCTTATATATAATGTATGCATCTTAATTGCAGTATCTGTTTTTGCACCTAAGGCAGTAGGTGCAAAAGAAGTAGCAAGTTTAAATATATGCAAGCTCCAGGATGGTCTGAGTCTTACCGTTTTTTAATTTCAGGAATAGCAAGATGGTCATATCCTACAGACAATGTGCTGATTACTTTCAGGGATGGCCCTTAAGAGGAAAGATCACATAGTCAAAATGTGTCATTAAGGAAAAACAAATATTTCTTGCCCCTCTACAAAAGGCAAAGGATACTGGCTCCCCAGCAGTGAAAGGGCTGGAATATTTTGCAGTATTCACCAGCAATGGCTTTTTGTGTGTGTCAGGAGCGACTTGAGAATCTGCAAGTTGCTTCCAGTGTGAGAGAACTGGCCATCTGCAAGGACATTGCCCAGGGGATGCCTAGATGTTTTATGTTCTTCCATCCTTGTGGGAGGCTTCTCTCATGTCCCCACATGGGGAGCTGGAGCTGACAGAGGGAGCTCAACCCACTCTCCCAAGAGGAGGTTGGAGGTGACTTGAAGTACAGTATGATTCTCATACCAGTGAGACTGGTCCCCCTAGTTTAATCTACCCACATCTGACAAGACATGGAATTTTTCTGGGTTCTACAAGTGATTCTGCAATATGCTTCTGCCTGAAGTTACCCTACACTGCCCTGGAAAACCAAACAAATTGCTCTCTAGAAATATGCTTGATCCACTAGGGTGACTCCTGGTGTTTAGTACGTCCACTCCTACAATTCCTAATTTTTTTTTGTTGTGTCAGGAGCGACCTGAGAAACTGCAAGTTGCTTCTGGTGTGAGAGAATTGGCAGTCTTTAAGGACGTTGCCCAGGGGACACCCGGATGATTTGATGTTTTATCATCCTTGTGGGATGCTTCTCTCATGTCCTCGCATGAGGAGCTGGAGCTGATAGAGGGAGCTCATCCGCCTCTCTCCGGATTTGAACCTGTGACCTGTCGGTTTTCAGTCCTGCCGGCACAGGGGTTTAACCCACTGCGCCACCGGGGGCTCCTCAAATTCCTAAATGCCAAACAAATACAGGAACCTTTTTCCACCTATGGTGGACATGTGAGAAAGCTTAAAAAAGAGGATTCATGTCACAATACAGTCAATTTATTTATTTATATTTATATGCCACCCTTCTCACCCAGAAGGGGACTCAGAGCGGCTTACAAGATATATATAAATACAATATATTATATTATTAGCATAGTACAATATCAGCATTATATACTACTATATTGTACTATACCATTATATTGTAATATTATTTGTAATATTACATGTAATATAAAATATATAATTATAATATCATATTATTAGTAGTATTGAAACCAGAGTTTTATCTTCTAGGGATACTATACTTCGAAATAGACAAAAACAAGGACATTCTATTTTTTCATATGGCCACTGCAGCAAGATTAGTTTACGCGAAAAAATTGAAGTCTAAAGACTTTTCAGTGTAGCCCAGCCTGTGTATACGTGCTTTGTGTGTGTATATATTTGTTTATATGTGTTTTTGTGTATATATATGTGTGTGTGCGTTTGTGGTTTTGTGCATGCGTTGTAATGTATTTTTTAAAGTTTTGGCTTTTTAAGTCCCTTCTGCTGTGTTTTTCAGTGTTTTGATGAGTGAAGGTCACTTGTTGACCTGAGAGGTGTATTGTGTCCAAATTTGGTGTCAATTTGTCCAGTGGTTTTTGAGTTATGTTAATCCCACAAACAAACATGACATTTTTATTTATATAGATAAAAGCAAACTATTAAAGAGAACATTCTGGTTGGTGGAATATTTTCTCCAAACTATCTGTCTAGCCAGATAATCCAAAGGAGCAGATACAGAAGGTACGAGATAAGAAGAATGAAGCTATAAGCCCCATTAGATAAATAAGGAACCCCCCATCTCTGTTTAATAAACAAGGGGCCAGGCAACTGCCTCATGCAGGTTCAGCAGTATGGCGTATTCAGAGAAGTATATCTGGGAACAGAATAAAATTTCATTTGTCCATGTAATATGGATCAGCGGACACCAGACATATTGATGTTTTTGTAACACTCCACCTTCTCCATCCAAACGTTTCTTCCCCATTTCTGCATGCTCACCTGCTGCATCCAGGACCTCCTTGTCTATCCGATCTGACAAGAGACAGAAGAGACCATCCTTGCCGGCTACTCCTTTCAACAACTCAGACTGGGGGATTGGCTCATCTGAATCCCACAGTTGGACACTGCAGCTGTAGGTGAGAGATGAAAGGCAAAAAGAAGCAGAGGTTACAAACGCTACTACCGAAGTACAGGCCTCAGAATGCCCAATCCATCATTGGTATTAGCCAGTCTGCTTGGCTGGGCTTTAGCACAGAGGTTAAACTGCAAGCTGCAGAAAATCTTGCCAATTGAAATGCCAACAGTCCAAACCTGGGTTGGGGTGAGCTCCCAATTGTCACGCTAGCTTCTGCTCATCTAGTACTTCAAAAACAGCAATGTGAGTAGATAAATAGGTGGCGAGTTAATAAAAGGTGCCTATGCAGACATGCCAGCAATTTGATCAGGAGAGTGTCTAAAGACAACAAAGCTCTTGGCATGGAAGATGGAATAAAAATACATTGGTTTTGTATTTTAGGTTATTTTTTTAATTATTATTTTCTGTTGTGTTTTTGTGTTATATTGTGTATATTGTATTGATGGACGTGGCCTCATGTAAGCTGCCCCGAGTCCCCTTGGGGAGATGGTGGCGGGGTATAAATAAAGTTTTTATTATTATTATTGACACAAAGCACAGTATGTCACAGCAAACAAGATCTCTATGCTGGATTTCGTATCACAAAATCACAAGTCGAACACTTCCCAAGCGTCTAGGACTGTGTGATGTATTTTCGAATGATGCGCACAGATCCAAGTAAGGTGGCCTTTTGCAGTTGACAGATCGTGATTTTGTCAATGTTTATTCTTTTCAAATGCCGGCGGAGATCTTTTGGCAAGGCACCCAGTGTGCCAATGACCACTGGGACCACCTGTACTGGTTTATGCCAGAGCCTTTGCAGTTCGATTTTGAGGTCTTGATAGCGGCTGAGTTTTTCCTGTTGTTTTTCCTCAATACGACTGTCACCTGGTATGGCGACATCAATAATCCAGACTTTTTTCTTTTCCACAATTATGATGTCTGGTGTATTGTGTTCCAAAACTTTGTCAGTCTGGATTCGAAAATCCAATGTATTTTTGCGTGTTCATTTTCCATGACCTTTGCGGGTATATGATCCCACCAATTCTTTACAGCTGGCAGGTGGTACTTGTGACATAAGTTCCAGTGAATCATCATCATCATCATCATCATCATTATTATTATCGACAGTCGGAGTCGAGCACACCCTCCAGATGCTGGAGATGGGAAAAGATGGGAAGCCTTTAGCTCTATTTCTGTACTGTCTTTGTTAATTGTATAACGCCATTGAATGTTTGTTGTATATGTGTACTGTAATCCTCCATGAGTCCCCTAGGGTAGAATATAAAAACTATATTATATTATATTATAATCAGCTGGGTTTTTCTTTCTCAATGAAGCAGGGAACAATAAAAAGCACATACATTTACAGTACTGTTCTCACTGAGGTGGGAGCCTGTATCTCTCTTTTTAACTAAAGCCATGCTGGAGGACCTAGTGATTTCTATAGAAAAAAAAAACACTTTGAAGGCATTTGTAGGTCCTCCAACATGAATTTATGGTCAACCTTCCCATATGGAGTCATGCTGAAGGACTTAGAGATGCCTAGAAAGGTGTCCTCTCAAATAAAAATATGGTGGTTTTTTATCATTTGTATTTTTTCTACTTTCACACCCCTAACCGCAGCAAACAGAGAAAGCTCACTGCACTGAATACTAAATTTTATGTTGTTTTAAAACTTTTATTATGAATGTTTGTTCATTGACTCTCTCTAGGGACTGCCTCTGGGAGAAAGGTAACATACAAATGATATAAATGATACAATATTTTATCGTGTCAGAAGCAATTTGAGAATATACTGCAAGTTCCCTCTGGTGTGAGAGAATTTGCCATCTGTCCAGGGGATGCCCGAATGTGTTACCATCCTGTGGGAGGCTTCTCTCACGTCCCCGCATGAGAAGTTGGAGCTGACAGACGGGAGCAAACCTCGCGGATTCAAATGTCTGACCCTCGGGTCTTCAGGTCAGCAGTTCAGCTGGCACAAGGGTTTAACCCATTGCGCCACCACGGTTCAGTAATACAATATAATAAATAAATAATATTGAATAGTCCTAAGCAAAATAGAGTGCTGAGATATGGAGAAAACTGAAAACAGTGTAGACATGTTTCTTTCGAGTGTCTGCTTCACAGCCCAGCATCGCATAGGGGGATCCCCAATTTTCTGGGTTCAGTGGAACGCAAGGAGGATTTGGGGCGCAGTTCTGCATCATCGTGAGCTATGGACCAGGCAGGAGAGCAGGCAGAACAGTCACCCATTTCCCCAAATCTTCTGGGTGAGCCATTGGCAAAGATGTTAGAAGCAGTCACAACTAATGGCCTGATCAAAGGTGTATTTTATGATCTGTGCTAATGATTAACCACTACAACAAGCTAGTGGTTCCTTACAAACAGAGCATTGTTAATTCCCGAGCAAACACAAAACAATAAGAGTCCTGCCTTGATGATCCTCTGATTAGTCTGTGTGACATTTCTAAGGGCCCTTCCACACAGCCATATCACCCAGATATCAAGGCAGAAAACCCCGCAATATCTGCTTTGAACTGGTGATCTGAGTCCATACTGCCATATATTCCAGTTCAAAGCAGATAATGTGGGATTTTATTCAGCTGTATGGAAGGGGCCTAAGAGAACACAAGGAAACAAACATTAATTATTGTGCAAGGGAAGTTCCAAGCCATGGACCAGGATGGCTTCTGAGCGCAGGCAGGACTCTCACATTAGGACACCTCTGCGCACATACACACCTCCAAGGGAAGTAATGGGCCCCAGCTCCAGTTAGAGGCGGAACAGGGTCCCCCTTGGTTGGACCAACAGCAGGAGCTGGATAAAGACAGCTCTTCATGATGCACCCTTTCTTCTTACTTCTCTTGAAGGCAAAACTGTGCTTAGATGCTGAATTAATACAGCCTGGAAACACGCCAGCCACAGATACAGGCAAAACATCAGGAAAAATGCTGCTAAAACACGGCCATACAGTCTGAAAACCATACAACACACTGGTGATTCCAGCCATGAAAGCCTTCATCAATACATAACCTGCAAACAATTTATCCAGCTCCAGTGCTAACTATATGAATGAGGTCTAAAGAGTAGCCATGCTAGAGTGTGCCATATATTTTCAAACACAACTCTTATAATCCCTGACCACCATCCAAAGAGATCTAGAAACTTGGATGTGGGAAGCTCATGCTCATGAAGCTTTGTGATTTGTCCAGCAGTTGGACCTTCACACATCTTAACAAAATCCTTCAAAGCTTTAAGCATTACCAGCTAGCTCCACAAGCTCAGAGAAATTGAAAACTCCAATTCTATCTAAACCTTATGTTCTGTTGTGCCAACTGGCTGCAGCCTTGTAGGGTTTTGAGAGTGGACTTTCCATTGCCCTACCTGGAGTCTGTCAACAAGCAATGCATACATTCTGCTTACAGTCCATGAACTATATGCAGGTGGCAACAGTTGTTGTGACTGACTGTCAAGTCAACTTTGGCTAATGGTGACTCTATGAATGCGAAAAAACCATCAATCTGGCTCAGGCCTTGGAAGTTCAAAGCCAAGGCTCCCTGGCTTGAATCAATCCATCAGAAAGGGCCTTCCTCATGTCCTACTGGCTTTCCACTTTGCTCAATACTATCACTTTTTCTAATAAGTACAGTGAAGGTACAATAGCCTAAGGGCCCTTTCGCAAAGCCCTATATCCCAGAATATCAAGGCAGAAAATCCTACATTAGGCCCCTTTCATGCATCTGTATAAAAGCTGTATAAAATCCACATTGAACTGGATTAAATGGCAGTGTGGACTCAGATAACCCAGTTCAAAGCAGATAATGTGAATTATCTGATGATAATCTGGATTATATGACAGTGTAGACTGATACTCCAGTTCAAAGAAGATATTGTGGGTTATCTGCTTTGATAATCTGGATTATATAGCAGTATAGACTCATATAATCCGGTTCAAAGCAGATAATGTGGATTATCTGCTTTGATAATCTGGATTATATGGCAGTGTAGAAGCTTAGGCCCCTTCCACGCAGAATATATAAAATCCACATGGAACTGGATTAAATGGCAGTGCACTCTCATATAATCCAGTTCAAAGCAGATAATGTGGATCACCTACTTTGATAATCTCAATTATATGGTAGAGTTGAAGGATCCTTAGACCCCTCCCAAACAGTTGTATAAAATCCACATGAACTGGATTAAATGGCAGTGCGGACTCAAACTACAAGAAAGGAGATTCCATCTGAACATGAGGAAGAACTTCCTGACTCTGAGAGCCGTTCAGCAGTGGAACTCTCTGCCCCGGAGTGTGGTGGAGGCTCCTTCTTTGGAAGCTTTTTTTTTTTTTAAAATTATTGTCATTTTGTAACAGTGCGTATATATAAAATAAAAAAAGAGAATAGGGGGGAAGGTGAAGGAAGCTTTTAAACAGAGGCTAGATGGCCATCTGTCAGCGGTGCTTTGAATGCAATATTCCTGCTGGATGGCCCATGAGGTCTCTTCCAACTCTATGATTCTATGATTCAGATAACCCAGTTCAAAGCAGATATTGTGGATGATCCAACTTCATATTCAGGGTTATATGGCTGTGTGGAAAAGCAATAGTGTAACCTCCATTCCTAGCATATGTTTCTTGCAGACAGTGCAGGCTTCGGCCCCTTCTACACTGCCATATAATCCACATGATCAAAGCAGATTATCTGCTTTGAATTGGACTATACGAGTCTACACTGCCAGATAATCTAGTATATGGCAGTGTTGAAGGGGAAATCATGGCATATGGCCCCAATCAGTCAATCCCCAATGGCTTTCCTTAAAGGGCCTTATGGGGGTTCGTCTACACTGTCGATTTAACGCAGTTTGAGACTTTAAACTGCCATGGCTCTGGGACCTTGGGAGTTTATAGGATCCTGAGGCTTCTCTGTCCAAAAGTGTTGCTGCCTCCCCAAACTGCCATTCTCTGGACCCCACAGCCTTGAGCCAGGGCTGTTCAAGTGGGGCCAAGTTGCATGAGATGCCCCCCAACTTCACTCTCTACCCGAGGAGCATTGCAGGCTGGAGACCAGAGCCCACCCACCAGCGAAAAGGGGGCGCCTTGGCTCCCTCCCTTTGCTCCCCAAAGGGAAGTCCAAGGTGGCCGAGGCTCTCCTGCCCCCTCCCCAGAGGAAGCCTTACTCTCCCGCCTTGTGGAGGGCCGCCAGCCCCTCCGGGGGGATCCGCCGCGTCACGAAGACCTTCATGAGTCGCTGCACAGCCGCTCTCATGCGCCAGCCTCCGCCTCCTTCCTCTTTCCTCCTCCCGCCCCTTCGCCTTTATTTATACCAGGCTTGCCCAACAGCGCCCCCTGGCGCCCCCTCCTCGCCATGGTCAAACCACACCTGGAAACGCCAAGAGGACAAACCAGAGAGGAGCCCCTTCTCAAGGACTCAGGTGGCAACCTTTTTGAAGCATTGCAGAAAACAGTCTGGCCCCTTCCACACTGCCCCCATATCCCAGGATCGGATCTCACATTATTTGAGTCTCCACTGCCAGAAAACCTGGGATAAGTAGATAATCTGGGATCAGATTCTCATATATAGAAGCAGTGTGGAAGGGCCCAAAGTAACACAATTTTTCCCTGGGCTAGACATGTCATTTCCTAACTGTATCATGGAGACCCCGGTGGCGTGGTTAAAGCGCTGAGCTGCTGAGCTTGTTGACCGAAAGGTCACAGATTAAATTCCAGGAGTGGCGTGAGCTTCCGCTGTCAGCCCTAGCTTCTGCCAACCTAGCAGTTCGAAAACATGCAAATGTGAGTAGATCAATAGGTACCGCTCCGGCGGGAAGGTAACGGCGCTCCATGCAGTCATGCTGGCCACATGACCTTGGAGGTGTCTATGGAAAATGCTGGCTCTTCGGTTTAGAAATGGAGATGAGCACCACACCCCAGAGTCAGACATGACTGGACTTAATGTCAGGGGACTACCTTTACCTTTACCTTTTACCTTCATAAAAACATGGGAAAACCGCCTTGAGTCATCTTTGTGCTGAGAAAGGCAGTATATAAATATGGCAAATCCATATAAATAAAACTGTAATGTTCATGTGTGGAATGAACATAACGCAAAAACCATTGGATGAATTGATACCAAATTTGGACACAAGACACATAACAGGCCATTCTCTCCGGATGTTTCACCTGCATCTATGGCAGGCATCCTCAAAGGTTGTGAGGATGCCTGCCATAGATGCAGGCGAAATGTCAGGAGAGAATGCTTCTAGAACATGGTCATCCCCTTATGAACCATCTAGAACAGTGGTTCTCAACCTGGGGTCCCCAGATGTTTTTGGCCTTCAATTCCCAGAAATCCTAACAGCTGGTAAACTGGCAGGGATTTCTGGGAGTTGTAGGCCAAAAACATCTGGGGACCCTAGGTTGAGAACCACTGATCTAGAACCTTGAGATCATCCGGARAGGCTTTGCTCTCGGTCCCGCCTTYGTCTCAGGTACGTTTGGTGGGGACAAGAGACAGGGCTTTATCAGCGGTGGCCCCCCRGCTATGGAACACCCTCCCTAGAGAGATTAGATTTGCTCCCTTCCTTCTAACATTTCGGAAGCAAGTCAAAACATGGCTGTTTGAGCAAGCGTTTACAAACACAGAGTAACGGATATGGATAAATGATATAGGAAAYTGACGATGGAACTGGRCAATGCTTGACAATAAGGAGACGCCAATGATGTTGTTTTTATTGCTGCTGTGGTTCATGTAATTGTAATGTTTTTAAATTGTTTTATGATACTGTATATACTGTTTTGTTGGAAACCGCCGTGAGTCGCCGACAGGCTGAGAAAGGCAGTATACAAATACAGTAAATAATAAATAAATACAGCCTGAAAAACCTACAACAACCTGTTTAATTTTGTTTTGTTTTGCAATACAGTCATTCAGTTTTCCTAGCAAACTGGAGGTTGTTTGGCAAGTCACTCTCTCTCAACCTCTTCCACACAGAATATCAAGGCAGATAATCCACAGTTTCTGATTTGAACTGGATTATCTGAGTCCACACTGCCATATAACTCAGTTCGATGTGGATTTTATACAGATGTGTGGAAGGGGCTCCCAAGCCAACCTTGTTCAAGAAAATCCCATGTTAAGGTCAACCTTATAGTTGTCACAAGTTGGAGTTGATTTGAAGGTACGCAACCACAAGTACATAGGATCCAAAGAAAATCCACTGGTCAGAAAGGTTTTTTTTTTTTTTTGAGATGCTGTTTTATAACGCAGTTTACATTACTCATGCAGACACATTCTCAGGTGAAGGGCCGACTGGATTTGGATTTCATTGTGAAATGTGATTCAGCAGAAGTCAAAGCAACAGAATGGAAGATTTTGAAACCAGGCCAAAGGGCATGCTTTGCTTGATCAATAATGTCAACTTTGTCCTACAAGGGGCAGGGAGAGGGGATGTGCCCATGTGATAACAGACGGGCTTTTCACTATCAAAGTAAAGGCGCTTCTGCAATATACACATAAGCACACTACACATAACCTCACAACCTCTGAGTATGCCTGCCATAGATGTGGGCAAAACGTCAGGAGAGAATGCTTCTGGAACATGGCCATACAGCCCGGAAAACTCACAGCATCACTACCTTTTAAGCTCTGCACCTTTTAAAGCTGAAAAGGACAAGGATGGTAAAACCTCAAACATCCCCTGGGCAACGTCCTTGCAGACAACCAATTCTCTCATACCAGAAGCGACTTGTAGTTTCTCGAGTTGCTCCTGACATGAAATGTTTATACACACACACACACACATACCTGAGATGGTGACTCAGGCCCCTTCCAAACAGCTGTATGAAATACACATTGAACTGGATAATATGGCAGTGTGGACTCAGATAATCCAGATCAAAGCAGATATTATGGATTATCTGCCTTGATATTCTAGGTTATATGGCTGTGTGGAAGGGTTCTCAGCTTGTGCCTGAAGTTGACACTATAATTGTTTTGAAGGATTTAAGCCCCTTCAACACTGCCATATAATCCAGATTATCAAAGCAGATAATCCACATTATCTGCTTTGAATGGGATTATATGAGTCTACACAGCCATATAATCCAGTTCAAAACAGATAATCTGTATTTTATATGGCAGTGTAGAAGGGGCCTTAGGCTGGATCTGCACTGCTCTATATCCCAGGATCTGATCTCAGATTATCTTCTTATCCCAGATTATCTGGCAATATAGACTCCTATAATCCAATTCAAAGCAGATAATCTGGGATCAGATCCTGAGATATAGGGCAGTGTAGCTCCAGTGTTAGCATGGACATGCAGAATTGTAGATAATAGCAGACCCTCTTGAAATGAAGGACTTTCAGCACAAGAATACCACGCAGTTATGCTGGAGGACCTTGAAAATGCACAGATATACCATATTTTTAGAAGTGTAAAGGAAACTGCAGGTATTTGTCCCATGCATACTAGGGTCATGCTATATTTGTATTATTATTATTATTATTATTATTATTATTATTATTATTATTTCCTTCTGTCTGTTGGGTCATAAAACATGGAAACAAACAAGCTCCAGGTTCCTTCTACGCATATCAAAGAAGATAATCCAAATTATCTACTTTACACTGGATTATATGAGTCTATGCTGGCATATAATCCAGTGCAAAGAAGATAATCTGGTTTTTATATGGCAGTTTAGAAGGGGGCTACAACAGAGCTGTATAAAATCCTCAATTAACTGGATTATACTTACTTAGGCGATCCCTCATAGTCCAAGGATGATGGTCCTCCAAGGTCAGTGTTCTGGTGGTGGGTCCATAGATGACTATGGTGCCCTATTCTTGATCTGCATCTTCTCCCATAGTGAGGGCATTGGTTTCCAGGTGGAAGGCGGTCCCGGTCTGGGTTGGCTTGACGCACCTTCCTCTTGGCATGTTTCTCTCTTTTGCCCTCCATCCGTTGCTTCTTCAAATTCTACAACACTGCTGGTCACAGCTGACCTCCAGCTGGAGAGCTCAAGGGCCAGGGCTTCCCAGTTCTCGGTGTCTATGCCAGAGTTTTTAAGGTTGGCTTTGAGCCCATCTTTAAATCTCTTTTCCTGTCCTCCAACATTTGGTTTTCCTTTCTTGAGTTTATATGGCAGTGTGGACTCTTGATAATGCAATTCAAAGCAGATATTGTGGATTATCGGCCTTGATATTCTGGGTTATATGGCAGTGTAGAAGGAACCTGGAGCTTGTTTGTTTCCATTTTTATGACCCAACAGGCAGAAGGAAAGACAGAGTTTACCTCTATCAGGGTATTATTATTATTATTATTATTATTATTATTATTATTATTATT